>JALPQD010000561.1:324436-732907 GCA_023101885.1 Typhlomys cinereus | reverse complement strand
CTGTTATGTGGAGATGATGTGGCCAGTTCCCTCGGCCCTGGTGTTGGTGCGTGCTCTCCTATCAAGCTGGACTGAGAGCTGTAACTGGACTGTCTTAAGGAAATAAACCCCTTGTTCCCTTAAGCTGTTTAATGGTCATTTACCAGCAACCATGCAGGCTGACTGCAACACCCCTAAATACCACCACCCACTGATGATGGAGATGGGGCACCTCCAAGCTGGGGAGCTTGCCTTGTATTTGCAAGGCCTTGAGTTTGATTCTGAGCCCTGAAAAAAAAAAAAAAAAGATAAATAAATAAATAAATAAATAAATAAATGCATCTGGAAAGTTATAGTAGAAAACCTGGGTGGCAGGGTACACTGAAAGCTACTTAAAATAAAGGAAAAATGCAAACCCTTGTTAATGATTTTTATGTCTATTTCCCATTGAAATGACAATATTTTGGATGGCTTGAGTTAAAGAAAATATCTTCTTAAACCTAAGGTCGCCTGTGCCTTTCACTGTGAGCAGTAGGGGGCATCGAGATGATTCAACAGATAAGGCACCTGCTGGTGCCCATGGGTAGTAGAACGTGAAAGCATATGTTGCCCCCATTGCGACAGTAGTGGTCAGCAGTGCAGGCCACTCTTAGGAAGTGGAAGAGAAGCAGTTTAATGAGAAGCACAGAGCCGCAGAGAATTCCCGTATAAGCTGAAAATCTACCCTGCTTTGGTGCTTGCTTGGTTTTTGTATGTTTGAGGAAGAGTCTCATGTAGTCAAGGCTGACCTTGAACTCTCAATCAATCCTTCTACCTCGACCTCCAGAACACTGGACTGCAAGTAGGTTTCAGTGTATATTTTAACATCCAGACCCTAACCCGCTTCTGTGTCAGACAGCACAGCTCTGAGCAGACTAAGCTTCTCTTCTCCCCTTTGTACGATTATACACTGTGACTTTCCTTCCCCTCCTATTTTAGTATTTTTTTATTTCCTTCATTTTTGTGCGTGTGTGTGTGTGTGTGTGTGTGTGTGTGTGTGTGTGTGTGTGTATGTATCAGAATACCCTCTGTGTCCCAGTGGAGGGTCAATCGTGACTTCAGGAATCACGCTGGTCACCCTGGATTGCTTCTACTTCCTTTTTGCTTTGCTCTGAGATTTCCCTGGTTCACCATAAGTTCAGGCAGCAGCCATTTTCTGCCTGGAATTTTTACGTGGCACCTGGGATCCGAACTCTGGACCTTCTGCTTGGGAGGCAGAGTCCTAACCCCTGGAGAGTCATCTCTCCAGTCCCACTAGTCATGCTTTTTAACAATATGTGTTGCTATAGAAATGTGAACACTTACTGGATCACCTTGGCATGAGAATAGAAAAGTAACAATGTGTCGTCCTAATTCCCAGAGCCAATTTTTGCAACAGGCAAACAATGAATCATCAGAATGAAATGGCAACATTTTCATGAGCATCTCTCAATGCCGAAATGTCATAAAAAGGGATCTCTAGATCCTCAGGCATGCACAGGGACACCTGGGGTTTTTAATGTGGGTTCTGGAAATTTGAACACAGATCCTGAGACTCAATGTATGCTCTTCCCAGGGAGCCCGCTCCGTCACTTTTGGGGTTACACTTTGATATCTCAAGTTCACATCTAGATTTTCATAGCTTGATGGCATGTAAAAATACCAAGAGATTTTTGTATAAAGGATATTGCTTGCAATCTTATTTGAATTATAAAAGGTTAAAGAGTAGAGTCTATAAATGTCCCACACAAAAAGAAAAAGGATGATTTATTTTTCCAAAGCAGTTGGTGACATTGTTGCTCTTCATTTGATTTGTTTTGTTCTTTTTCTTTCTGATTTTTATTTATTTGCTTTTTATAATAAATATTTTCTTTCCTTTACTGTTGCATACATAAAAATAGTGAATTTATGGTATGTTCATATCTCAATCCTCAGTCTCACCCCCCTCCCTCTTTTCCTTTGATCCCCCTTCATCTCCTGTGTCACACTCCCTCCTACTTTCAAGTCTTTCCACTTGTGTGACCCCCTGGGTTTCATCTAGTCTGTCTTTGATGACATGCCCGATCTGATTGATGCTCCAGCAAGCATTCTAGGTCAGTGGATGTACCAGGAGGAAAGCATCCTCCTTACTGCCCGTCAGCATTAGTCCTCATCAGCCTCTCAGAGAGCTGTGCAGCTTCTTGAGATCTTTCCCCTTTGATGGTGAGATGTTGACAGGATAGTTCCTGTGCCATTCTTGTGAAAATACCCACATCTGCTGTGAAATCAAGCATATCACAATCCTGCTGTTTTAACCTCACAATTTCTTCAGGAAACCTTCTGCTTTGCACCAAGTAGCGCCTTCTAGTGGCCGCAAGAGAAAGTGGTCGGATCCTGTTTCTATCTTCCATAGGGACAAGACTGTGGAGCTTTAATAGGTGTGTTATTAACCTCTGAAAGGTGAATTGGTGCACAGGGGGCTCTATTTTACCTTTCATTTATTTACTTTTTACACTTACCCATTTAGTTATTTTAGTGTGTGTGTGGGGAGATGGAGGTCAGAGGACAACTTTTGGGAACCTTTGAGAGTTGGTTCTGTGCTTCTGTCTTGGGAGTTCCCGGGACTGATCTTAGGCCAGCAAACCCGCTTGGCAAACAAAGCCCGTGAACCAGCTGAGCCGTCTCACCTCTACTTTGCCTTTTCAAGATGGCACCTTCTTTTCCTAAGTGCACGTGAGCGGGGACTGGAGTTGGGTGGCGGAACCGTCACTGCATGGCTGAGCCCGGCATCATTTTTGCTTCTGCCACAGGTTCTGCCAGAAGATCTACACTCTGGTCCTATTTCTTGACTTCAGTTTCTGCATCTGTGAGCTGAGGGGGTCCGCCCAGGTGTTCAAAGTTCCTTCACCCAACAGCCATCTTCGAGACTGCAAGGATTCTCAAAGCCCGGAGTCTAATCTAAAAATGCCCATCATTGAGACTAGTACTGTTTTAGCTTGCCAGTGGTTTCCCTACCGTGTGCTTAAGTTAGTGGGTAGGTAGCCCTAGCAAAAATATTTGGTGAACTGGAGAGACTTGACTTTCAAATAACCTTCCCAGTATTGTGATGCCGAGGTGTAGCGGACATATAATGATGGAATTCCAGAAGAAGGTTGTCCTGGTCCATAAACACCTCTAGAAGCCTCAGTCCAAAGAAGACTAGAAAGAAGAAAGGTCCCTGCTAGAGCCAGGAACGCTCTCTTAACTGACGTGTAAGTACAATCTTCTGGAAAATGTGTGAAGACAAAACCAGAATATGATGGTTTGGGGTGTCTCTATTATATGGCCATATTAGGATCAAATAAATGCATCAAATAGGGTTCTTTGGATTTTGGGACTAGATCCTGATTTAAATGTGATTGAGGTTTCTTTTTTTCTTTTCTTTTCTTTTTATTTTTATTTTATTATTATTTTTAAACATAAAACTTTTCTTTTTTTTTAATTATTATTATTTATTCAACTGTGCGCATAGTGCGTGTGTATGTGCGCGCGCGTGTGTGTGTCTGTGTATGTGTAGAACCACGGACGAATTCGCGAACCACCATGGACGCCTCCACCTCCTTCTGCCCCGGGATTCACAGGCTCCGCCCTACCAGGACCAGAAGCGCAGGCCGCCCCGCTTCTGCCGGCGTCTATACGTGGGATCTGGGGTCCGAACTCAGGACCTTCCGCCTGGAAGGCGGAGGCTTAACCCCTGAGCCACCTCTCCAGCCCTATTTTTTATTTTTTATTTATTTTTTATTCCCATTGCTTTCCTCCGAATGATCATCACTTAAGAGATGATTGAGGTTTTAAAGTCTTTTTTTTTTTTCATGTAAGCTCAGCATGAGGAAACAGAAACAAGAAAAACAGAAAATAAATTAGTGTGGGGGTCTACAGTTAATAACAGCCTGCATGAGCCCGTCTTGGAAGTAGTTAACTAGGGACATAGATGGAAGAAATAGTGTGGTGTTACTTTTGGGTAGGTTAAGCCTATTTAGGCCAGTATTTGTAGGTAATATGTGAGATTGCAGAACAAGATGGAATATGGGGATGAAGGCATTGACTCTTGGGATTTGCATGATGAGGATATTTGTAAAAAGGAAAAACATATGTGAATGGATGGAAAGGAAAGGATTCTTTCAGGTTGTTAAGCTCAGAAAGGTTTTAAAAGATTTCTTGTTTATAGAATTGTTAAGCACACAATGTGAGAACAGGTTATACATTGTGAAACTACAATAAAAATAGAAGTGTCACATAATGAATTTATGGAGGCATATATTGTTTCCAAGTACAGTTAATGATAAACTGTGGTCAGGGTCTGCAATCCTGTGGCAGTCTTGTTCTCTAGATCTGCAGGTAATATGCTTCAGTAAGTCTCAAGACAATCAAGGGAGGAAAATACTTGGGCCTAGAACGGGTCCTGAGCCGGGCCATATGACGGCCTGAGCCCATTGCTGAGCAAGAATAAGCAGGAGGCGTCAATCGTCTCTCACAGGTGGAGGAGGTCACGCCTACACCTGCCTACAGATGGCATCACGTCATGCAGCTTCAAGAGAGCGGGTCCTAGACCTTGGCATCCCCTGCCCAAGAGCATGAGCGCTTGGGAAGGGCAGGGAGGGAGGAGACTGTTCTGGATGCAGGCTTTCCTTTGAAGCCCCCCAGCTCCCCATCTGGAGCTAGCAGAGCCCTGAACGAAGCTTTGCGTGGGGGTTTGTCTTGGGACTCGCAGAGCAGGCTCACATGAGTCAAGGTGACAGACTCATAGTCGGGGTGACAGGAGAAGTCCCGGAGCTGTGAAGACCCCCCTGAAGACACAGGGGCGTCGCCACCCCCCTGTCCTGTCTTCTCATCTTCCTGCAGGTCAGCGCCATGCTGCCGCCTCCAGTCATCACTGTCGGCCTCCTATTGCTCCTTCCGGGTGAGTGAGTAGCTGGCTTTGGGGTTCTGTGGAGGCTGCAGGTGGCAGAGAAGGCTCGACCTTCCTTGGGCTTGTGGTTGCTTATGGGGATCTAATGTGCAGAGAGTCGGGATCTAATCTTCATTTGACCTGTGTGAATTGCAAGATGGATGACTTTGTGTTGAAATAAAAAGGTGAGCGCAGCATATGAGTGTGTGGAGAAAGCTCAGAAGCAAGAGTAGCATGACTTGTTATGCAAGAAGCTGAGGAGAAGTGGAATCAGGTCGAGAGAGCTAGCCTCCATTATATTAATCTGTGCCTTAAAAAACCATTCAATTACTTAAAAAAAAATTTTTTTTATTATTTATTCAATTGTGCATATGCATGTGTGCGTATGTGTGTGTGTAGAACCACGGACGGATTCGGGAACTACTCTGCCCTACCAGGACCAGAAACGTAGGCCACCTCCCTGCTTCCGCCTGGCTTCTATACGTGGGGTCTAGGATCCGAACTCAGGACTTTCTGCCTGCAAGGCAGAAGCTTAACTGCTGAGCCACCTCTCCAGCCCCTCAATTACTTTTCTAAAAACATTCTGCGAAAAAAATAAATCTGTTGTCATTCACCTGCATGGTTGCTGATAAATGGCCATCAAACTGCTTAAGGAAACTAGGGATTTATTCTCTTATGATTACTGGTTACAGTTCATAGTCCTGCTTGACAGGAGAGCACACACCAACACCCGGACCGAGGGAACTGGCCACACATCTCTGGGTAATGGCTGAGAGAGGGATGATCCTTACTTGCCAGGCCAGCATGTCTGGCCAAGTGTACACAAGATGTCAACTCTCTCAACCAATTCTCCGTGATTTATTCCAGTATCCAATCCCACCCACCATGGGCTAGATCTTTCCATCAGGTAGACAATCTCTTGCAGGCTTACTCTGGGTTTAACTCAACCATTAATTCTCTACAAATGTGCACAGAGTTTTAAACCCTTAACTGTCAAGTTGACACCTGTGCTTAACTATGACAACATCCTAATTCTTTTTTTTTTTTTTAAGGTAGGGTTTCAGGCTGAGCTGAAACTCAACATGTAGTTGAGGGTGACCTTGAACGTCCTTTCTTTCTGTTCCCAATGCTGGGGTTACCAACATGAGCCACCATGTCTGATACACATGCCAGGTTTAAAAATGAATGGGGGGGGGGGAGGAGGAGAGTAGCATTATGAGAGAAAGTTTTATTTCTATTTAAATTTTATTTGTTATCATTTCTTATAATAGCATGTGTATATTTGTGACCTAAGGGAATATGAATAAGAGAATTCTAGTGAGAAACGCACAGCTATTTTTCTTTCTCAGAACAATTCCTAAGCTCACAGCGTCTTCCTATATATATGATTAGTTCGAGAATCTCAGATTTCATTATTTTGTGTTTTTCTGACTGTACAAGGATCCAGCCTAGGGGGTTTCTTTCCCAGGCTGGTAAGAATCTACTATTGAGTTCCATCCTCAGCCTCAGATTTCTTTCAAGTCCACCTAAGAAACAATTGGCAATAGGCAATATGTGTGGTGTGTGGTGTGTGTGTGTGTGTGTGTTGTGTCTATCAAAAGTAACTGTGTGTGCCTGTGAGGCCCAAGGGTGACTTTGGGAATCACTTTGGATTGTTCTACCTCCTTTTGCTTTTTCCTTGGCGTCTCCCAGGCTCTCCCTTCCAGGACAGGCCGTACAGTCCACACGGTTTCTGCCTGGCATTTTCATGTGAGATCTAGGATCTAAACTCAAGGCCTTCTGCTTGGCAAGCAGATGTTTCTTCAGCCCTGTATATATAGTTTTTTAAGAAAACATCTTTACTTAAATGATAGTATGAAAATATCATGTAATAAAGATCTGTTTAGTATACAAACATATAGATGCTCACACACACAAACATCTGAACCCTTCTTTATCCCAAATAGAAATGTGAAAGTTTATTTCAGTTTTCCTAAACTTTTCCTGTACAGAAAGCTCCCCACATCTTGGAAAACAGGCCACTGTGGAAAAGACCTGGGGGTCCCCCTTCCCAAGTGACCTTAGAGGAAGCAGAGCACACTGGGCCAGGCCCCGGGGGAGGGGGGAACACAGCTGCTCTGCAGACATTGCTTGGTGCCAGAGACCACTGGGAAGCACAGGTAGAGAGGGCGTGACCTAAGGAGGTCTCAGAAACCAATCACCTTAGCAGATGTGTGGTTGGCAGGGGGAGAGAGGGAAGAGTCAAGTCCCAGGGATTGGACAGGACCTATTAATTAAGTTCTGTAGCTTGGAAAGAACAAGGGTGGGATCACAGACATGGTGGGAGGAAGTCAGGGGAGGGGGGGAGAGACAGGGACTCAGTTCCTGCTATTAACAAGCCCAAGTACTACCACAGAGAATAGGCATATCTGCCCACCCCAGTCTCAGGCTAAACATTGAAGAAAGATTAAAAGTTCAGTACCCTGTGTAGATGCTCTTAAAAGTCGCATGATTTTGTTCTTGGCTGACTATTGTGTGGCTCTGTGATCACTCCTTTAAGCGAGCCTGGCTCAGTTACTGGTTTCTAGTCAGCTTAAGAGCAGGGATTCTGCCTGCCTAGGTTGTTGTTTGTTTCTTTCTTTCTTTAGGATGGACCCTAAAAGCTCATTTTAAAGCTCAGCCCCTCCTGGGATAGTATAAATCCCACTCTGGAAATTGATTTCAGAAGCTCACTAGACTTGCACCTATGAGCCAACAACGTTTGAGCAACGTGTTAGCTCTACCTTTTGTCTGGGAGAGGTGGTGTGAGTCAGTTAGCTCATTTTCAATAGCAGCTGTTTTTTTGGGGGGGGGGGGGTAGGCAAGGGCAGAGAGGGCGAGGGCTCTCCTGAGCCCACAGTGGTCTCGAACTTGCTGGTTCAGGGCTGGCCGCAAACTCTCATCTTCTGCCTCGACTACCAAGTTCTGGGTTTGCTCGTGTGTTGAGGAGTTTAGTGTTGTGCGTTTGTCGTCTCCTTTCTTTGAGAGTCTCATGGAACCCGGACCATGAACTCATTATGAAGTCCAAGATGACCCTGAACTCCTTTTTTTTCCCTCCAAAAAAAAAAAAATCTCTTTATTTTATTTAGCGGGAGTGAGCCAGGGCGCCCAGGGGAAATCCGTTCTCTCCTTCCACTGTGTGGGCTCCAGGGATGGATCTCGGGTCGCCAGGTTTTGAGCAGATGACTTGGGTCCTGAGCCATTTTAGCAGCCCCTCCAGGCCTGCACCCGTGTGCGCAGATTCCACAGTACAGAGGTTTATGCTTTTGAAAACGAACTACGTGAGCTGGGCTTAGGGGCCCTTGCTTATAGTGTGAGTGTCTGAAGTCAAGCTAGCCTGCGCTCCTTAGCAAGACCCTGTCTCACAAAGTAAACATGTAAACACACACAGCAGAACAGACCACAAGAACAGCATGAATACTGCACAGCAAATCGCTTGTTTGATTTGCAGTACGCCCGGGGAATAATACAGACATAGGCTATGCTGATGACAAGTATTCACAGTCCTAAAATTTCAACTGTAAAGTCTGTAGGAAGAAGAAACGAGAAGGGTTGGGACTCCATGAAGCTCAGTGGTAAATAATGTGTGAAGCCCTGGTTCAGTCCCTCATTCAGAAACATAATAAAGAGAGAAAGGAAAGAAAAAATAGAAAGGAAAGAAAGAAGGAAGGAAAGCAAAGGAAAAAAGAAGAAATCAAGGGCTCAGTGGTTAGTGATTAAAACTCTTGTCTTGCAAGCAAAGGACCTGAGTTTGGATCTCAGATCCCTGTAGAGATGCTGAGTGGGCATAGCTGCCTGCCCGTAATTCCAGCCCTGCAGGGTGGAGCCTGGGTGGACCAGTTACTCTTTTCTGTGACTGTGAGACAACACCCGAAGTCAAACACCTGAAGGGAGAAAGGGAGATTTACCCAGCTGAATGTTCCAGAGGGAAGAAACAATCCTTTCGTGGCAGAAAAGGTGTGGCAGGCTGGGAGAAGCTGGAGGCAGGCTGAGCGCTGCTTGACTGACAGCTGAAAGAGCTGACCTCTCTTGGAAGTAGGGTGGGACTCGTCCACTCCAAGGCCCACTGTAACTGCCTTTCAACACACAAGGCTCCACCTCCTAAAGGTGCCATGACCATCCCACACACATGAGACTGTGGGGGACACATTTCAAACCATGACTCTGGGACTCCCCAGGGCACGCTGGCTAGCCAGACTGGCCCTCAGGACGCCTCTCGGTCGGTTAGAGACTGCAACAGTGAGTGGAAGAGTCATGGCGGATGCGTCTCACTGTCACCCTCGGGCCTCCCCAGGCAACGCACTCAAGTGCATTCATGTGTATGCGCCTGTGCACACACCTGCACTCACGTGCGTGCAGACATATGCAAATGTGGGCACATCCACCCCCCAAAAAAGGAAAAGAATTGAAAACAGTAGGTAAAACGTGGAGTCCTCTTTCTCTGATTCTCTTCCCTTCATTGCAGGTGCTGCCCTGGCTTATGCTAAAGTGCAGGGAGTGGAAGGTCAGCCGGTGACCCTGCCATGCAACTGCGATGTGTCTGGTGGATACGACAAGATATGTTGGGTTCGAGATATGTGTTTCTCTTCCAAGTGTACAAATAGCTTAATCCGGACAGATGCTGACTCCATATGGTGTACTGTTGATAAAATGTTTCGATTCGATGCAATGGGGCAGTTCGACCAAGGAGATGGTCGTTGACCGTCCAGAATGCCATCAGGAACGACAGTGGGGTGTTCTGTTGCATCATGGAGAAGGGTGGACAGCACTTAGAAAAAAGACGATATCTCTGGAAATGACGCCTGGTAAGCCCACCTCTTTATTTGATGAACTACTGCTTGGGAAAAGTTAGTTCTTCCTATAAACCTGTCTTCTATTAAACTCCTACTTGAGTTAAAAAAAAAGTGTGTGTGTGTGTGTGTGTGTGTGTGCGTTGTGTGTGCAAGTTGGCACTTGAGTGTGTGCGCCTGTGGAGGCCCAAGGGTGACACTGAGAATCACTCTGGATTGGCTCGGCCTCCTTCCTGGTCATCCTGGGTTTCCCAGGCTCTTCTTGCCAGCGCTGGCATTGCAGGCTGCTGCCCTGTCTGCCTGGCATTTTTAGGTGGATGTGGGGATCTGAACTCAGGTATTTTTGGTGAGAGGCAAAGACCTTAACATTTGAGCCATCTTCCCCAGTCCTATTTGTGTGTGTGTGTGTGGTGTGTGTGTGTGTGTGTTGTGTGTGTGTGACATATGTATTTATATGTGTCAGAAAGCACTGTGTGGCCTACGGAGATCCAGGGGTGACTTTGACTATCATCTATGATTGCTTTGCCACTGTTTGCTTCGCCTTGGAGTTTCCCAGTTGCCTTCCTGGGCAGGAAGTGCAGACCGCCACGATGTCATTGTGCCATCTGGGACCGAAGTCAGGACCTTCTGCCTACAAGACACACCCTTAACACCCGAGTCACCTCTCCAGCCCCTCTTTCTTCTTTTCAGTTCCCAGGCGTTAAAAGATTTCTTCTTCGTATTGTGCGTGTCTGGACATAGCGTGCGTGTGAGTGTGCACCTGCCGTGGCCCACGTCGAGATGAGAGGACAGCTCCCATTGGTCGGTGGGGTGGAATGAAACCTAGGCTGTCAGACTTGTGTGTTCGAGCCTGGGCACCTCCCGAGCCATCCTGCCCCTCCCCATTCTTAACATGTTATCATTATTTTTTAATCATTTATTTTGTGTATGCCTGCGTGCGTGCGTGTGTGCATGTTTGTGTGTGTGTGTGTGTGTGTGTGTGTGTGTGTATCAGAGGGCACTGTGTGTCCCTGTGGAGACCCATGGGTGACTTCAGGAATCATCCTGGATTGCTTCTAGCTCCTTTTTGCTTCGAGGTGGGATTTCTGAGGCTCCGCCCACCTGCGGAGGAAATGCAGACAGCCAGTTTCCACCTGGTGTTTTCACTTGGGACCTAGAATTGGATCTCAGGACCTTCTGCTTAGGAGACAGTCTTAACCCCTGAGGCATCATTCCAACCCCCCTCCTTTTTTAACTTAGGACCATTGTGTTGGAATTTCTGTTTTCAGACCTGATTTGATCCGTGACTGACCAATCTTATCTTGGGACAGGGTCTTGCTATGTAAATCAGGTGAATGCGGAAGTCCCATGACTGTTCCTTTCTCAGCACTGGGAGGTTGCTAAATGAGGTCCTTGCTTTTGGGGTAAATAGCTGACTCAGGAAACTGTGCGTGGATGTCAGTGTAGCCAGAAGGGCCTGATGAGACAGCGGGCACTGGGAAGACGGGCAAGAGGCAGCTTTGGGTTCTGCCTTGCTGCAGTTGTGAAATGATATTACTGGCCTTATTGAAGCTGTGAAACGCTGGATGGAGTACTGGCCTAGCGGCCCTGAAGCCTCGGTTCAATCCGCAGTGGTCAAACAAGAC
Source organism: Typhlomys cinereus (assembly GCA_023101885.1). Lineage (NCBI taxonomy): Eukaryota > Metazoa > Chordata > Mammalia > Rodentia > Platacanthomyidae > Typhlomys > Typhlomys cinereus. The sequence goes on along the minus strand of JALPQD010000561.1, from coordinate 721,571 downwards.
AAAATAACCAGGGCAAGAAGAGGGCTGGAATTCCAGCTCAGCACGTGCCTGTAGCATGCGTGTGCGTGGAGCTCCGGGAGGCTGAATCCAGGAGGTCAGTGCAAGGAGACCTGCCCTTCCCAGACCTGCATAATGACTGGCATACCAACATGCCCCCATAGACCAGCGAGGCTCTCAGGAGAGATAATTACCTGCAGTGGAAACCTTGGGGTCTAGGGCTGGATGAGTGAAGGGGAGTGAATGTCCTTATCAGTGGGGCGGCCGGAGAAGGGGCCACTTGGTATGTCATAGGGGCCTGAACCCCACAAGAATAGTCAAGCTAGAGGGATTCCTGGGCTCCATAGAAGTGGACAGGCAGGAGGTGGAAGTGGGATGGAGTGATGAAGGGAGGAGAGGGGGATGGGAAAGAAGGCAGAAGGAGGGAGGTAGGTTTAAATACTTGATAAGCTTGTAAAACTAGGGGGAAAATTGTGTCCTTTAAAAAGCTCAAAGTAATTGAAGATACTTTTGAGAAAAGGTTAAAATAATGAACTTATCGCATATTTATAATGACCTTGAACAAATAAAAATAGTGAATGGCAAAAAAAAAAAAAAATCAAACAAACACAAAGCAACTCTGGGAGAGCTCCAATATTGAGAAACATGCAATAGCAGCAAAAGGCAGAGCGCTAGAGCACGATATCCACAGACTGTGACTGAGCAGAGAGATCGCTCCGCGGGTCCTTGTGGACAGAGTCTCCGGCGGCTCAGCCAGTGAGGTCCTGGGGAGCCGGAGACTTGCGCTGTGCTTCGTAGCCACAGTGGCTTCTCTCCAGCTCTGCAGGACTCTGCCCCCCAGCTGCTTCGGGCCCCTCCTCTTTTCTGTTTTCATTCTGGTCCTCTGAGCAGCTCGCTGGCCGGCTTGCTTGTGGGTCTAGATGAGATTGTCCTCTTGTCCAGGGAGGGTGAGAGACTGTGGCCGGGCCTCTGGCTTTGCTCGGGATTAGGGTCAGCAGAGCTTCAGTCATGGGGTCTATAACAGCCCTGCTAACTTTGTGCAATCAGGTTTTATTGAAACACAGCCACACCCTTTCACCTGCATGCTGTCAGCTGTGACTTTCAAGCTGACAGACATCAGCGATTGCTGTCTAGCAACTGGTCCCTGAACAAGGAACGTCTAAGAGCTCGTCCTTTATAGAAAGAAAAGCAGGGGGGAGGCCAGGACGATGACTCAGTGTAGGGCAAAGCACCTGATGCCAAAACTGACGACTTGAGTTTGATCCTGGAGACCATGGAGTGGAAGAAGAGAAGCAACTCCTTCATGCTCTCTCTTGACTTACACACATAGACAGATACACATATATACTTACACACACGCATACACACAGAACCAACTTCTTCATGCTCTCTCTTGACTTACACACATAGATAGATACACATACACACTCACACACACACACACACACAGAGAACCAACTCCTTCATGCTCTCTCTTGACTTACACACATAGATACACAAACACATACAGACACACACACACCACAGAAATAAATACTCCAAAAAGGGGGTAACCTCTGCTTTTGTTAATTTCTTTATTATCTTGTTTTCTTCTTTCAAGGAAAAACTGGCTAGATTATAAATTGCATTATAGCTCTCATAAAGAAGTTCAAATCATTTGTTCCCTGTCTTTGAGCATTTAATTTATAGTTAGTAAAGTAATTTTTTTAGTAGAGTTAAACTTCAAGGACATGAGTGGGAGGAAAAGGTATGTGTAATGACTACACAGAACCTGGAATCCGCACTGGGTCCCTCTACTGACCTCGCTCGCCCCAGGGCTGGTCCTACCTTATTCCCAGCCCTGATCCCTGTGCACCTCAGACACTGCCAGCAAGCTGTCTGGATTCACAGAGCTGCTGGTTGTAACTTCCACGTTCAGCATCCCTCATCCCCAACCCCTGATCTGCCACGCTCCAGAACTCTGAAACACTTGGGGCATTGACATAATAACAGCAGATCATTCTGCATCATGAAGCTTTGTTCTGTGAGCAAAATTATTGAAAGTTCATATACTTAACTTTAGGCCATGTGTATAAACTATATCCATACGTGAATTCATAGGTTTAGACCTGAGCCTTATCCATAAGATATTCTTTACACACAAATGTTTCAAATCTGAAGTATTTCTGGTATCAAGTATTTCTTGCTAAAGAATAATCAGTCTGTATCTCTCGGATGGGGAAAAAGCCATACAAAATTGCGTCTATCTTCTAACAAAAAATCAAAATCCTTTGTGCAGGGCCTTACTTGGGATCTGGCAGAGTCTAACAGGTCTAGTGACTCCGAGGTTAAGATGCAGCTGCGGGGACTCTAATCTCAGGACTAAATGGATTGAACATGCCGGGTTGAATCCATCCTTTACCACAAGTAGATGGGGTTGGTTCTAGACTCTCTACGCCTTCTTTATATAGAGCTGTTCATAGAGATCTGTGAGTATGGGATGTGTTTTGTTGTAAGCGCTGAGAGCGGTTCTTGTCTCCACACTATTCAGTGAAGCTTATGGGCGAGCAGGTCTCCCAAGCTCTGCCCTGTCAGATTCCGGGTGATCCATGCCAAAGAACAGGTGTCGAGAAGAGATGTGGGGGGACAGTTTCACCTTGGTGTGCCGGGGCACGTCCAGTGGGAGCCTCTCATTTCTTGTGGCTTCATTCATTCATTAACCCTTGCTCTTGTGTTGATTTCCATCTCTAGCTACCACCACGTGGGCTCCAACAACTCTTATGACTTCTACAAGTACTCCAACTCCTACTGCTCCCACAACTGCTGAGCCTCCTACAACTGCTGAAACTCTTACGACTCCTACAAGTGCTGAAAGTCTTACGACTTCTACAACTGCTGAAACTCTTACGACTCCTACAACTGCTGAAACTCTTACGACTCCTACAAGTGCTGAAACTCTTACGACTCCTACAAGTGCTGAAAGTCTTACGACTCCTACAACTGCTGAAAGTCTTACGACTCCTACACATCCCACCAGTACTGCAGCTCCTACAGCTACTGCAACAAAACTCACAGACACTCCAACATCAACCATAGTCCCAACAGCTACTCCTCCGACACAGACACCAGGTAAAAACCCATGCGGGCCTCGCCCTCGCCCTTCCCTGGGAGGCCGCAGGCAAACAGGCCCTGGAGCTCGAGAGGCAGTACCATGTGGGTGGAGGACGCGGTGCCTACCTGGGTCCCACACGTGAGCTTCCCGAGGTCTCAGGCTTCTCTCCAGCTCTCCCCACCTTCTCCCGGATAAGGGCCCAGACACAGCTGGACTCTTGGCCCGGGGACACTTGATGGGGAGGGTGGGGCATGTGGCTCAGCTGGGGCTGACTTCCTGGTGAAAGACTAAGAAATGGCGGCAGGAACATGGGTCAGTGCAGAGGAGACTCTGAACTCGTGCTGGAGTCCAGCTTTGGGGTGTGGGGGGATTTGAACCCGGGGCACCATATTACAGGTTTTATCCTAAACTGCCTTATTCGCAGGACAAGTCTATCCAATAGAAGTATGGTTTAACCCCATTTTTATCGTTACAGAAAACAGATACCACAGAATCTGAGAGTCCATAAGTGAGCCTTAAAGTCCTAACAGGAATCAGTCTCTGCATCTTTGAATTCAATGCTGTTTTTATTTTATTTTATAATTTCTGGGTCAGACCTCCTGCTATGAACATTGAATTTTATGTTTAAAGAGAACTTTATAAAATGACCCCTGTTGTAGGCAGTCTACGCCTCACAAGTTTGGCTTTAGGGTCTTTAAATTTATTTGCATAGCCTGGAAATTGCCAAAGATGCAGTATATGCTGATGAACAAAATTATGAGCATTGAATTTATAGACTCTGAGCATTTGCAATGTTCCTGTTATTGATTGATGCTATGGGATTCATCCTTCCGATTGTGCACAGATGAGAGGTTGGCTTCAATTCTAATGGAAAGGAGCTTGACACAGATATGGAGAAATAGATTTGTCATTCTGAAGATATGCTTAGGTTCAAATCTATCTCCAGGAATAAAAAGATAGCCATGGGTGGAGGTTCTCAACACCCTCTGAAGCCCTTTGACCCACTAAGATGGCTCCTGAAAGGCTGTGGAAATGTCATAGCATTTTCTCTAAGAAAATCTGATGGGACACATTGATTTCCCTTGCCTCACATTAACCCCTGTGTGTATTGAATGGAGGGATCTGAAGGACTGGGCTGCAGGTTGATTTTGGCAAGAGAGGGCTTTAGGTGATAACTTGGATTTTGGAGCATATAGAACATTGTTTAGATGCACAACTTGGTGCTACACTGGAGAAGATGCATGACTTTCTCAGTATCTGTTTACAAATAATTCACTGTGCCTGCTACAATGGAGAGTTTGTGGAGTTAGTTGGGAGAATAGAAATCGGTTATTGACTTCATTCAAAACCAACATGGTTGGTGACGTGTCTGTAAAATTCTTTGCGGGACTGGAGGTGGGCGAGTCTTATTTTCACCCTGATAGTTGCCTGAGGAGTTTCAGTTGAGAGCTGACTTTCACAGGAGAGGAAGCAGGAAAGCTCTTGATAAGCTGAGGTCGGGACCCTCCACCCCCGCATCTCCTTACACTCATCCCGCTGCCAAAAGTGTTCACGGAGCTGGATGCAACGTCGCCAGTCCCGAAGCCCAGTCCCGACAAAGAAGTTCAGCTCAAGATGTCTTCTGCCCAGAACCAAGTCAGGTGGCTGGTCCCCTGTCTGATTCTCACCCTGTCCTGCCTTTAGATCTGAAGCTGAGTCACCTCCTCTTGGGATTTGAATGCTTGAGAAAAACAAGAAAGCAGCGCAGTGCGCTAGAGAGGGAGTGGTTGAAACGAAGTAGAAATATCACTACTGAGCGACGACCAGGAAAGCTCAAGTTCAGAATTTTCTAATGTTGGTCTTCGCATTTATGCACTATGTGTGTGGCATGGTGGAAGGCACACATATCACACACACACACACACACACACACATGTGTGGTCTTCAGGGATGAAATTCAGGTCATCAGGCTTGGTGGCAAGTAACTTCACCCACTGAGCCTGGGTTTTAGAATTCTTGCCCACCCACCACTGCTACGCTGCTCTGTGGTGTTCTGAAAAGGAATCATGGCAGGTCTTTATAGAGAGGCAAGCAATCAATTCTGCTTGTAAGTCAGTGATCTGAAAGGGGGAAGGAGAAAGATTTCCAGAAAGGAACGCAAGGTGTAGCTCTGTACTAAAGAGCTTCCAGAGGAGGCTTTTGGGGGAGAAAGACAGAGGAAGAGGCAGATAGCACCAGAAAACATTCTCTTCAAAAGGAATGCAAGAGGGAGACCCCGTCTCAAGACAGTCAGACAGACAGACAGACAGACAGACAGACAGACAGACAGAGGAATGCTGGGGCTGGCAGGGATGATCAGGGATGAGGGTCTACAAGGACCCTTACTTTGAAGAGTGCAAGTCTTTTCCAGGGCCAAGACAATGAGTAATGTATCCTTATCTCAGAAGATCTCAGGAATGAAACAGTGCATCTATTCTGTGTGGTTCCCTATGCCGAACTCCCTGGAAAGAAGTGTGGTTGAGTTGGGAGCTTGAATAAGACCAGGATATTGAGCCCGTTAAATAATGCACTTTTTTTTAAGCATTGCTAAGAGATGTGATTTATATAGCAAGGTTAAAAGTTAGTGACTATTCTTCTGTCAACGATGTGGAAAGGTGGATTTCTGAGAGGCATTGTTTAGATTTAGGGATGGGAAACCATGTCACAAAGCCAAGGTTATACATCATTTGGGCCGGATTTGTTTGGTGCCCCTGGTGTCTTAGCTTGAGATATCTGCAGAATAGTGTGGACTGCCTCGATAGGTACTTTTGGTTTTACCAGTGGTGCCTGAAGTCTCCTGATGCATCTGCAGGACAGGCAAGCCCCACCCCCAACCCCCGGAAACAACAGGCCATTTTCCTTTCCTAGGACTCATAACTTCCTTCTATGCTTCAATAGTTTCTCCTGTCTTCCTGGCTGACAGTGAGTCGTCAGCTCTATGACTGATATGAAAGTTCAACCTCTCTAAATCTGTTTCCTTACCTGCAAAATGGATAGGATACCACGGATCTCACAGAACCGCTTATAGGATTGAATGACATGAAGGGCTTGGGTTATGGTTACTAAGGGGTGATGAACTGAAACAACAACGAGTACTACTATTACTGCGTACCTGTATGATTTGGAAACACCTCCATGCAGCGACCTGAGCAGGGGCGGGAGCGATCTTGGCCAGGTCCCTCTCAGCTGCCCCAGGCGCAGAGAGGGTGGGCTTGGTAGTGTGGGCCTGCTAGGCCTGGTAGGCTGAGGAAAGGGCTGCGGGCACCGCTGGGGAGAGTGGGGCAGGCAAAGCCAGCTGGAGTGGGGCTAGCATGCCCTGTGGCAGTGCAGAGGTCCCTTCATCTGCTAGCACAGTGATTAGGACCTCATGAGCAGGTCGTGCGGAGGGACCCGTGAGAGTGGAATGCATTACAATCACTATGGGAAGGAATGGGGCAGAGAGAGCTGTACCTTGGGTCGCAGTGCAAGGGGCTGTGAGGAGAACGCGGGCCCAAACATCAGGGCCCTTAAATGCGCCAAGAACGCAGAGTAGGGCGGAACATTGAGGGGCCGTAGCTGAGGGCAGCAGGTTACCCTTAGTCACCAGCGATCTGAAATACCTCGAGGCTTTCTGGAGGATCTGTCTGTCTTTAGTGTGGGCAGAACACCAGGTCCCTGTTTGGGCAGCAGATGTTGCAGTGGCCAGCACGGCAGCAGCGGCCCAGCCGGGGCTATTCCCGGGACACAACAGGGGCGAGGACGATGATGCCACTAAGAGACAGAGAGACAGGCGCAGGAGACACCATGTGGGAGAAGATAGTGTCCCTAGTGTCCCCTTTATTGTGCAAGAACAAAGACTTATATGGGAGAGCTGACCAATCCAGCCACTGGCACGTACACAGGGGGCCCTTTGCGGGGGCGACCAGACCACAAATTCTATCTGCCATTCTAAAGCACCTAGAGGCAAGGGGATTGCATAGGGGTCCTGGGAGCAGGCGGAACCGCGGGCGCTCCAAGAGAAGTGTTCTTCCTTGGCATGAATCAGGACAGCTCTGGCATGTTCTGGAGAGCAGCCACAGCGGCTACCCAAGCCTGGACTCCGTGCTCGCCTGCATCCCTCCATCTCTTCTTCCACCCGTCCCCTTCCCTTCCCTTTGTCAATCCATCCACTCCTTCCAAACCCCCTGCCTGTCTGCTTCTAAGGACCCCAGGGTTCCTTCTGGTTTTGTCTTTTTTTTTTTTTTTTTAACTGAAATCAGTTAGTCTGACTCCCGAAGGTCTTACTTAAGGTCAGAAGTCACAAACAGAGACTAGACCATAGGTGTCGCCTAAGCCTTCGGCTCTGTAAGATGTTCTTCCAGAATGAGGAGGTGTAAGCACAGCAATGTGAGCATTTGGGCACGGGTACGAGTCGTCCATTTCTGTTCACGTCAGGTCCTGGTCGGCTTGGTCAGTAGTTAGGAACTTTTGTGCATCCACAGTGTTTCCATTTGGTGAAAGTGACTTGTATCAGTGGTTACACTGACAGATCCTTGTCATTCGCTGAAAGTAGAAATGCGTGATCATTCCATACCTGTTTGTTCGTCCATGAATGGGACTGGTCATTAGGAGGTAAAGTGCTTAGTATCTTATAGTTACTCAGCAGAAAGAATTCTGTATTGGACCTACAGATGTCTAGAGGACAAGAGAATATTCTTTATTATGGAGTATGTATTTCAAAAATATTTAGAATATTTGACTGTTCTATATGTGAAGATTAATGTGTCTTATGCCATATAAGACCCTAATCCTCACACCATATAAAATACAATGGTCTTGTGGGGTAGTATGAAGAGATGTTTTCTATAATGTTGTGGAATGAAAGTCCAGGCTCATGGGCATCTAACATGAGTAACACATGCCACCTGTTTGGGTGCTATGATAGATTTTATTTACATTCTGTACATAAAATCAATGTGGAGTCATTTATGAATAAAGCAGTCTTGATCTTTGGCTAGGCATGCAGCCTTCAGGCATTTTTGCCATCCTCAATTAGCATGAAAATACAGATTAGGACCAGTGAGATAGTCCAGAGGTTAAGGCACTTGCTCAAAAGCCTGGAAGCCCACATGGTAGATAGAAAAAACTGACTTCCAAAAAAAGAAAAAAAATCATTCGATCTCGACCTGTGTGCCAGGGCACATCTGAATGCCTTCTCTCCCCTCTCCCTCTGTCTGTCATAAATAAGTGAAATGTGAGAAAAGCAAGAAGAAAATACAGATTAGATGGCATAGTCACCTGTCATGAATGAAATTCTCATAGGCAAAACATGGCATGTCCATGTATTTCTTTCTAATAAAGACAAAAAACATGTTCCTTTTTGAGGATCCCACAACACAGAGGTTAAGAACTGCAACCTCATAGAATAATCTAGTAAAATAGCAATGCTGTGCTGTGACTTACTGAGCTGTAGCATTCGATCCTGTTTAACTCTGACCATCAACATTAGTGTCCGCAGTGAAAAATCAAATGTTTTCTGTAATTATGACTAATCTTCCTTCTCGTTGAGCAGATGGCAACGGCATGCCCACATCAAATGACACTTGGACCAATGACAGCGTAAGCACATCCCTCTCTGTTTTCCTAGCCAGGTTTGCTCATACAGCTTCCTGAGAGCAAGTTGGATCTAAAGACCATTTCTGCAAAATTATCTTACAGACTAACTGTTGTCTCATAAAACAAAAACAACAACAACAAAAAGGAGAAAAGCAGGCAGGGATAGCGCTCATGCCTGCAGTCTAAGAACTTAGGAAGGTGTGGGAAGATGAGAGACAGCCTAGACTCCATAATTAGATGTCTTTAGACAAAAAGCCACAAAATTAGTAAATATATACTCACAGACAATTAAAGAGAAGAATAGATTTCGATGCTTAAATAGGACATTTGAATTTCAGAAGTTCATTTTGTGAGCCAGTTCCTTAGAAATGCCCAGTAAATATTTGATCAAGCAATGTGTCTCTATTAGATGCTTTTTTAAAGTGTTTGTATATTTTAATAGACATAGAATTGTATTTTAGGGGCTGGAGAGATGGCTCAGGAATTACGACTCTGCCTTGAAAGCAGAGGGTCCTGAGTTCAGATCCTAGGTCCCAGGTAAAAATGCCAGGCATAAAATGACTGAGGCCTGCACTTCTGGCCCTGGTGGGTGGAGCCTGGGAAATCACAGAGCAAAGCAAAAGGAGGTAGAAACAATCTAGGGTGATTCCCGAAATCACCTTTGGTCCTCCACAGGGACACAGTGCCCTGTACACACACACACACTAAATGAATAAATAAATAAAGTTTAAGTTATTAAAAAATGTATTTTAAGAAGCAAGCCAGGGCTGTCATTGAAGACCAAACCCAGCGAGCTAGCAGGACACTAGATCACTCAGGTAACTTCCCGGTAGCAGAGGCTTGGGTTTCAAATTCTTAGAATTTCACGAATCATTACTTTACACCGAGTGTTCTAGAAGTGGCCAGGAGAGAAAAGATGGAGGGTCCTGGGGTGTTGTTTCCTGTTCATCTAACACGAGGCTTGTTCACTTTGCTGTTTCTCCTTAGCAGGAGATGCCGATGAGCCAGCCGCAGGTGTCCGACTCCAGGATCTACATCTACATGTAGATGTACATCTACATCTCTGCTGCTGCCTTGATGCTGGTGATTCTCGTGGGCTCCTTGGCCATCTTCAGTGAGTGGTTTCCAAGTTGTTTCTATGGTCCCGGAGCAGGGGCGCCAGGGCCATCTGTGTTCAGTGGGTCTACTCGACACATCCGAGTTTTGAGTTCCAGTGATTCTTCTGTCTCAAAATCCAAGACACACATCTCTGTCCCCCAGGGGAGTGTTGGTCCCTGCACAGAGCGCGGTTTCCGGTGCCAGGCAGCGCACAGAAATCTCACTGCTGTGCCTGCTGCACCTCTGACGACTTTTCTGCAAAACGCTTGGAGCTGAATTCAGGGGGAGCATTTGCTTAACGCTGTCATTTAGATTTCTTTTCCCTTTCCTTGTCTTTTTTCCTTCTCCTCTCTGCCCGCCCTCCCTCCCCTCCCTCCCTTTCTTTTCCCTCCTCACTTTTCTTTCTCTTTTTCTTCCTCCCTCCTTCCCTCTCCCTCACTCCCTCTCTCCTCCCTCTTTCTCTCTCTCTCCTTCCTTCCTTCCTTCCTTCCTTCCTTCCTTCCTTCCTTCCTTCCTTCCTTCCTTCCTTCCTTCCTTCCTTCCTTCCTTCCTTCCTTCCTTCCTTCCTTCCTTCTTTGATTTCTTTGTTTGAGTCCCACATAGCCTAAGCTGGCCTTGAACTCACTACATAATGAAGGGTGACTTTAAACTCCAAACCCTCTTGTATCTACCTTATAAGCACTGGGTTTCCAGGCAAAAGTACTAACATATTTAGAAATACTTCTGTCTCTTAAACTTTTCCTTTATGTTTCTATTATTTTCCCATGAGAAAAGTTACATTTCAATGTTCTAGGAAATTGGGACTAGAGAGGTGGCTCAGGGGTTAAGCCTCTGCCTTGTAGGCAAAAGGTCCTGAGTTAGGATCCTAGACCCCATGTACAGACGCCGGCGGAAGCAGGGGGGGGGCCTGCATTTCTGGTCCTGGTATGGCGGAGCCTGTGAATCTCTGGGGCAGAGTAAACAAGGAGGAGGTGGAGGCGTCCATGGTGGTTCCCAAATTCGCCCGTGGTTCTACATACACACATATACATACACACACACACACACACACACACACACACACACACACACAGCACGCATACATACACACATGTAAACACGCACAATTGAATTTAAAAAGTTCTAGGAAATTAATTGAATACTGTGAAATACATTTACTAAAAAGCAATGATATTTGGAAAGCAACAAATCATATAAATATATTTTTATATATATAAGAATCATAGATATTATCCCCTACACTTGGGATGATTTTTGTCCCAAGGGAGGTACTGTAGAGAGTTCTGGAACACCCGTGCAGGTGGAGGCAGAGGAGACCTGGAGAGGGGAAGCGGGATGATCACACACACAGGTGGCCGCGTAGACCTGCAGCTCCCTTTCCCTTGGGGTGCGGCATGTGCATCGCCCAGGGCGTTTCTCCGCGTTGTTTGCTCTCTAGAAAGAACCTCAGTCATCGCTCTGCAACACCTTGTCTATGAGTCATTACTGACTTACTTCTTGTGTCTGGGCAGAAAATGTGCGGCTAAACAGATAGTTATCAAATGTCAGAATGGTTTCCCCTAATGGCTTGGGATTTGGTTATGCAGCATGGTTATTGGAGGCGGGGGTGGTAGGGGCGCCTGTCATCCCAGGGACAGGGCAGGAATGACCCAGAGTTACTAGGGGAAAGTTCGAGGGAAGCCAGAAACAAAGGCAGGCCTGGGGCCCAATCCAACACTTGGGATGTAGAGGCAGGAGGTGGCTGAGCGCTGGCCAGAGACCATCCTGGTTTACACGTTGACCCAGGCCAGCCAGGGTCACTAGCAAGATCCTTACAGACAAAGACGCAAACAGTGGGACAGCGTATCTGATGGGAAGAACATGCTGTGGTTGCTTGGATTGACGTGTTAATTTTCTTTTCAATTCCTCCCCCATGTGCCTGCCATGATTCAGGGTATGTCCATGTGAAAAGGAAGAGCGGATCGCTCAGGTGAGCTGGAAGGGATGGTGTCATATCATTTTAAAAGAGAGAGAAATCTGCCCTTGCAATCTTTTCCCAAACTGTGTATGTGGGGTGTGTGTGTGCGCGCACGCGTGTGTGTACATGCACAAATATGCATTTTGAGTGTGTTCCAGTGTGGCCTGGGATTCATGATTTCTTGGCTCATCCTCCTGAGCTTACAAGTGTGTGTCTCTAAGCTCTGTCCTGAGCACTGGGCTTATAAGTGTGTGTGTGTGTGTGTGTGTGTGTGTGTGTGTGTGTGTGTGTGTGTATGTGCACATGCATGCCTGCACTTGGTTCCCAGCCTGTATCTTGGATCTTAAAAACCTTATAAAATGAGTTGCTCTGCCATTACCCAGACACTCCGCGATGTGCCCAGCAGCTCACTAGCCCATGTTCGCGATGGGCCTGCCACAGAGAGCCTTGATGTGTATCTCACAGGAGAAGCAGTTCATTATAATTTGCTTTCTGGAGCTTTTGTTGGCTGAGTTGCTTTGACTTCTTCTTCTATCGTACTCATGTTTTTAGTTTAGTGCTTGTATTTCGATTTAGTGCGACAACACAAGTGGAGAATATATACGCTAATAAACAGGGTCCCCTGAGGTGCTGCCGCACAGGTACTGTAGGGGTGTCAGGGTCAGACGGTGCAGTGAACCTCAAGGGGTCAGGGGGTGGGAGGAAGATCGTCCCTGGGTGAGCTGGCCCTGAGGACATGTAGGCTGTGGTGGGTCGACTGTGAAGCTTCTTCAGTCTCTCCTGCCTAAATCCCTGCACAACTTCTGTGTCAGAGGGTATCTGTCTGACACAAGGCCATCTAGCCTCCCTCATGCTTCAAGAGCGGCTGTGTGTGGGGAGTTTCTTCAGGTGGAATCCACATCTGGCCAGTCTGCCATCCTGTGTGTCTCTTTCTCCCTGATCAGCTGTTTTTTTTTTATTATTATTTATTCAATTGTGCGTGTATGCGTGTGCGCGCGCATGTATGTGTGTGTAGAACCACGGGCGAATTTGGGAACCACCATGGACGCCTCCACCTCCTCCTTGTTTACTCTGCCCCGGGATTCACAGGCTCCGCCCTACCAGGACCAGAGATGCAGGCCACCCCCACTTCCGCCCAGCATCTATATGTGGGGTCTAGGATCCGAACTCAGGACCTTCCACCTGCAAGGCAGAGGCTTAACTTCTGAGCCACCTCTCCAGCCCCATGATCGGCTGTTTTTATAAAGTCTTGCCACCGTGTGAATTCATTAGCCAAGCCGAGCCCCAGGACGGACAGCGTTCAGCGCATCATGAAGCGCACAGTCGCCTTGGCTCTCCTGGTTTCCACCACGCTCTTCCTGGCAGTGACCTGTGAGCTATGAACTGCGATCATTCCTACCCGACAGCTTGGGCAACTGGCACCTGAGCTCAGACCATGCTGTGCAGAAAGGCTCGGCCCCTGGAGCCCCTGCTGCAAGTCCTTCTCCTGAACTGCTTCTGGAAAGGGCCAGGCGAGTTCAGGTCTCAATCCACAGGGCTCAGCGCTCTTTTCCTTCTTTGCATTCTTGTGCTTAATTGCAAGTGGTGTCTGGCCAGGGAGATCGCTCAATGTGTAAGGCACCGGGTGACCTGAGTGCAGTCACTTCTGAAAGTTGTTCTCTGACTTCTAGATGTGTGCTGTGACATGCACATGCCTGCTCTCTCTCTCTCTCTCTCTCTTCTTTGTACCTGCCTTTCCCTTTCTCTGATGAATATGTAAATAAAATATTTCGTTGTATTATTCAGGGTTCTCTAAAGAAACAGACTCCATAGAATGTAATATATAAGATATCAGTTTATTAAAATAACTTGCAATAAAAAGTAGTGTCCTTCAAAGTAGCCACCCGTAGCTGCTTTGTTCTTGACCAGAATGTTCCACAAAGCCAAAAGATCCCAAGAAGATCTCAAGCCTTTACTTCTCTGGAGGGTGGAAGACGCTGGGTTCCAGCGATGGTGAAAAACAGCTGGGCTCCAAACTCAGCAATGAACAGCGAGCAGCAGCGAGGCCTAGAGGCCAGGCTCTGAAGGCAGCGGGAACAGAAACAACGTGGTGGAAAAGGTGAAGCTCCGAGTCAGCCAAGGACGAAGCAACTGCAACAAAGAATGCCACGATGCTTGCAAAGTGAAGGATGCTTGCAGGGTGGACGCCACAGCAAGCCTACACAAGATAAGGGAAGAGCAAGCCCCGCCTCCTTACACTTCCTATTATCTCATCCACCACTGGAAAGTACCACCCGTTATGGGCTGGGTTTTCCACAGCAATCAATCAAGGACCTGCAGACTTGTTCAGGGGCCTGTTCTAACCAGTAACCCTCCACAGCTGTGCCCCCAAAAGGGCCTGTTCTAAACATTAACCCTCCAAAGCTGCGCCCCAAACAGTCTGCAACTGTCAAATTGACACCAAAATGCAACCATAACATTTTAGTTTTTTTCTTAAAACAGTTTATTTTGTGTGTGTGCGCACGTGTGTGTGCGAGTGTATGTGTTGTGCGAGTGTGTGGATGTGCGTGTATCAGAGTGTGTCCATGTGGAGGACCAAGGGGTCACCCTGGATGGCTTCCACCTCCACCTCCTTGTTTCACTCTGGGATTTCCCAGGCTGCACCGACCAGGAGCAGAAGTGCAGGCTGCCATCGTTTCCTCCTGGCATTTTTAAGTGGGATCTGGGATCACAATTTAGGACCTTCTAGTTGTGAGACAGTCTTAACCCCTGAACCATTTCTCCAGCCCCATATAAATATAATATTTTTAAGAAGCGCGTGGTGGCACATACTTACTTGGGCTTAGGAGAGTGCCACTGGAGGATTGTGACTTTAAGACCAGCCTGGACTGCTCGCAAGAATCGGAGCTTCATCTTTTCCACCACGTTGATTCTGTTCCCCGCTGCCTTCAGAGCCTGGCCTCTAGGCCTTGCCTTGCTCAGGGGTTAAGCCTCTGCCTTGCAGGCAGAAGGTCCTGAGTTCCGACCCTGGATCTCACATATAGCCGCGGGGTGGAAGCGCAGGCAGGCTGGTTTCTGGTCCTAGTGGGAGGAGCCTGTGAATCCCGGGGCAGAGTAAAGAAGGAGGTAGAGGCATCCATGGTGGTTCCCGAATTCGCCCTTGGTTCTACACATACATACATACACGCGTGCACACACACACACATTGAATAAATAAAAAAAAAGAAAAAAAAAGGTAAGAAAAAAGAAAAAGGAAGGAAACAAGAAGAAAGAAAGAAAGACAGAAAGAAGAAAGGGAGGGGGAAGGAGGCAGGAGAGAAGGAGGGAGAAAGAAAGAAGCCAAACCAGCCACTCCTTCACCACTTTAACCAACAGTGTGCGTTTTCTCTTGGCCTTTCCTTTCTGGCGGATCTGCCCTGACTCACCAGGCTGACTGACAGCTGTCTCTATTCCCCTGTGACTCACGCACAGTGTGGAAATGCTTTGTCCTTGATACTCTTGTCCGTGTTGCATGTAGATTTTGCATGCAGATCCTGTGTTCCAGTCATAGAAGTGGCCACAGGATACGAATCACAGGGCCCTGGTTCTATCAAAATGCTACACGAGCTCAAATCAGTCTCCTTCACACATTCATACTTCTGCAATTTCTACAATGTTCGAGTGGTATCAATCTGCTCTGACTACCCCCAAATAATAACACGGGGCAGAAAATAGCTCTCCAGTAGTCATGCTGATGGGGAAAGCGGGTGCTTGGAAGAACCATAATTCTCATTCACAGTTCATCCATGTACCTCCAGTGCTGACCTGTGTGTGCACATGGTATGTGTGTGTGTGTGTGTGTGTGTGTGTGTGTGTGTGTGTGTGTGCGTATGTGTATGAATTGAGCAGTGGCCTCTGATGTTTTCCCATGGACTTTCAGCATCTGTGGAATTACACTGCTTTCAAATATTAATTTTTTAAAAAAATTCTGTGCTTAATCTTATAAGGAGTCTCAGCAGATTTTATAAATCTTTCTAAAGGCTCCCAATCCACAGTCACAGACAGACACCAGTGCTTTGGTTCTCAGCCCAGCTCCAGAATAATCCTGTTGATTTAGTAATTCAGTTTGCTGTTACCTATCTGTCTTATGGGATTTTTTCCATTTTTTTTCCTGTGTGTATTCTAGTATATGAGTACCACAAAGGACAGCAGCTTGAGCTATTTTCATGTCTTACATTCTCTCCTGCATATCAACAAATCTTTCTACCAGTGAATTCCCAAGGCCACACTTGATCACAGCCCCGTGAGGTGCCGTTCATTGCTGTGGTTTTGGGGGACTGGGTGCTCAGTGGAAGCCGATGCGCAGAGCCGAGAAGGAACCTGCCTGACCCGTTCTCCTTCACGTCTTTCAACAGCTTCCCTTCGATTAAAGCCACCAAGATTACAGCTTTGGAGAATGCTGGAGCTGAACATCTCCATGTGGAAGAGGACACCTACGTTATTGAAGACATTTCCTTCAGCACAAATTAAGTGCCAGGAACCCTGGAGGGGTCTTTTGCAGTGACTGCAGAAGACAGACAGTGGCCGGGTCTCACACCTGGGATGTTTCCATGGGACTGATAATTGAGAAGGGGACCCCCCTAGCTGCCTATACTCAAATCCATCATGATTACCAGCCTACTTTTCTCTAGCACAACCCCAATCTCTTCAGGCACTTAAGGGCATTCCCTCAAGCACAGGTGCTTTAGAACTTCATATTTTCTTTAGATCTGTGTGAGGTGCTCCTCGTTTCTGTGAAAGGTAATAATCATTGCCAATACATGAAAGGAATTTCTGGGTGGGGAAGGGAAGGTGGCCTTAATGTAGAAGCATCTCATTTCTTCTTTTTATATTGTAATGCTAAACATTATTTCCTTTCCCTCCTGAAGAGTTTCAGATGCAGGTTTTGACCCCGTCCCCCACCCCAGACACACAGAAGGGAGTCTCACTTGCCATCAGAGATGTACACATTTTCTGGTGGTTCAGGAATTAGAATACATTGTGTCACTGTTTCTTGCCTCAGGGTGGGTCTTGTATACATTGTATCACTGCTTCTTGCCTCAGGGTGGGTCTGTAAACAGTCAGGCATTTCCACTGGGAGTGTGAAGGGAGCAGAGACCCAGGCAATGGTTCCATGGTGCCAAGATTTCCACATACATCTATCCAGCTTCTCCGAGTTGATTCTTAGAAACAGGGAGGGCAGAAATAAAAGGGGCGGAGGAGGGAGTCATAGGAGAGGCTTTCTGGCCTTTAAAAGCTTTTATTCTGGGTTTGATTGTGTTTGTAATTACTTGTAGTTCCATTCAGAGCTTTACATTTGTGATTTATCTCCAAGTTTATATTTAATATTCTTTCAGGAAATCAAGATGTCTTTTTTCACAATGAATCAGTTTTTTCACAATTCAATTCAATGCGAATTTTTCTAAGAGTCAAAGGAAGCCTCTTTGTAAATTATCTTCATTGGCCTGTGGGACTGAAGTAGGGGTGGGGAAGGGAGTGTTGGTGTCATTGCAGTTTGGGTGAGCCCCACAATCCTGTCTTCCTGGTTCAGAGATATTCTGCCACAGTCACATGGTGGGGTAGGGCAGGATGCTGGTTTCCGTTCTGCAGAGTTCTAGGAAGTATGCGTGTGTGTGTGTTAGAGAACATTTGCGCATGTGTGCCTGTGGAGGCCCAAGAGTGACTCAGGAATCACCCTGGATTGCTTTGCCTCCTTTTTGATTTGTTCTGAAGTTTTTCAGGTTCTGCCTTCCAGGGCCAGAAGTTCAGGCTGCCACCATTTCCACCCAGCATTTGTCCATGGGATCTGGGTTCCACACTCAGGTCCTTCTGCTTTCCAGGCAGAGTCTTAACCCCTGAACCATCTCTCCAGCACCGCTACCCACATTTTACACAATGATGTGTGTTCGACTTCCTCCTGGACAGCTCTGAAATACTCAGTGCAATCACCACTGTTCTTTGTGAAGAGATTGATTCCTGTCCACAAACACTTCCTAGACCTTGATCTAGGGTTGACCAAACCTGTGATTGAGGGAAGACTCCCATGGCAAGGCGAGGGGCTTCCAGGATACTCCTTCCTGGAATGTTAATCAGTCCTCAAGAGAAGGTCCAAACTCTGGACCTTCTGCTTGCCAGGCAGAGTCTTAACCCCTGAGTCATCTCTCCAGCCCTCCTAGTCATGCTTTTTAACAATATGTGTTGCTATAGAAATGTCAACACTTTACTGGATCACCATGGCATAAGAGTAGAAAAGTAACTATGTGACATCCTACTTTCCAGAGCCCATTTTTGTAATAGACATTCGACAAACCACCACAATGAAATGGCAATGTTTTCATCAGCATCTCTCGGTGCTGAATGTCATAGAAGGGTTCTCTAGATCTTCAGGCATGCACAGGGACACCTGGAGTTTTTAATGTGGGTTCTGGAAATTTGAACTCAGATCCCGGGGCTCAGTGTATGCTCTTCAGGGAGCCCTCTCCCCACTCCTGGGGTCACACTTTGATACCTCAGGTTCACATCTAGAATTTCATAGCTTGATGGCATGTAGAAACACCAAGAGATTTTTGTATAAAGGATATTGCTTGCAACCTTATTTGAATTATAAAAAGTTTAAATACTGGAGTTTATAAATGTCCCACGCAAAAGAAAAAGGATGATTTATTTTTCCAAAGCAGTTGGTGACATTGTTGCTCTTTGTTTGATTTGGTTTTGTTCTTTTTCTTTCTTTATTTGTTTTATAATAAATATTTTATTTCCTTTACTGTTGCATACATGGATATAGTAAATTTATGATATGTTCATACCTCAATCCTCAGTCTCATCCCTCCTCTTTTCCTTTGATCCCCCTTCATCTCCTGTGTCACACTCCCTCCTACTTTCCAGTCTTTCCACTTGTGTGACCCCCTGGGTTTCATCTAGTCTGTCTTTGATGACATGCCCGATCTGATTGACGCTCCAGCAAGCATCCTAGGTCAGTGGATGTACCAGGAGGAAAGCATCCTCCTTACTGCCCATCAGCATTAGTCCTCGTCAGTCTCTCAGAGACCTGTGCAGCTTCTTGAGATCTTTCCCCTTTGATGGTGAGATGTTGACAGGATAGTTCCTGTGCCATTCTTGTGAAAATACCCACATCTGCTGTGAAATCAAGCATATCACAATCCTGCTCTTTTAACCTCACAATGTCTTCAGGAAACCTTCTGCTTTGCACCAAGTAGCGCCCTCTAGTGGCTGCTACAGAGAGTAGTTGGATCCTGTTTCCCATCTTCCATAGAGACAAGACTGTGGAGCTTTGATAGATGTGTTATTAACCTCTGAAAGGTGAATTGGTGCACAGGTGGCTCTATTTTACCTTTCATTATTTACTTTTTACATTTACCCATTTAGTTATTTTAGTGTGTGTGTGGGGAGATGGAGGTCAGAGGACAACTTTTGGGAACCTTTGGGAGTTGGTTCTGTGCTTCTGTCTTGGGAGTTCCCGGGACTGATCTTAGGCCAGCAAACCCGCTTGGCAAACAAAGCCTGTGAACCAGCTGAGCCGTCTCACCTCTTCTTCGAGGTGATGGCACCTTCTTCTCCTAAGTGCACATGAGCGAGGACTTATGTGCTTGCAAGTGTCCATTCTCAGGGTGGGGGGCTCAGAAAACCCATTTCTTCATTGTTAGTTGGGTGGCAGAACTGTCACTACGTGGCTGAGCCCGGTTGTTACTTTTGCTTCTGCCACAGGTTCTGCCAGCAGTTCTACACTCTGGTCCTCTTTCCTGACTTCAGTTTCTGTATCTGTGAGCTGAGGAGATCTGCCCAAAGTCCAAAGTCCCTTCATCCAACAGCCATCTTCAAGACTGCAAGGATTCTCAAAGCCCGGAGTCTAATCTAAAAATGTGCATCTTTGGACACTAGTACTATTTTAGCTTGCCAATGGTTTCCCTATAGTGTGGGTAGGTAGCTCTAGCAAAATATTTGGTGAACTGGAGGCTTGACTTGCTAACACTCTTCCCAGTAATCAGATGCAAAGGTGTGGCTGACAGATAAGGGTGGAATTCTAGAAGGTTATCCTGTCCTTTAACACCTCCAGAAGCCTCAGTCCAAAGAAGACTAGAAAGAAGGAAGGTCCCTGCTAGAGCCAGGAACGCTCTCTACTGACTTGTAAGTACAATCTCTCTACTGACTTGTAAGTACAATTTTCTGGAAATTTTTGTTGAACAGAGAACCAGAATATGACTGTTTGGGGGTCTCTCTAGTATATGGTCAAATTAGCCTCAATGCATCAAATAGGGTTCTTTGGATTTCTTGGGACTAGATCCTCATTTAAATGTGATTGAGGTTTTTAAAGTTTTTTTTTTTTTTTTTAAAGCAAGCTCAGTATGAGGAAATAGGAACAAGAAAAACCTAGAAAATAAAATAGTGTGAGGTCTACAGTCATAACAGCCTGCATGAGCCCATCTTGGAAGTTAAGCAGGGGCGTAGATGGAAGAAATAGTGTGGTGTTACTTTTGGGGCAAGTTAAGCCTATTTAGGCTAGTATTTGTAGGTAATATGTGAGATTGTAGAACAAGATGGAATGTGTGGATGAAGGCATTGACTCGGGATTTGCATGATGAGGATATTTGTAAAAAGGAAAAACAAAACATGAATGGATGGAGAGGAAAGGATTCTTTCAGGTCGTTGAGCTTGGAAGGTTCCTGAAGAAACTACTGAGCTAGTTGGCAAGTGGTTTGACATAGCTGGAGATTTTAGAGAGTTAGTGGGGTGTGGCAGGCCTGGGAGAGGGAACAACTTTTAGAGTTTGTATTTGGTCTTTCAAGAAGTAGGACGCTATTGACTGCTTTTTAGGGTGTGGGTGAGATTTAGGGAAAGTTCGATCTTTAGCGATTCCATGATGAGCATTCTCTTATCCATCTCCAGCATCCAGAGGTTCCACACACACGTCTGCTTGGGTCCAAGCCGAACCTTCTGTCTGGGTGCCCAAGTCTATCCCTGCCTGACTCAGCAAAACGTTGCTTCTGGATTTCTAAAGAAAAGCATTTCAGGAGGACCAGGCAGAAGGGAGCGAATTCAAGACTTAGCTTGAATAATCTGAAGATCATACACATATGTAGGGCTTGGGGATTTCCCCCCCCCCCAGTCTCACTTGTAGCCCAGGGTGGCTTGGAGCTTGTGGCGATCTTCCTTCCATAGCTTCCCTGAGTTCTGGGATTACTGACCTGAGCCGCCATGTCCAGTTCACACTTCTTTTTTATCTTATTTGAGGCTAAAAAAAAAAAAAAAAAAAAGAAAAGAAACGAAACAGGGTTTGTGCATGCTGAGTAGGCTCTTTATGAACTGACCTACACTCTGGCCTCTATACCTTTATATGTGCGTGCGCGTGTGCGTGTGCGTGCGCGTGTGCGTGTGCATGTGTGTATGTGTGTGTGTGTATGAGAGTATGCATGGTGAGCTCAGAGGACGTTTCTGAGGGAGTCAGTTTTCTCCTGTCATGTGGTTTCTGTGGAGTGAACTCACGTCACCAGGCTTGGTTGTTTGCATGCTTACACGCTGAGCCATCTTGCAAGCCCGATCCTGTTATTTTTATAAGCATAGTAAAAAGCAGCCTTGCATGGTGGCCGTTCCCTGGTGGGGATGTGGCTTCATTGGTAGAGAGTTTGCCTAGCGTGCAGCAAGCCTTGGCCTCAATCCTCCATACTGCATGAAGTGTCTGTGTCGAGTGCATCTACCATCCCAGCGCTTGGGAAGCAGAGGGTCAGAAGCTCAAGGTCAGACTGGAAACATGGCTCAGGGGTTAAGACTCTGCCTCACAAGCAAAAGGACCTGAGTTTGGATCCCAGGTCACACACAAAAATGCCAGGCAGAAAGGGTGGCCGCCTGTACTTCCAACAGTGGTGGGGGGGGAGCCTGAGAAATTTCAGAGCAAAGCAAGGAGATAGAAGCAATCCAGGATGATTCCTGAAGTCACCCTTGGTCCTCCACGGGGACACACAGTGCCCTCTGATACACACACACACACACACACACACACACACACACACACACACACTCACATGCACACACATTCAATGTCATCCCCAGCAACACAGTGATTTTGAGGCCCCCTTGTCTCAAAGAAGATAAAATAACTGTATAAACTGAGTGTGATGCACTCATGCCTGTACTGACACTTGAGAGAATCAGCATTTTGAGGCTAGTCTCTGAGACACAGTTTGAAACCCACTGGGGCCATATGAGACCTCTCTCTCTCTCTCTCTCTCTCTTTCTCTCTCTATCTCTCTCTATCTCTCCCTCTCTCTCTGTCCCTCTCTGCTGTACTGAGTGAGGATGGAACCTAAGGTCTCATGCCTTTAAGGCAAATGCTCCGCCACTCAACCAGCTGCTCCTGCCCAGAGACGTTGTCTCAAAGCAAGACTCAGCCCAAACCAAATGGACTTCTGCGCATGCTGCCCAACCTGTCTGGATTCCTTTCAGTTAGCTTTGGTACCAAACAACTGGAGACATTAACGTGAGAAGCGAGCTTGAAGGAAACAAGGAAGTCATTTCTTTGAAGCCAAATATAAGTGGCCAGGGCCCTGGGAACATGGATTCAACCGAGCAACCCATCCCAGCTAAAAAGGTCACAGGCAGGAACTTTCTTTTTTTGCATGTTTCTAGAGCTGGAACTTCAGCTTCTCTACCCCCGAGCTACAGCCCCAGCCTCCCTTCTGACTTCCGGGTTCACTCCTTTATCTTCCCAGGATAACTCTTAAACTTGTGATCCTCCTGCCTCAGGCTTCTGAGGAGCTGGAATAACAGGCGTGTACTGTGAGGCCCAGCTGTGAACTGTTCAGTCCCAGAGAAAAAAAATTGCCAGTCGATATGTTGTTTAGAAAATACACCAGCAGATTGGGTCCTTGCACCTCATCGGAGAGGAGGACCCACAGGAGAGTCTGGCATGCACATTAAAGGATGCTCCGGGGATGGGAGGGGGAGGCACTGGGGATGGGGAGGGAGAGGGGAGGGAAGGGGGGCAAAGGGCGGTGGGAGGTTGGAGGGAGGGAGGGGAACAGGTGTACCTGTTAAGTTTATATGAGTGGAAATAAAAAAAAATTAAAAAAATACACAGGCAGGCTTGGGGTGGAGGGAGGGCACGACAGTGGGGGGGATACATGTGAGGTGTGTGTGTGGGGGAGGGTCTTTTCTCCTGTAATTCCATCACTCAGGAGGCTGAGGTAGGAGGGTCTTCGTGAGTTCAGATCAGCCCTGTGAGAGATGTGTCCCAAAGAATTAAAATCGAGCACCGGAACTATTTCAACAAAGCTTGTTTACTTTTGCTCAAAAGGGCTCTGGCGAAGTCCACAGGCCAGGCGCGCTCCAGACAAGTGCTTGGAGCTTTTTAAATCTCTGATGCAGGAGTGGGGTGGGATCCTGGACTGTCCCCCTACTTGGGGGGTAGTCTTACCATCTAATTTAATATTTTGGGTGAGAAGACAAAGAAAGGAAAGGAGGGGTGGTCAGCTGAAGGCCTCTTCCTGAGACAGGTTTAATTGGCATTTTTTATCACTCTCAAATTCCCGTTAAGTCTCAAATTCCCGTAAGTCCTAAACAAGAAGACTTTTTCTTATCTCTGAATAGTATCAGTTAGTGTTTAGACTACAACCGACGTTTCCTTTTTTTTTTTTTTTTTTATTACCTCCTGTCCAAGAGAATTTGCCTCCTACTTTTCAAAGTTAGGAGATAAAGGATTCACTTAGCTAGAGAAGTAAAGACAATTCCAAAGCAGGAATGAGTAACTGAGGGAAGACACTTACAGCATTTCTAACAGCCCGAGTTAGAAGGAAAGCTCACTGATCAGGAACCCCCCCCCCCCCAGAAAAAAACAAAACCACTGCTAACAACAGCAAAAATAGACAAACAAGTCCTTAGAGAGCTCTTGTGCGGCTAGGCAGGGAAAACTAGTCTTTGCTCATATCTCTACTGGAGATTTAGCCTGGGAGCTTTAGGTCAGGTCAGCCTTGGGATTCATTCCAGGAGTTTTATTTGAAGTGAACCGGGCTGTAGATGCAGAGCTGATAGTTGGT
Source organism: Typhlomys cinereus (assembly GCA_023101885.1). Classification (NCBI taxonomy): domain Eukaryota; kingdom Metazoa; phylum Chordata; class Mammalia; order Rodentia; family Platacanthomyidae; genus Typhlomys; species Typhlomys cinereus. The sequence goes on along the minus strand of JALPQD010000561.1, from coordinate 697,792 downwards.
GACTATTGTGATTCTAAAGGACTAAGATACCCTGAGATAATCTACCACATTCCTTCCCTCCTCCTGGAAGCTGGGACCCATTTCTGCCTCCTATTCAGACATGGTCCCTGCTGCCTGCAATATCCTCGGGTTACCTGCAGGCGCCGCCCTCAAGATTCTGGTGGTCCCAGCCCCTTCTCTGTTCAGGCCAGTCTTCCTTCAATGCCTCAGAACAAGCTGTGTGGCTTGTCTAACTCAAACACCGCCTTCTCGGGAAAGCAGCAGAAACTGTGCAATGCGGCTCCATCAATTATAATGGCACCCCTCCTTTCTTCAGCCCTGTCCCCCCACTCGACCTGCATTTGCTCTGCATTCTCCCCTTCTTCTCCCCTTCCCCCAACATCCATTGTCTTGCGGTGTCCTGGGAAATTATTTTTATTTTTTATTTTTTATTTTTTTTTAATTTATTTATTTATTCAATTGTGCGTGTGTGTGTATGTATGTGTGCACGCGTGTGTCTGTGTGTAGAACCACGGACGAATTCGGGAACCACCATGGACGCCTCCACTTCCTCCGCCCCGGGATTCACAGGCTCCGCCCTACCAGGACCAGAAGCGCAGGCCGCCCCCGCTTCCGCCTGGCGTCTATACGTGGGATCTGGGATCCGAACTCAGGACCTTCTGCCTGCAAGGCAGAGGCCTAACCCCTGAGCCACCTCTCCAGCCCCGGAAATTATTTTTTTTAATCTATATTTTCTTTTTAACTAGATAAGCTGACGAGGCCAGAGTTCTTGAATTCATTGATAAATGCCCAATGAATAGACCCATGTCTAGTATGCTATAAGTAGTTAATAAGTATGTTACACGAGTACAATTTTAGCCTTGTATTCTTATTTCCTATGATAAACATGGAGGCCTTGTAACTTTTATATCTATATGATTTCAAAACCATTATGGTTGTAAAGTAACTCTGGAACTGTGATGATAAATGAGTTATAAGTGGAGGAGAATCAATAGCTTCCGGCCTTGGGCCGCCGCAGGAGGGCCGTGATACATGACTGAGGCAGGACGGGTCTTTTGGCTGTCCCATCTGGGTCACCAAATGATACGGGAACAGGAAACGAACGTCCCCAATGATGCAGGGTTTTTGTCTTCTGGAGTCGAAGATTGAAACCAGAACATGTGTTTGTGTAGAGGGTTAAGGTAGAGTTTATTAGAGGAGAGAAAGGCTGGAACTCATGAACTCCAGATGTGGAGGGGCCAGGATGTCGGAGAACTCATGGAGCTAGAAATGGACTCATGCACCTGAGTGCCTGAAGGGCAGGTGCCCTGGAGAACTCGTGAGAAGCGGATAGCTGGAAAAGAACTCACGGCACTGCACTAGAGTGCCATGAGGGGCTAGGGTGCCGGAGAACTCATGGAGCCTAGGCATGGAATCCACAAGGAGCAAGGAACAAGAAGCCAACTGAGGGCACTAGGGGCTAGAGCGCCAAAGATGGCTGCCAGGGTCAGGCATATTTATACACCTAGGCAAGCCCGGGCAAACTGGCCTGTTCTCATTGTTTAGGTTCCATTGGGGCCCAACCCAATTGTTATTGGTCTCAGGTGGGCTAGAGATCAAGTTGTTTGACCTCATGAGGTCTCATGGAGGGCTCATCTCCATAATCCCTTCCTAGGGAAGTTGACCATCTTATCTCTGGGAGGACTGGAGTCAGTTCCTCAGCAGGGGTGCTCCTTCAGGGTGATCCCAGCAGTGAGGGGATGACCTTCAGGGATTCCAAAGACCTTCAAAGACCTTGACACCCATCCCAGCATAGCTGCTCTAATCCTGTCTCATTGTGAGACAACTCTGGAGAGGGTGGCAGGGGTCTGGTTAGGGAGAGGGGTGGAGGGGGAGACTGGGGCACAAAATGGAGGGCCTTGGGAAGTGGATGTGGATACTGAGCAGGTCTCCCTGTGCCAAGAACGTGACATATGTAAGCACCCGAACTGTTGTTCAGAAGGATGACGCACAAACCCCGGGTCTGTAGTAAGCGGCTGGGAACTCGAGTTTCGTGGTGCTTGTTAACATGTGGCAGTTCACCGCCGCCACAGTAATGGTCCCTTCCAAGGGTCTCAAAGCTGACCCTCAAGAGCACTTTGCCTAGTTTGAGTTAGGAGAAGAAAATCCACTGTGCTCCTTTGTCAAGACATGGTGGGGGGTGCTTGGCGGCGACCTCAACTTGTATCCAGCAAATTGAACTCACATTCTCCCCTTTGCTTGGTAGTCATTTAATGCACCAGAGGCTCCGCTCCCCTCGTGAATCATTGCTTAACTCGAAGCACCTTCTGTTCTCACCTGCTTTCCTTGAGTAACTGTTAATCTCTGTGCTTCTGTATTTTCTTGCTACACAGTAGCCCAGGCTGAACCAGGATTCCCCATCCTATCAAACTTCGCCAACGCTGGGATAACACAAGTGTACCACCAGGCTTGGCCTGCCTATTCCTTGCCTAGTTTTTTAAAATTTTTTTTTTATTATTATTATTATTTATTCAACTGTGTGAATATGCGTGTGTATGTGTGTGCGTGCTCATGTGCCTGTGTGTGTGTAGAACCACGGATGAATTCGCGAACCACCATGGACGCCTCCACCTCCTTCAGCCCCGGGATTCACAGGCTCCACCCTACCAGGACCAGAAGCGCAGGCCGCCCCCGCTTCCGCCTGGCGTCTATACGTGGGATCTGGGATCCGAACTCAGGACCTTCCGCCTGCAAGGCGGAGGCTTAACCCCTGAGCCACCTCTCCAGCCCCCTAGTTTTTTAAATATTCTAGTTTTTAATATTCTAGTTTTTAAATATTTATTATTATTGTTATTATTACTATCTTCTGTGTATCAGAGGGTAGAACTGAACTGTGTGCACCTGCGGAGGCCCAAAGGGTAACTTTGCGAATCATCTTGGATTGGTCTACCTCCTGGTTGCTTTGCTCTGGGATTTCTTAGGCTCTGCCTTCCAGAGCTGGAAGTGCAGGCTGCTGCCATTTCCACCTTGCATTTTTATGTGGGATCTGGGATCTGAACTCAGGACTTTCTGCTTGTGAGTCAGAGTCTTAACCCCTAAGCCATCTCTCCAGCCCTTTTTAAAAACTTCATTTATTTGTTCATTTATATATATAGTGTGTGTGTGTGTGTGTGTGCGTGTGTGTGTGTGTGTGTGTGTAGCAACATTTTTCAAATGCTGAAATAGTCCCATGTGGTCTGTGGCTGTTGTTCTCATTCATGGAAGAGGTTTCAGGAGGTTTCTATTGGTAGAAGCAGGAGGATTTCCCTGACCGACCTTGGTTATATGAGTTTGAGGTTAGCCAAGACTACATAGCAAGACCCTTGTCTTGAAAATCAAAGCAAAACAACAGAACAGAAAGTTCCACAGGATGGTGGCGTCCAGAGGGACCAAATCACAGAGAGGCCACCATCAGGTGTGCGCAGCTGATCCTTAAGGTCCCACATGCATGAGGGACTGTGAAATAGAGTCACTAGAAGGAGAGGGGCTGGACACTTTGGATGAAGGTGGTCCAGAGGAAAGATGCCAGGAGATGACATGTAGGCAGGGATCAGAAGAAGGGAAAAGTTGAAAAAGGAGGGGTGAAGAAAAAAGTCCAGAGACAGAACCTCAAGCCAGGGTACAGACCCCAGGGGATACAGACCCTGGTGGAGATATATTGCAAAGTAAGCCCAAGGGACTGTGGGACGAGTGGGCAGGAGAAGCGATCTGAGCCACAGTAGGGACTAGATATAGAGGACTTTGTTAAAAAAAAAAATCTGAGGGCGGGAGAGATGGCTCAGGGATTAAGCCTCTGCCTCACAAACAGAAGGTCCTGACATGAGACAGCGGGTGCCACATAATAATGCCCGGTGGAGATGGCGGTGGCCTGTACTTCTGAGCCTGGAAGGAAGAGCCTGGAGAACTCCAGCGCAAAGCAAAGAAGGGGTAGAAGCAATCCAGAATGATTCCCGAAGTCACCCCTGGTTCTCCACAGAGACATACCCCAGTGCTCTCTGACACACGCACACACACACACTAAAACAAAATTTAAGTAGGAAGGTAGGGTTGAGTGGCAGGTTGTAGGTGGGGAGGTGAGGTGGTCTGGTTATGTATTTACCATTTATCTCATTCCGCAGGACTTACCTGTTCCCCGTATCTCCTCCTGATTGCACAATTTTGGTTTCTTGCATCCCTACTCAACTGAATCATCTCCCCTTAGCCCTGCCCTGTTGTTCACAGCTATGGAATCACATGAAAAGTTTTCCACACTCCTTCCCGATGACCTGTTGGGGTTTGACCCAGCCTTGGGTTATCTTGCAACCAATCTTCACATCACTTTGCCTTCTGAATATAGAGAAGGCATGGTTTCACTCGGCGCCAGCCATTTCAGATCCTTCCTTTTGTCCAGTTTCAGCTGCGCTCTCTAGGGAATAAGAATTTATGGTAAATCAGAGAAGAATCATCAAGAGCCAGGACAGGATTCTGGTTCTCCAGGATGGTGGGCTGCCCTAAGGAAAAGTCACAAGGTCTTTTAGAGTCACAGAAGAAAAGAAAGTCATAAGTGAAAGCATTTGCAAGAATGTGGGTGGGGACCCGTAGTGGGTCCAGACCCACAGTAGGGCAGGAAATTGCCTCTGTTAAATTGCAGGTATTTCTTAAGTTTTAGGCTTGATGGGAGATAATGATCTGAAACTTTTTTCCTTACTACGGCCACAAAGATGTCAAGTCAGATACAGGGGTGGTGGCAAAAGATTAGGAAGGGTGACTGAGGCTAGAGCGAGCTAATTCTGGCTTGCGATCTGGAACGTTCCTTCTCTCGTTAGCCAATCTACATGCAAACCACAGATGTACTTCTGGTGGGGAACTGCGCTTTACGCTGCGGTAGCTGAGATAAGATCAGTCATGCTCCTGTGTATTAAAGGCAGACAGGAAGAGGGCTGAGAGAACCCGACGTGCGTGTGTTCTGCGGCAGAACCTTCCAGTTAGTGGAATTTGAGGATGTGGAGAAAGTTTGTCTTCCGGAATCTAGAAAGCTGTTCTATGGGGTCTGAGCCTTTTGCTTACTGAGAAAAAATCATTGTTATCAATAGACCCCAGGACAAGCTGTGAGGTAGCCAGGGGGCAAACACTTGTGTTCACTGAAGCAGAAGGGAGGTCTAATGCAAAGACCACCTTCCACTGAACCCCCATATAAAGGAGCCTTGTTCCGGAAGATGTCTAAAGCCACGTGGTACCAAATACCACGTGGTATTTGACAAAAAGCCAAAATGCTGAGTTTCCTGTGGGCACAGTTTTAAAATTTTGGCTTTGAATTTAAAAAGAAATATTAGTTTTCAACTCTGCTCTACAGAACGTCTGAGTCTTTGGGCACCAGTTTATATAGAACTGGGTTTCCGGTACACGGGCTGCTAGAGTGAGCAGTGAGGGGGTCCAAGGTCTCAGGAGCCCCCATGAAGTTTCAGGAGTACCAAACAAGGCCCCCCTTTCTTCCCGAGACGACTTGACTCAATCTCTGGAGGAGAAGATGAGTTAATAGAGTACCAGACAAGCTTAGTCATGCTTTCTTGTGTTTAATGATTAAGGAGCAAAAAGTCGAAAGTCAGAAGGCAAAATCTGAGCCCCAGTAACTTCTTTGCATGAATGGGGTTAAAATGCTGCTGCAGAGGCTGGAGAGATGGCTCAGGGGTGAAGACTCTGCCTCAGCAGAAGTTCCTGCATTTGGATTCCAGGTCCCATGGAAAAAACACCAGGTGGAAATGGTGACAGCCCTGGTGCGCAGAGCCTGGGAAATCCCAGAGTGAAGCAAAAAAGGAAGTAGAAGCAATCCAGGATGATTCTTGAAGTCACCCTTGAGCCTTCACAGGGGCACACAGTGTCCTCTGATACACACACCCACACACCCACATCCACATACAGGCATGCACAAAATGAATAAAGTTGTTTTTTTAAAGCTGCAGCAAGCCTTCTGTGAGACTAGATGCTTGTGAATGACAGGCGACATCTCCTTCATGACAGGTTCTTCCAAGAGCTGAGCTAATGTTAGGAATGCGCATTTAAGTGAGCTTCCAAAGTTCTGCCTTGGCTCTTTGGTTCTTTGGATCCGTTCTTTGCAGAAAACAGAGCCTGTGTCTTCAGTGGTGTTTTCCAAATAAGGAAATCAAGTCAGGGTTAGCCAGCTGTGTGAATGGAGGGCTTGGATCCGGACGGGGATGCTTCCGGGTCTAGACATTTTCCCTCAGGAAAATCAGGTCTGGTAACATGAGTGCTCAGACCCCGTGCCCTGCATTCTTGCCCAGTTCACCTTGCTAATGATGAGCTTGGTTGAGGGTCAGGGACCACCCAACACTGCCACTGAGCAGGTACATGGAAGGCTGCCATCATCAACCAGACAAGTGCATCTTTGAAGGTAGGAGACGGGTCTTTGGATGGAGTTCTGCCATGGAATCAGCCATGGAATTAGCTCTGCCTTCCATTTCTTTTCTGTTTCCCACCTAAACTGTTGGCAAGATTGCCAGGGCCTGAGACCAGCACCGACTCTAACGTCCCAGGAAAAAGGCTAGGTCTCAAACCATCCATGGTAGTGGTAGGAATGCAGGCTGGGTCAGAGGGGACCGGACAAAATCCAAGCCGAGTTTATTTGCAGCAAACACTGGTATTTGTCCCCATATCATAAAACAGCATGGTTAAAAAAAAATTTCGTGTTTACAGAATAGTTAAGCATGTACTGTGAGAACAGATTACGCATTGTGAAACGGCAAGAAAAATAGACGTGTCACATAGTGAATTCACAGAGTACACATCTTGTTTCCAGGTACAGTTAATGATAAACTGTGGTCAGGGTCTGCAATCCCGTGGCAGTCTTGGTCTCTAGATCTGCAGGCAATACGTCTCAGTGGTCTTAAGGCAAACAGGAGGAACATGCAGGAAAATACGGGAATACAGAACATGTCCCAGGTCATGTGATAGCCCGAGCCCATTGCTGAGCAAGAATAAGCAAGAGGCATTACTCATCTCTCATGGGGTGGGGGAGGTCACGCCTGCAACTGCCCACCTAGGATGGCATCACGTCATGCAGCTTCAAGAGAGCAGGTCCTAGACCTTGGCATCCCCTGCGCTAGAGCATGAGCGGGTAGGTAGGACAGGGAAGAAGGAGACTGTTCTGGATGACTGCTTCCCTTTGAAGCCACCCAGCTCCCCATCGGGAACTAGCGGAACCCCGAACGAAGTCTTTGAGTGGGGGTTTGTCTTGGGGCCAGCAGAGCAGGCTTACATGAGTCGCACAGTCAGGGTGACAGGTGAAGTCGCAGAGGTGTGAGGACCCCTGAAGACACAGGGGCGTCACCACCCACCTGTCCTGTCTTCTCGTCTTCCTGCAGGTCAGCGCCATGCTGCCGCCTCCAGTCATCACTGTCGGCCTCCTATTGCTCCTTCCGGGTGAGTGAGTAGCTGGCTTTGGGGTTCTGTGGAGGCTGCAGGTGGCAGAGAAGGTTCGACCTTCCTTGGGCGGTTATGGGGGGTCTAATGAACAGAGAGTCGGGATGAAATCTTATCCTAAAGAAATCGTTTGACCTGTGTGAATTGCAAGATGGATGACTTTGTGTTTAAATAAAAAGGTGAGCGCAGCATATGAGTGTGTGGAGAAAGCGCAGAAGCAAGAGTAGCATGACTTGTCATGCAAGAGGCTGAGGAGAAGTGGAATCAGGTTGTAGAGAGTTCACCTCCATTACATTCATCTGTGCCTTAAAAAAACATTCAATTACTTTTCTAAAAACATTCTGCGAAAAAAAAATATCCTAATTTTTTTTTTTTTTTTAAAGATAGGGTCTCAGGTTGAGCTGAAACTCGACATGTAGTCGAGGGCGATCTTGAACTTCTATTTTTCCTGATTCTCAAATGCTGGGGTGACCAACATGAGGCACCATGCCTGCCACACTCCCAGGTTTAAAAATGAATGTCCAGGGGTGGGATTATGAGAGAAAGTTTGCCTTTTTAAAAATTACGATTGTCTATCATTTCATTATAGTAGCATGTGTTACATTTGTGATCTAAGGCAACATTAAGTAAAGGGAATTCCAGTGAGAAACGCCCAGCTATTTTTCCTTCTCAGAACAATTCCAAAGCTCACAGCGTCTTCCTACATATATATGATTAGTTCGAGAATCTCATTATTTTGTGTTTTTCTGGCTGTGCAAGGATCCAGCCTAGGGTGTTTCTTTCCCAGGCTGGTAAGAATCTACCACTGAGTTTCATCCTCAGCCCTCAGATTTCTTTAAAGTCCACCTTAGAAACAAGTGGCAAAAGGCAGTGTGTGTGTGTGTGTGTGTGTGTGTGTGTGTGTATCAGAAGTAACTGTGTGTTACTTGGGCCTGTGAGGCCCAAGGGTGACTTTGGGAATCACTCTGGATTGTTCTACCTCTTTTATACTTTGTTCCTTGGAGTTTCCAGGCTCTTTCTTCCAGGACAGGCAGTATAGTCCACCACGGTTTCTGTCTGGCATTTTTATGTGAGATCTAGGATCTGAACTCAAGACCTTCTCTTGGCAAGCAGAAGTTTCTTCAGCCCTGTATATATTATGTTTTTTAAGAAAACATCTTTATTTAAATGATAGTATGAAAATATATACATGTAATAAAGATCTGTTTAAGTATACAAACATATTAATGCTCGCACACACATACACAAACATCCGAACCCTACTTTATCCCAAATAGAAATGTGAAAGTATATTTCAGTTTTCCTAAACTTTTCCTGTACAGAAAGCTGCCCCACATCTTGGAAAACAGGGCACTGTGGAAAGAACCTGGGGGTCCCCCTTCCCAAGTGACCTTAGAGGAAGCGGAGCACACTGGGCCAGGCCCCGGGGGAGGGGGGCACACAGCTGCTCTCTGCAGACATAGCCTGGTGCCAGAGAGCACTGGCAAGCACAGGTAGACAGGGCGGGACCTAAGGAGGTCTCAGAAACCAATCACCTTAGCAGATGTGTGGTTGGCAGGGGGAGAGAGGGAAGAGTCAAGTCCCAGGAATCTACTAATTAAGTTCTAGTGCCTGGGAGGATAACAAGAGTGGGATCACAGAGGCCGTGGGGAGGATTTCAGGGGAGGAGAGAGAGAAATAGGGACTCAGTTTTCTCTTCCTTCACTGTAGGTGCCGTCCTGGCTATGGCTAAAGTGTCCGGAACGGTAGGTCAGCCCGTGACCCTGCCATGCTCCTACAGTGTGTCTGGAGGGGTCAACACCATGTGTTGGGGTCGAGATATATGTCCCATATCTCAGTGCTCCAATCCCCTCATCTGGACGGATGGCCGCCGTGCCGTCTATCAGAAAGACCCCCGATACCAGATGAAGGGGCAGATCAGCCAAGGAGACGTGTCCATGACCATCGAGAATCCCACCCAGAGCGACAGTGGTCTGTACTGTTGCCGCATTACGAAGGGAGGATGGTTCAACGATATAAAACAGAACTTATTGCTGGAAGTAACGCCAGGTAAGCGCACTCTTTCCTGTGATGAGTTACTGCTGGGGAAAAGTTTGTTCTTCCTGTAAACCTGTCTGCTATTAAAAAATTGTGTGTGTGTGTGTGTGTGTGTGTGTGTGTGTGTGTGTGCAAGTTGGCACTTGAGTGTGTGCACCTGTGGAGGCCCAAGGGGATCCCAGGCTCTGCCCACCAGGGCGGGAAATGCAGGCCGCCACTGGATCCACCTGGTGTTTTCACTTGGGACTTAGAATGGGATCTCGGGACCTTCTGCTTATGAGACAGAGTCTTAACCCCTGAGCCATCTGTCCAGCCCCCCTCCTTTTTAAAAATCAGGACCATTATTTTGTAATCTGTCAGCTTTTAGACCTGGTTTGATCTTTGACTGAGCGCTTGATGTTTGAGTGACCGATCTGATCTTGGGACAGGGTCTTGCTATGTAAATCAGGTGAATGCGGAAGTCCCATGTCTGTTCCTTTCTCAGCACTGGGGGGCTGCTAGATGACGTCCCGGCTTTTGGGATAAATAGCTGACTCGGGAAACTGTGCATGGACGTTGGTGTAGCCAGAAGGGCCTGGTGAGACAGCGGGCACTGGGAAGACGGGCAGCTTTGGGTTCGGACGACCATCTTGCCGCAGTTGTGAAATGATATTACTGGCCTTGTTGAAGCTGTGAAACGCTGGATGGAGCACTGGCCTAGGACCCTGAAGCCTGGGATCAATCTCCAGCAGTCAAACCAGCCAACAAGACAACCAGGGCAAGAGGAGGGCTGGAATTCCAGCTCAGCCGGTGCCTGCAGCATGCGTGTGCATGGAGCTCCAGGAGGCTGAACCCAAGAGCTCAGTGCAAGGACACCTGTCCTTACCTGAAGCAGGCGAACTGCTGATAAACGACCATCAAACAACTTAAGAGAACAAGAAGTTTATTTTCTCTTATGATTACTCATTACAGTTCTCAGTCCAGCTTGACAGGAGAGCATGCACCAACACCAGGGCCGAGGGAACTGGCCACACCATCACCACATAACAGCTGAGAGAGGGACGATCCTTACTTGCCAGACTAGCAGGTCTGACCAAGTGTACACAAGGATGCCAACTCTCTCAACAGCTTTCTGTATTTTATTCCTGGGCCTAATCCCACCCACCTGGGCCTCACCCAATCAGCCAGACCCTCTTCTACAGGTTTGCTTTGAGCTTAACCCAACTACTAAATCTCCACAAATGTGCCCAGAGCTCAAAACCTCAACAATTAAGTTGACACCTGTGCCTAATGATGACCTTCCCAGACCTGCATAATGACTGACATACCAACATGCCCCCATAGACCAGCGAGGATCTCAGGAGAGATAATTACCTGCAGTGGAAACCTTGGGGTCTAGGGCTAGATGAGTGAAGGGGAGTGAATGTCCTTATCAGTGGGGCGGCTACCGGAGGGCCCACTTGGTATGTCATAGGGGCCTGAACCCCACAAGAATAGTCAAGCTAGAGGGATTCCTGGAGTCCATAGAAGTGGACAGGCAGGAGGGTGAAAGTGGGATGGATTGGTGAAGGGAGTGGAGGGGGATAGGAAAGTAGGGGGAAGGAGGGAAGCAGGTTTAAGTATTTGATACATTTATAAAACCAGGGGAAAAAAATCTTGCCTTTTAAAAAACTGAAAATAATTGAAGATAATTTTGAGAAAATGTTAAAACGATGAACCTGTTGCATAATTATAATAAGCTTCAACAAACAAATAAAAATAGTGGATGGTTAAAAAAAAAAAAACACACAAACATAACAAAACCAAAAAACTCTGGAAGAGCCGCATTGTTGAGAAACATAAAACAGCAGCAAAAGGCAGAGCGCGAGAGCGCGAAACCCACAGACTGTGACTGAGCGGAGAGATTGCTCCGCGGGTCCTTGTGGACAGAGTCTCCGGCGGCTCAGCCAGTGAGGTCCTGGGGAGCCGGAGACTTGCGCTGTGCTTCGTAGCCACAGTGGCTTCTCTCCAGCTCTGCAGGACTCTGCCCCCCAGCTGCTTCGGGCCCCTCCTCTTTTCTGTTCTCATTCTGGTCCTCTGAGCAGCTCGCTGGCCGGCTTGCTTGTGGGTCTAGATGAGATTGTCCTCTTGTCCAGGGCGGGTGAGAGACTGTGGCCGGGCCTCTGGCTTTGCTCGGGATTAGGGTCAGCAGAGCTTCAGTCACGGGGTCTATAACGGCCCTGCTAACTTTGTGCAATCAGGTTTTATTGAAACACAGCCACACCCTTTCACCTGCATGCTGTCAGCTGTGACTTTCAAACTGACAGACATCAGCGATTGCTGTCTAGCAAATTGTCCCTGAACAAGGAACGTCTAAGAGCTCGTCCTTTACAGAAAGAAAAGCAGGGGGGAGGCCAGGACGATGACTCAGTGTAGGGCAAAGTACCTGATGCCAAAACTGACGACTTGAGTTTGATCCTGGAGACCATGGAGTGGAAGGAGAGAAGCAACTCCTTCATGCTCTCTCTTGACTTACACACATAGACAGATACACATACACACTTACACACACGCATACACACAGAACCAACTTCTTCATGCTCTCTCTTGACTTACACACATAGACAGATACACATACAGACACACACACATGCATACACACCAAAGAATATTTTAAAAGGGGGGGGGATCTCTGCTTTTGTTAATTTCTTTATTCGCTAACTTTGTGGAATCACAAAGTTTCTTCTTTCAAGGAAAAACTGGCTAGATTATAAATTGCATTATAGCTTTCATAAAGAAGTTCAAATCATTTGTTCCCTGTCTTTGAGCATTTAATTTATAGTTAGTAAAGTTAATTTTTTTTAGTAGAGTTAAACTTCAAGGACATGAGTGTGAGGAAAAGGTATGTGTAATGACTACACAGAACCTGGAATCCGCACTGGGTCCCTCTACTGACCACGCTCGCCCCAGGGCTGGTCCTACCTTATTCCCAGCCCTGATCCCTGTGCACCTCAGACACTGCCAGCAAGCTGTCTGGATTCACAGAGCTGCTGGTTGTAACTTCCACGTTCAGCATCCCTCATCCCCAACCCCTGATCTGCCACGCTCCAGAACTCTGAAACACTTGGGGCATTGACATAATAACAGCAGATCATTCTGCATCATGAAGCTTTGTTCTGTGAGCAAAATTATTGAAAGTTCATTTACTTAACTTTAGGCCATGCACATAAACCACGTATGAATCATACGTGAATTCAGGTTTAGACCCGAGCCTAACCCATAAGATATTCTTGATCTATTGGCAAATATTCCAAATTCTGAAGTATTTCTGGTAGCAAGTTTTTCTAGCTAAAAAATAATTAGTCTGTATCTCTCAGGTGGGAAAAAGCCATACAAAATCATGTCTACCTTCTAATGAAAAATCAAAATCCTTTGTGCAGGGCCTTACTTGGGATCTGGCAGAGTCTAACAGGTCTAGTGACTCCGAGGTTAAGATGCAGCTGCGGGGACTCTAATCTCAGGACTAAATGGATTGAACATGTTGGGTTGAATCCATCCTTTACTGCAAGTAGATGGGGTTAGTTCTAGACTCTCTACACCTTCTTTATCATATGGAGCTGCTCATAGAGATCTGTGACTATGGGATGTGGGAGTCGCTTAAAGTGTTTTGTTGTAAGCGCTGAGAGTGGTTCTTGTCTCCACACTATTCAGTGAAGCTTATGGGTAAGCAGGTCTCCCAAGCTCTGCCCTGTCAGATTCCGAGTGATCCATGCCAAAGAACAGGTGTTGAGAAGAGATGTAGGGGGACAGTTTCACCTTGGTGTGCCGGGGCACGTCCAGTGGGAGCCTCTCATTTCCTGTGGCTTCATTCATTCATTAACCCTTGCTCTTGTGTTGATTTCCATCTCTAGCTACCACCACGTGGGCTCCAACAACTCTTACGACTTCTACAAGTACTCCAACTCCTACTGCTCCCACAACTGCTGAGCCTCCTACAAGTGCTGAAACTCTTACGACTCCTACAAGTGCTGAAACTCTTACGACTCCTACAAGTGCTGAAACTCTTACGACTCCTACAAGTGCTGAAACTCTTACGACTCCTACAAGTGCTGAAAGTCTTATGACTTCTACAACTGCTGAAACTCTTACGACTCCTACAAGTGCTGAAAGTCTTACGACTCCTACAAGTGCTGAAAGTCTTACGACTCCTACACATCCCACCAGTACTGCAGCTCCTACAGCTACTGCAACAAAACTCACAGACACTCCACCATCAACCATAGTCCCAACAGCTACTCCTCCGACACAAACACCAGGTAAAAACCCATGCGGGCCTCGCCCTCGCCCTTCCCTGGGAGGCCGCAGGCAAACAGGCCCTGGAGCTCGAGAGGAAGTACCATGTGGGTGGAGGACGCGGTGCCTACCTGGGTCCCACACGTGAGCTTCCCGAGGTCTCAGGCTTCTCTCCAGCTCTCCCCACCTTCTCCTGGATAAGGGCCCAGACACAGCTGGACTCTTGGCCCGGGGACACTTGATGGGGAGGGTGGGCATCTGGCTCAGCTGGGGTTGACTTCCTGGTGAAAGACTAAGAAATGGCTGCAGGAACATGGGTCAGTGCAAAGGAGACTCTGAACTCATGCTGGAGTCCAGCTTTGGGGTGTGGGGGATTTGAACCCGGGGCACCACATTACAGGTTTTATCCTAAACTGCCTTATTCGCAGGTCAAGTCTATCCAATGGAAATGTGGTTTAACAGTTTTAGCAGTTACAGAAAACAGACACCACAGAATCTGAGAGTCCATAAGTGAGCCTTAAAGTCCTAACAGGATTCAATCTCTTTCAATTCAGTTTTTATTTTATTTTATAACTTCTGGGTCATTATAAAATGAACCCTGTTAGAGGCAGTCCAGGCCACACATGTTCGGCTTTAGGGTCTTTAAACTTATTTGCATAGCATGGAAATTACCAAAGATGCAGTATATACTGACGAACCAAGATTATAAGCATTGAATTTAAAGACCTGAGCATTTGCAATGTTCCCATTAGTGATCGATGCTATTGGGTTCTGATTGCATACAGATAAAAAGTTGGCTTTAATTCTAATGGAAAGGAGCTTGACATAGAGATGGAGAAATGTCATTCTGAAGCCATGCTTAGGTTCAAATCTATTTCCAGGATTAAAAAGATAGCCATGGGTGGAGGTTCTCAACACCCTCCGATGCTCTTTGATCCGCTGAGATGGCTTCTGAAAGGCTCCGCAAATGTCACAGCATTTTCTCTAGAAAAATCTGATGAGACACATTGATTTCCCTTGCCTCACATTGACCCCTGGGTGTATTGAACGGAGAGGGATCTGAAGGACTGGGCTGCAGGTTGATTTTGGCAAGAGAGGGCTTTAGGTGATAACTGGGATTTTGGAGCATATAGAATATTGTTCAGATGCACAACTTTGTGCTAAGTTGCTACCTACACTGGAGAAGATGCAAGACTTTCTCAGTATCTATTTTCAAATCCTTCGCTTGTGCCTGCTACAATGGAGAGTTTGCAGACTTGGTTGGGATAATAGAAATCAGTTGTTGACTTCATTTAAAACTGAGCCTGAGAAAAGCAGCGTTGGTGGTGTGTCTATATGATTCTTTGCGGGACTGGAGGTGGGCGAGTCTTATTTTCACCCTGATAGTTGCCTGAGGAGTTTCAGTTGAGAGTTGACTTTCACAGGAGAGGAAGCAGGAAAGCTCTAGCTAAGCTGAGGTCAGGACCCTCCATCCGCACGTCTCCTTGCACTCATCCCAATTGCCTAGCGTGTTCACGGAGCTGGATGCAAGGTCACCAGTCCCAAAGTCCAGACCTGAGAAAAAAGTTCAGGTCAAGATGTCTTTTGCCGAGAACCAAGTCAGGTGGCTGCTCACTGTTGCAGTTCACCTGCATGGTTGCTGATAGAAGATCATCAAATGCCTTAAGGGAACAAGGAGCTTATTCTCTTATGATTACTGGTTACAGTTCATAGTCCAGCTTGACGGGAGAGCTCACATCAACACCAGAGCCCAGGGAACTGGCCACAGCATCTCTAAGTAATGGCTGAGAGTGGGACCATCTCTACTTGCCAGACCAGCATGTCTGGCCAAGTATACAAAAGGATGCCAACTTCCTCAATCAGCTCTCAGTATTTTATTCACCTGTTCAGGGCTTAGTCCCACCCACCATAGTCTGGGCCTTCCCCCTCAGCTAGACAATCTCGGGCAGCTTTTCTCCGGGCTTAACCCAACCACTAATTCTCTACAGATGCGCCCAGAGCTCAAACCCTCAACAGTGAAGTTGAAACCTGTGCCTAACCATGCCAGTCACCCACCTGGTTTTTGCACTGTCCTATTTTTAGATATGAAGCAGAGCTACCTCCTCTCAAGTTTGAACACTTGAGAAACATCAATAAAGCAGCGCAGTGCACTAGAGAGCGTGAGGGTGGAATGAACGATTGTTAGGAGTGGGAAGCAGAAATATCACCACTGAGAGGTGATCGGGAAAGCCCAAGTTCAGAATCTTCTAATTTCTGTATCTTTGCATCTATTCATTATGTGTGTGGCATAGGGGAGGCTCGCATATGCCCCCCCCCACGGTTCTCTCCTCCCACACGTGTGGTCTTCAGGGAAGAAATTCAGGTCATCAGGCTTGTTGGCAAGTAACTTCACCCACTGAGCCTGGGTTTTAGAATTCTTGCCCACCCACCACTGCTACGTTGCTCTGTGGTGTTCTGAAAAGGAATCATGGCAGGTCTTTATAGAGAGGCAAGCAATCAACTCTGCTTGTAAGTCAGTGATCTGAAAGGGGGAAGGAGAAAGATTTCCAGAAAGGAACGCGAGGTGTAGCTCTGTACTAAAGAGCTTCCAGAGGAGGCTTTTGGGGGAGAAAGACAGAGGAAGAGGCAGATAGCACCAGAAAGCATTCTCTTCAAAAGGAATGCAAGAGGGAGACCCCGTCTCAAGACAGACAGTCAGTCAGACAGACAGACAGACAGAGGAATGCTGGGGCTGGCAGGGATGATCAGGGATGAGGGTCTACAAGGACCCTTACTTTGAAGAGTGCAAGTCTTTTCCAGGGCCAAGACAATGAGTAATGTATCCTTATCTCAGAAGATCTCAGGAATGAAACAGTGCATCTATTCTGTGTGGTTCCCTATGCCGAACTCCCTGGAAAGAAGTGTGGTTGAGTTGGGAGCTTGAATAAGACCAGGATATTGAGCCCGTTAAATAATGCACTTTTTTTTAAGCATTGCTAAGAGATGTGATTTATAGCAAGGTTAAAAGTTAGTGACTATTCTTCTGTCAACGAAGTGGAAAGGTGGATTTCTGAGAGGCATTGTTTAGATTTAGGGATGGGAAACCATGTCACAAAGCCAGGGTTATACATCATTTGGGCCGGATTTGTTTGGTGCCCCTGGTGTCTTAGCTTGAGATATCTGCAGAATAGTGTGGACTGCCTCGATAGGTACTTTTGGTTTTACCAGTGGTGCCTGAAGTCTCCTGATGCATCTGCAGGACAGGCAAGCCCCACCCCCAACCCCCGGAAACAACAGGCCATTTTCCTTTCCTAGGACTCATAACTTCCTTCTATGCTTCAATAGTTTCTCCTGTCTTCCTGGCTGACAGTGAGTCGTCAGCTCTATGACTGATATGAAAGTTCAACCTCTCTAAATCTGTTTCCTTACCTGCAAAATGGATAGGATACCACGGATCTCACAGAAACGCTTATAATAGGATTGAATGACATGAAGGGCTTGGGTTGTGGTTAGTAAGGGGTGATGAACTGAAACAATAACAAATACTACTATTACTGCGTTCCTGGGATCCGAGGTCTGGCACAGATAGCTTGGATGATTTGGGAACGCCTACATGCATGTTAACAATATTTCTGTAACTAAATCAATGTGTTGGACCTTGAGTTTGATCCCTTGGGTCAGAGCCTTAAAAAATAATGAAATCCAGCTCTCTGGTGACTATACCAAACCTGTCACTCATGCATGCTTCCTAGACCTGAATACAGCCAATGTCAGCGTCAATCTTGTGTTCCTAAGGGCATGATGAGGTGGTCTGTTAATGTTCCCCAACACATTCCTTTCTTGGTAAACGTCCTCTGTGCGGTAACTGAGAGGCGGAGCATGTGGGAGGTGACTGGGCTGTGAGGGGAAGGTCCATGCGAATGATGATAGTTCTTTTACAAAGAGACTTCAGGGGGCTGGTTAGATCTGTGCTCCACATAGTCGGTGCCCTCTAGGGTGAAAGGAGCCTTCACTGTATAACCAATTAGCCTGTGCCTTGATCTTAGAATTCCTAGCCTTTAGAATGTGAGCAACGGCTAGGGAGATGGCTTAGGGGTTAAGACTGTTTCCTGAGCAGAAGGTCCTGAATTCAGGTCCCATGTACACAACAACAACAACAACAACAACAAAAATGCCAGGGAGAAAAGGTGGTGGCGTGCAATTCCCGTCCTAGTGGATGGAGCCTGTGAAATCCCAGAGGGAAGTAAGAAGGAGGTAGAAACAATCCAGGATGATTCCTGAAGTCACCCTTGATTCTCCATAGGGACACACTGTTGCCCTGGACACACACACACACACACACACACACACACACATGCAAATAAATAAATAAGGAAAGAAAGAAAGAAAGAAAGAAAGAAAGAAAGAAAGAAAGAAAGAAAGAAAGAAAGAAAGAAAGAACCAAGGTCAATTCCTAATAGGTCCCATGGACTCAGATTGGTTGAGGAGACCCACAAGATCACTAGAGGAAGGAGCCCCGAGACTGTGATTCTCCTGCACATGAGCAACACACGCCACCTGCTTTGGGTGCTATGATAGATTTTATTCATGTTCCAAAATCAATGTCGAGTCATTTATGAATAAAGCAGTCTTGATCTTTGGCTAGGCACGCAGCCTTCAGGCATTTTTGCCATCCTCAGTTAGCATGAAAATACAGATTAGGACCAGTGAGATAGTCCAGAGGTTAAGGCTCTTGCTCAAAAGCCTGGAAGCCCACATGGTGGATAGAAAAAACTGACTTCCAAAAAAAGAAAAAAAATCATTTGATCTCGACCTGTGTGCCAGGGCAGATCTGAGTGCCTTCTCTCCCCTCTCCCTCTGTCTGTCATAAATAAGTGAAATGTGAGAAAAGCAAGAAGCAAATACAGATTAGGTGGCATAGTCACCTGTCATGAATGAAGTTCTTGTAGGCAAACATGGTATGTCCGTGTATTTCTTTCCCATAAAGACAAAAAAGCATGTTCCTTTTTGAGGATCCCACAACACAGAGGTTAAGAACTGCAACCTCATAGAATAATCTAGTAAAATAGCAATGCTGTGCTGTGACTCACGGAGCTGTGGCATTCGATCCTGTTTAACTCTGACCATCAACGTTAGTGTCTGCAGTGAAAATCGAATGTTTTCTGTAATTATGACTAATCTTCCTTCTCGTTGAGCAGATAGCAACGGCACGGCCACATCCACCGACACTTGGACCAATCACACTGTAAGCACATCCCTCTCTGTGTTCCTAACCAGGTTTGCTCATACGGCTTTCTGAGAGCAAGTTGGATCTAAAGACCATTTCTGCAAAATTATCTTACAGACTAACTGTTGTCTCATAAAACAAAAACAACAACAACAAAAAGGAGAGAAGCAGGCATGCATGCCTGCAGTCTAAGAACTTAGGAAGGTGTGGGAAGATGAGAGACAGCCTAGACTTCAAAATTAGACTGTCTTTAGACAAAAAGCAACAGAGTTAATAAATATATACTCATAGGCAATTAAAGAGAAGAAAAGACTCCAAAGTTAGACTGTCTTTAGACAAAAAGCAACAGAATTAATAAATATATACTCACAGACAATTAAATAGAAGAAAAGATTTTGACACGTAAATAGGACATTTGAATTTCAGAAGTTCATTTGGGAGAACCAGTTCCTTAGAAATGCCCAGTAAATAATTTGATCAAGCAATGTATCTCTAAGACGCTTTTTCAAAGTGTGTGTATGTGTGTTTTAATAGACATAGAACTCTATTTTAAGGGCTGGAGAGATGGCTCAGGGGTTATGACTCTGCCTCGAAAGCGGAAGGTCCTGAGTTCAGATCCCAGGTCCCATGACAATGCCAGGGGGAAATGGCAGCAGCCTGCATTTCTGGCCCTGGTGGGCAGAGCCTGGGAAAAGGAGATAGAAGCAATCCAGATGATTCTCTAAGTTGAGCAGCTGGCACCCTTGGTGCTCCATAGAGACACACAGTGCCTTCTGAGACACACACACACGCACTCACACACAAATAATGTATAAAGGTTAAATTATTAAAAAATGTATTTTAAGAAGCAAGCCAGGGCTGTCATCGAAGACCAAACCCAGCGAGCTAGCAGGACACTAGATCACTCAGGTAACTTCCCGGTAGCAGAGGCTTGGGTTTCAAATTCTTAGAATTTCATGAATCATTACTTTACACCGAGTAGTGTAAAGTGGCCAGGAGAGAAAAGATGGAGGGTCCTGGGGTGTTGTTTCCTGTTCATCTAACACGAGGCTTGTTCACTTTGCTGTTTCTCCTTAGCAGGAGATGCCCACGAGCCAGCCGCAGGCGTCCGACTCCACGATGCTGTACATCTACATCTCTGCTGCCGCCTTGATGCTGGTGATTATCCTGTGCGCCTTGGCCACCTTCAGTAAGTGGTTTCTGCATCTGGGTTTGGAGTTCCAATGAATTCCTCCGTCACCATATCCAAGACACACACAGTCTCTGATCCCTAGGGGGAAGTGTTGGTACCTGCACAGAGCGCGGTTTCTGGCACCAGGTGCACAGAAATCTCAAACTTGTTGCTGCGCCTCGGAAGACGACTTTTCTATAAAACTCGTGGAGCTGAATTCTGGTGGCGCGTTTGCTTAATACTGTGGTTTCATTTCTTTTCCCTTTCCTTGTCCTTTCTTCTCCTTTCCTAGCCTCCCTTCCCTTGACTTCCCTCCCCTCTCTTGTTTTTCTTCTCTCCCCTTTCTTTTCCCTCCTCACTTTTCTTTCTCACCTCTTCTTTCCTTTTGATCTTTTTCTTTTCCTTCTTCCTTCCCTTTTTCCTTCCCTCTTCCTTCCTTCCCTCTCCCTCCTTCCTTCCCTCTCCTTCCTTCCTTCCTTCCTTCCTTCTTCCTTTCCTTCTTCTCCTTCCTTCCTTCCTTCCTTCCTTCCTTCCTCTCTTCTCTCTTTCTCTCTCTCTTTTCTCTCCTTTCTTCTTCTCTCTTCTCTCTTTCTCTCTTTCTCTCTTCTCTATTCGCTCTATCCTCTATCTCTCTCTCTCTCTCTTTCTCTCTTTCTCTCTTTCTCTCTTTCTCTCTTCTCTTCTCTTCTTCTTTCTTTCTTTCTTTCTCTTTGATTTCTTTGTTTGAGTCTTACATAGCCCAAGCTGGCCCTTAACTCACTGCTTAGTGAAGAGTAACTTTAATCTCCAGACCCTCTTGTATCTACCTTATAAGCATTAGGTTTCTAGGCAAAAGTGCTAAGACATTTGGAAATACTTCTGTCTCTTAAACTTTTCCTTTATGTTTCAATTATTGCCCTCCCCATGAGAAAAATTACATTTCAGTGCTCTAGTAACTAAATTAAATACTGTGAAATACATTTGCTAGAAAAGGTTGATATTTGGAAGGCTACAAATCATACACATATATATAAGAATCATATATATAATCTCCTACACTTGGATGATTTTTGTCCCAAGGGAGGTACTGTAGAGAGTTCTGGAACACCCGTGCAGGTGGAGGCAGAGGAGACCTGGAGAGGGGAAGCGGGATGATCACACAGGTGGCCGCGTAGACCTGCAGCTCCCTTTCCCTTGGGATGCGGCATGTGCATCGCCCAGGGCGTTTCTCCGCGTTGTTTGCTCTCTAGAAAGAACCTCAGTCATCGCTCTGCAACACCTTGTCTATGAGTCATTACTGACTTACTTCTTGTGTGTCTGGGCAGAAAATGTGCTGCTAAACAGACAGTTGTTAAATTTCAGAATGGTTTCCACTGATGGTTTGGGATTGGAGGCGGGCGTGGTGGGAGCGCCTGTCATCCCAGGGACAGGGCAACAATGACCCAGAGTTACTAGGGGAAAGTTCGAGGGAAGCCAGAAACAAAAGCAGGCCTGGGGCGGCAGTGCTTTCATTCCAACACTTGGGATGCAGAGGCAGGAGGTGGCTGAGCGTTGACCAGAGACCATCCTGGTTTACACGTCAACCAGGCCAGCCAGGGTCACTAGCAAGATCCTTTCAGACAATGACACAGGCCAGAGCATATGATGGGAAGAAGATGCTGTGGTTGCTTTGACTGACGTGTTAATTTTCTTTTCAATTCCTCCCACCTACGCCTGCCATGATTCAGGGTATGTCCAGATGAAAAGGAAGAGCGGATCGTTCAGGTGAGCTGGATGGATGGTGTGACAGTGTTTTAAAAAGAGAGAGAAATCTGCCCTTGCAATCTTTTCCCCAAACTCTGTGTGGGTGTGTGTGAGTGTGTGTGCGTGTGTGTCAGAGGGTACATGTGTCCCTGTGGAGGATCAAGCGTGACTTCTGGAATTATCCTGGATCACTTCTACCTCCTTCTTGCTTTGTTCTGGGATTTCCCAGTTTCTACCCACCAGGAGGAGAAGTGCAGGCTGCCATCGTTTCCTCCTGGCATTTTTAAGTGGGATGTGAGACCCAAACTTAGGACTTCTGCTTGTGAGACAGAGTCTTAATCCCTGAACCATTTCTCCACCCCATATACATATAATATTTTAAAAAAGTGCGTGGTGGCGCATACATGGGCTTAGTAGTTTGCCACTGGAGGATTGTGACTTTCAGACCAGGCTAGACTGCCAGCAAGAATCTTTCTCAAAAAAAAAGGAAAAGAAAGAAAAGGAAAGAAGAAAGAAAGGAAGGAAGGAAAGAAGAAAGGAAGGAAGGAAGGAAGGAAGGAAGGAAGGAAGGAAGGAAGGAAGGAAGGAAGGAAGGAAGGAAGGAAGGAAAGAGGAAGGAGGCAGGAGAGAAGGAGGGAGAAAGAAAGATGCCAAACCAGCCACCCCTTCACCACTTTAAACAACAGTGTGCATTTTCTCTTGGCCTTTCCTTTCTGGCGGATCTGCCCTGACTCACCAGGCTGACTGACAGCTGTCTCTATTCCCCTGTGACTCACGCATGGTGTGGAGTTGCTTTGTCCTTGAAGATCTTGTCCATGTTGCTTGTAGATGTTGCACGCAGATCCTGTGTTCCAGTCATAGACGTGGCCACAGGATACGAATCACAGGGCCCTGGTTATATCAAAATACCACACGAGTTCAAAATCAGTCTCCTTCACACATTCCTACTTCTGCAATTTCTACAATGTCAGAGCAGTGTCTGTCTGCTATGACTACCCCCAAATAATAACACGGGGCAGGAAATAGGTCTCCAATAGTCCTGCTAATGGGGAAAGTGGGTGCTTGGAACCCCACAATTCTCATTCACGATTCATCCATGTACCTCCAGTGCTGACCCGTTTGTGCACGTGGTGTGTGTGTGTGTGTGTGTGTGTGTGTGTGTGAATTGAGCAGTGGCCTCTGATAGTTTCCCATGAACTTTCAGCATCTGTGGAATTACACTGCTTTCAAATATTAATTTATTTTAAAAAATTCTGTGCTTAATCTTATAAGGAGATTGACCACTTAGCAGATTTTATATCTCTTTCTTAAGACTCCCAATCCACAGTCACAGACAGACACCAGTGATTTGGTTCTCAGCCCAGCTCCAGAATAATCCTGTTGATTTAGTAATTCAGTTTGCTGTTACCTATCTGTCTTCTGGGATTTTTTTCCATTTTTTTTTTTTCCTGTGTGTGTTCTAGTATATGAGTACCACAAAGGACAGCAGCTTGAGCTATTTTCATGTCTTACATTCTCTCCTGCATATCAACAAATCTTTCTACCAGTGAATTCCCAAGGCCACACTTGATCACAGCCCCGTGAGGTGCCGTTCATTGCTGTGGTTTTGGGGGACTCGGTGCTCAGTGGAAGCCGATGCGCAGAGCTGAGAAGGAACCTGCCTGATCCTTTCTCCTTCACGTCTTTCAACAGCTTCCCTTTGTTTAAAGTCACCAAGATCAAAGCTTTGGAGAATGCTGGAGCTGACCAACCCCATGCAGAAGACAACATCTACGTTATTGAAGACAATTCCTCCAGCCCAAATTAAGTGCCAGGGACCCTGGAGGGGTCTTCTGTAGTGACTGCAGAAGACAGACAGAAGCGGGAGTCTCAAAATGGGAGACATCTGGGTTGTTTCCATGTCAATCCATCTGGTTCCCATGGGACTGATAATTGAGAAGGGGACCCTCTAGCTGCCTATACTCAAATCCATCATGATTACCAGCCTACTTTTCTCTAGCACAACCCCAATCTCTTCAGGCACCTAAGGGCATTCCTTCAAACACAAATGCTTTAGAACTTCATATTTTCTTTAGATCTGTGTGAGGTGCTCCTCGTTTCTGTGAAAGGTAATAATCATTGCCAATACATGAAAGGAATTTCTGGGTGGGGAAGGGAAGGTGGGCTTAATGTAGAAGCAGCTCATTTCTTCTTTTATATTGTAATGCTAAACATTATTTCCTTTCCCTCCTGAAGAGTTTCAGATGCAGGTTTTGACCCCCTCCCCCACCCCAGACACACAGAAGGGAGTCTCACTTGCCATCAGAGATGTACACATTTTCTGGTGGTTCAGGAATTAGAATACATTGTGTCACTGTTTCTTGCCTCAGGGTGGGTCTTGTATACATTGTATCACTGCTTCTTGCTCAGGGTGGGTCTGTAAACAGTCAGGCATTTCCACTGGGAGTGTGAAGGGAGCAGAGACCCGGGCAATGGTTCCATGGTGCCAAGATTTCCTCAGACATCCATCCAGCTTCTCTGAGTTGATTCTTAGAAACGGGGAGGGCAGAAATAAAAAGGGGGGGGGGCAGAAAGTCAAAAAAGAGGCCTTCTGCCCTTTGAAAACCTTTATTCTGGATTTGATTGTGTTTGCAATTACTTCTAGTTCCATCCAGAGCTTTACATTTGTAAATTGTCTCCAAGTTTATATTTAAAATTCTTTTAGGAAGACAAGATGTCTATTTTCATAATGAATCATTTTTTTTTTTTTTTTTTACAATTCAATTAAACACATATTTTTCTAATCGAAGCCTGTTTGTAAAGACATCTTCATCGGGCCGTGAGTTTGAAGCTCAGACTGGGAAGGGTGTTGGTTTCAGTTGCAGTTTGGGGAAGACAATCATGTCTTTTTGGTTCAGAGATATTCTCACCACAGCCACGTGGCGGGGGAGGGCAGGATGCTGGTTTCCGTTCTGCAGAGTTCTAGGAAATGAATAGTTATCTGAATGAGGGTTCCTTGGGAAAGCTAGATGGCAGTCTATTGCCTTGTGGGTTTGTGGGACAGAGCTGCCCTCCTTTGGTCAAAAAATATATTGTATATCGAGTACACAACATATAACAAAGCAATACACAAAACCAAAGAACTTCAGTGTGAAGGCCTGGATTTTTAACTGCTCTGGAAAGATTTGTCAAGATTCAGCTGCATTTTTAAGTGGTTAGAATCCACTAGAAAGGGCCATGCTCTTTAAAGTAGGATTTTCCTGTCTCCTTTTTTGGATTCCTGCTGATTGCCTGTAGGACTTTGAGGATCTGCTGTCTGCTTCGTGTTTCATATTATTTCTGGAGGTGGGTGATGCACAAGGAAAGAGTCTGGCATTCTCTGGCCGGTCATCTGATCTACAGCATTTCCAGTGCTTATTTGAACATGGGAACATGGTGACCGGTAGCATTCTGGGAAGCCAAATGTGTGGGCGTGGTAGAGGACAGGTGGGGTACACAGATCAGAGTAGGACCTGGGCCCTCCCCCTGGCTCTCAGCAGTCCTGCTGGGTGACTTGCTCTTTGTTCTATTTCCCCTCTGTTGTTTGGCTGATGAAGTAAGTCCTCACTACCTTTATCTTGGTATACAGTGGGAAGTCCAAGGAAATGCCACTTGTGAGCAATCTTTGAAAAGTAAGAAACTACTACAGAATCCAAGTGATTTATTTTCCCTTCCAGTAGATTTTGTTTTTAGTAATCGTAGATCTAGAAATAGTGCTCAGCAAATGATTTAACTTTGTTATGTTCAAAAATGTCTTGTTTGGATGATGCCATTTTCTTTTTTTAAAAAAGTTTCTTTTGAAATAGTTGATGTTTTTTCTTGAATTTATTAGAATATATACATAATCTGCATTTTTAAATTTTTTAATTTTTACAAGCATATTGAATACTCATCCCTGCTTCCCTCTCCCCCCTCCCTTTCAACAGTTGATGCTTTATAATTTCCTTATGCTGGAGAAAAACATTGGCCAGTAGAGGGATTAAAGGGTTAGAGAGGAAAAAAGAAGAATGCAGTCAAGATGAAAAGTTTTGTTGATCATATTGAATGCTGTTCCAATCTTGACCCTTCCAGACACAATGGATTCTGCTCCCTACTGATCTGCCCTGGATTCCGGGGTCCCTGCTCTAGCTGGGCCTGTCCACTTAAACCTGTGAAACTCTGCGCATCTTCAGGCAGCAGCAGAGCTAGTTGCTTTGGGATAGCTGCAGGGGCATCTTGCTAATGATGGAAATGCAGAACTCAGTGGTTTTCTGACTTTGTCTTTCTGCCCATTCACTTACAAATTTTTTTTGTTTGTTTGTTTCTTCATTTGCGAAAGCCAACTCATCATTTTTCCAGGTTCAATTAATTTGGGCCTGGCATGTTCACTTTGCAGTGTATGGGATCGGGACACATGGACAAGTTGGGTGAAATTTTGTCAAGTGCTATACAGGTGATAGTATCTTTCTCAAACCAGGGAAAGAGCAAAAATCAGTTGTGAACCTCAGGACGGAGGTTTCGGAGGGAAGAGAGTCAAAGACGCATCTTTGCTGGTGCTGCTTAATGCTAAGAAGGACAAAGGAGATATCAGGATGGAGCTGAGCTTCTCAACTATGCCCTTTGGGGTCCTGGGAATGGGCAATTCATTGTGAAGTGATTAGCACCATCCCTTCCGGAGTCCATGGATACCAGTTACGCCCTGGAGTTGAAATGTCCACTGAGTGACAGGACTGGGAGGATTTGAGAGTCACTGTGATGGAGGGTGTCTTGGGAGGAAGGGAGACAGGCACAGCTTCATCCTGTTGCCTGTTTCTGAGTGAAACCAAAGCATGGGTAGCCAAGGGCACATCTCCCAGGAGGATTCCATCAAATAAATACCCCAGAGGTAGAGGAAGCTACAGTGTTCTGGCAAGGAGTGCTGCCAAGGGAGGGAGATGGGTGAGAGTGTGAGACAGGGAGAGGATGACAAGGGGGGATTTTTTATTATTTATTATTTATTCAATTGTGCGTGTATGCATGTGTACACATGTGTGTATGTATGTGTGTGTGTGTGTGTGTGTGTGTGTGTGACTTTTCTGTTAACCAAAATGTATGCGTTTTACATAATCCTGTAAAGAATTTGGCCCTGCTCCTTGACTATAAAACCCCTGTATGTTACAATAAAGTTGGCTTGGATGATAAGGGACTTTCGAGGCCCCCTCTGACCCAAAGCCTGAAACTTTTAATTCCTACTGCTCCCACTTCAGAATCCTGTGTTTGTAGGTCCGAGTTCAGGCTGATTTGTGAGCCCGGACAGTCCATACATGGTTTTTCAAAACCAGTTAATGCATTTTGATGTGCATGTAAAAAAATTCATTGAAACCGTGACTGTTCTTTAGAATGGCCAAGAATCTAAAGTTAGTCTAAAGCAATTCATATAATAACTAGCAAAGGACAAAGTGGGCAAAGGTACCCAGGAAGGCAGTAGACTTGGGGGGCTTGTTAAATATAGTTTCTCAGCTTGGGGTGTTGGCACATACCTATGATCCACTTTGGACACTTAGTAGCGCAAAGCAAGAAGATCATAATTCAGTGCAGCCTCAGCTATGCTGTGAGTTTGAGGACAGCTGGCAGTGAACGATGAGGACCCATTTCAAAGCAAAATAAAACAACGGCAGCAATCAGAGCAATGGAACCATAACAACGAAATCCCAGAAAACAAACCCAGGCTCTTAAAACAGGTGTGGTGGCCCTTGTCTGTAATCCTAGCCCTTGGGAGGGGAGTCCACGGAACAGAACTTCAAGGTTGGCCTCGCTGCTGAACCAGCTTGAGGTCATCTGGGCTATGGGAGAACCTGTCTCAAAGAATAAAATAAGGGATGGAGAGAGATGGCTCTGGGATCTTGCAAGCAGAAGGTCCTGAGTTCAGATCTCAAGTCCCATGTGAAAAATGCCAGGCAGAAATGGCAGCAGCCTGTACTTCTGGTCCTGGTGGGTCGAACCTGAGAAATCCCAGAGGGAAGCACAAAGGAAGAAGACGCAATCTAGGATGATTTCCAAAGTCACCCTTGGGTCTCCACAGGGACACACAGTGCCTTCTGACACACACACACACACACACACACACACACACACACACACACACACGTGTGCGTGTGCAAATTTTTTTTAAAATGAAGAACCTATAATTTATTTTTAGTATTTATTTATTTAACTTACTTATTCATTTATTTATTGAACAAGAGAGAGCTCCAAAAGTAGAGGTCAGAAGACCTCTTCTTCCACCACAGGGGCTTCTGGGGACTGAACTAGGTGTTTGCAATGGGTCACACGTTGTAAGAAATCTAGAGATGATGTGAAGCACATGAGAGTATGAAAATACTATGCACATATACTTGAGCATCCTTTCACTTTGGGATCTGTGGGATCCTGGACCTGTTCCCTCCTGGGTCGCGTTACACAGGCTGCAGGCCTGGGAACAAAAAGCCCAGATGCCACCCTGTCATTGCGAAGCGTCCCAGGAGGCTGGTGCACAGCTGTTCCGCTGGGTCTGTCCCCGGGGCCTTTGAAGAACTCAGTGTTTTCCTGCAAAAAGCCATTAGAACAGCAGGAAGAAAGTCCCTTCTGCCGGGGAGGCTGTGCTCCACAGTGACCTTTGAGCAGCAGTGAGATTGCTGAGCCCATCTGGCTCAGCTGCATCTGCACCTGCAGGGCCCTAAAAATATGCTTATGATGACTGCGTCACATTTCTTCATCCACTTCGCTTTTTCAAGAACAGTTTAGGCTCACAGCAAAATTGAGTGGAAATACAGAGATTTCCCACGTGACTACTTGTCTACCCAACACACAGGCATTTATGCAGACAGACAGACACACAGAAAAGACAGACACACACACACAAGACAGACAAACACACACAAAACAGACAGATACACATACACAAACTCTCACACACACATACACAAGACAGACACATGACAGACACACAAGACAGACAACACATACACATAAGACAGACAAACTCTCTCTCTCTCTCTCTCTCTCTCTCTCTCTCTCTCTCTCTCTCACACACACACACACACACACACATACACACACAGAGTTATCCCTAACATGAGCATTTTCCACCAGCCACGCACAATTACTACAACTATATGGTTTCCGTCAAGGTTTGCTCTTGGTGGTGTTTTCCGCGAGTTTTGACAATTGTATCCAGTACCACAATGTCACAGAGAATCACACCACTGCCTGAAAGTCTTGTGTTCTATCTTGTCACCCCTCCCTTCCCACCCCAAGTCACTGGTGAGAACTGTTCTTACCATCTGCACAGTTTTGACTTTTATGCTGCATCATGTGGTTGGCTCACAAAAGACACAGCCTTTTCAAATTACATTCTTTCTCTTAGCAGCATGTGTTTAAATTTCTTCTTTTTCTTTAAACTCTTTTCTTTTGATATGGGCTTTTAAAAAATGAAGTCTAGACTAACATTCACCTTGTGACCCTTGCCTCAGCCTCTTGCATCCAGGGATCACAGATGGACAAGACCAAACCCAGCATGGCTCTGGTTTTTTTCTTCGTGGCCAGATAAATTCCATTGTCTGGATGCACTAGAGGTACCGAGGTGTGCTTTTCCATTTGCCTGTTGAGGGACAGCTTGGTGGCTTCCAAAATTTGGGATTATATATTAATATATTATAATTATTTATATATTATCTATATGAGTTAGTGTACTATAATACGTTTCTTATAATAATATATAAAAACAATAGCATAAATATCCATGTGCAAGCTTTGGGGCAAGTTTTAGGTCAATTCTGGTAAATATCAAGGAATGGAGGGATTTCTGGGTAAGATGGAGGAGACCCGTGCAGCAGTTTATCTGCACTGTTGCTGATAAATTATCACCAAACAGCTTAAGGGAGCAAGGGGTTTATTCTCTTACAATGGAGTCTGGTTACCGTTGTCTGTCCAGCTTGGCGAGGGAGCTCACACCAACACCAGGGCCACACCATCTCCACATAACAGCTGAGAGAGAGGAACAATCCTTACTTGCCAGACCAGCACATCTGGCCAAGTATAACAAGGATGCCAGTTTCCTCAACTAGCTCTCTGTGTTGATTCACCTGCCTAAGGCCTAGTTTCACCCACCATGGGATGGTCCTTCCCCATCAATTAGATAATCTCCTGCAGATTTGCTCTGGGCTCAACTCAACTACTAATTATCTACACATGTGCCAGAAGCGTGAACCCTCAACCATCAAGTTGACCCCTGTATCTAACTATGACACTCGGTGTGAGCCTGGAAGGGAAGTGAAATTAGAAAAAAAACCAAACTTTATCCCAGTGTCAGAGATATAAGAAGAAAAGAGCTTTCTCCTTCTTGGTGATAACTAGATATAGGTCTTAACTTGACAACTGAAGGCTAGCTCTGAGCACAGTTGTGAAGGATCAGTAATTAAGTCCTGAGTAAGTCTGCAGGACATGATCTAACTGGTGAGGGAAGGTCCAGCCTGTGGCAGGTGGGACTTCTCCCTGGGTAGAGAGAAAAGATGGGGGTAGCTGGTTTAGGGAGCTGGCATTCTTCGGCATACTTGGACACAGTCTGGTAAGTGTGGTTTGCCCCCCTCAGCAGTCCTATAGGTATTATGGCCAGTTCTCTCGGCCCCTAGTGTTGATATGAACTCTCCTGCCAAGCTGGACTAAGAGACATGGTCAGACAATGGAAAGAAACAATAAATCTCCTTGTCCCCCTTTAAGCCTTTTGGACATGAATTTATGGGCGACATGCAGAGAAATTGCAGCAGGAGCTGAGAAAAGAGCAGGAAAAAGAAAAGAGCCGAGACACCTGACCTGCTTGGTGAGACGGGACGAACGCAAGGCCCTTCTAGAAGGTTGAGCAGAGGTGGGCCATCCTGCCCTCAGGCCAAGCCCAGGGCCTGGCGTCTACTGGCGACCGTTGGGTCAAGAGCCGAGAACCGGGTCTTGTCACGCCCCGTGATCCAGAGAGCAGCCGCAGGGCACCATCTCGGGAGAAAACCAATTATTGGAAACAGAGCTCCCGTTGGGCTGAGATCAGGGACCTTCCACGCTCCTAAACTGTAGCATCTACATTGTAGCGGTGCCGGACCAAGTCACGCACAACTCACATTTCACGTTCAAAATGCACATCGGAAGGTTTCTTCCTCCTCTTCCTCCTCCGAGCACCATGCGAGAGTTGTCTCTTTTTTGGAATATTTCATTGCGTGTCTGCAGACTGTGTTTGATGTTAGGCAGCGGAAGCCACGGGCAGTGAGCTCGTGAATTTGCGAGAGTGTGTAACCCACGGAGCCTCGAGGTAAGAGTGAAATTCCATCTCAGAAGTGATTTCTCAACCCTTGTCATACTTGACCTCCTTGTGGCCTTTGATCTGCTGGACTAACCCATCTTTATTATACTTCTCTCTTCCCTTTTCCTCCCAAGGAGTGAGATCATTCATCTCAGTTCTCCCCCTACACTTTTGCATCTGTTCTTAGAATCTTTAGCTAAGTCCTTTTCCTTCTTAAGCTTGCTCATTTTGTCCCAGCATTCAACTGACTGCCTACTTCTTTCTCTGATGTGGCTTCCTTCTTCATCGAAGGCTCCCAAATATTTATTTATTACACTTAGACATCTCTCTCCAAGAGCATCACACCTAGGCAGGAACTTCATGCTGGTATATGCCATCTGGGTATTTCAGAGACAGCTGGAACTATCTGTTCAGATCTTAGCATCTTTTAGCTTTTCTCCCACATAGCTTATGGTCCCCAAGCTTCTCACACCCAGTTCATTCTCCTTCTCCTGTGAGTACTTCATGCAACCTGCTGACAGTGTCCTCTGAGAGGTGGTCCCTATTAGGTACCTTCGATTCAGCCTTTATTGAAGTTTAGCTACGTGCCCACAGGGGTTTTGCCTCTAACCACGTGGATCTCGGCTCCAGGCCCTACACAATGCTTCAGGGCCACCCTGAAAGTGGACATATTGTCTTTGTTGCTTAGGATTCTGTCTTTCATCATTACTTTGGAACTTTTCCTTCTTTAGAAAGAAAGCATCTGACTACCCACACTTCACATGTCACTAATGTACATGTCTTGCAGGAGTAGGTATTACTGCGTCTTGCTACATTCATCATACAGCATTCTTTTTCTATCTCTAGTAATATTCTTCACCTTAGATTCTATATGATATCAAATCACTACGCTTTCTTTGCTAAGTATTTAGACTAGTATTTGCTCGGTATATCTTTTCTATACTTTTGTTTTTTAACTCTCCTATGTCCTTATATTTGAAGTATAAATAATCTAATGATGGGTCATATTTTTCAATCCTGACAAGTTGTTTCTTACCTGATATATTTAGACCATTTCTAGTTAACGCAATTATTTCTGTTAGGATATAACTCTACAGGTTTATTTGGTTTTCTGATTATCCTTTTAATAATTTCCAGTTTTTCCTACCTTTGCGTAGACTGCATAGTTTTGATTGTTTTTGAGGTGTTTTATAGTTTGAACTTTATAGTTAAATGTACATCATTGTGTTGCTTCATCACTCCTGAAGGTATGTTTTCCAGATATCATTCATGTTACAGTATTATTTTATCAGTCATATCACCCTACAGTTCCCTCTATGTGAGATGAGAAGTCAGCTGTCAATGTGAATTGTATATCCCTAAAAATAATGGATGGTTTCTTTCTTACTGTTTTTAAGATTTTTCTCTTCACTCTCCATCTTTTAGGTATAAGCATCATTTTCATGAATGCAAAATAATCGTTTTTGTTTTTTCTAAAGTTTACGTCTTGGGATATTAGTAAGCAATGTCTTTTCCTTAA
The DNA here is from genome assembly GCA_023101885.1 of Typhlomys cinereus. Classification (NCBI taxonomy): domain Eukaryota; kingdom Metazoa; phylum Chordata; class Mammalia; order Rodentia; family Platacanthomyidae; genus Typhlomys; species Typhlomys cinereus. The sequence goes on along the minus strand of JALPQD010000561.1, from coordinate 665,151 downwards.
CCTTCCTCCCAATCATTATCTCTTCCCATTAATTCAGCTCCCCCTTCTCTGCTCTCCTTCTGAAACTTCAGTAGAATTTACCTCTTTGATTTTAGTCCCTCAGCTTCATGAAGTTGCTATCTTTTTTTTCTGATATTTTCTCCTTGTCAGATTGAGTCAATTCTATCAATTTGCCCTCAACTTAGATCCTGGTCCATCTATTTTCCATTCTAGTATTGAATCCATCTTCAAACTTTTATTTCAAATGGCATATTTTTCAGTTCTTTATTTCCCATCTGGTTTGCTTGCTTCTGTTTACTTGATCAATTTGCTTTTTTTATGTCTTTCTTTTTAGTTAATACATAGAGTTATGTATGTGTGATAGCTTAATACATATACACAATGTATAGAGATTAAGTCAAAGTAATTAACATTTCCATTTATTTGTTTTTTTTAATGTGTGAAGCTTAAAGTTTTTTCTTTCCTGATTCTTTATAAATACATAAAATATAATCTATGTTCATGTTACTATTCTGTGTGATTCTGGAAGATATTCCTTTTGTCTCTCTTTGTTACATTTTTCTCAATCTCCCTTGATAGTTCCTTTCTTCTTCCTTTCACAGCTTCTAGCAATTATTCAACTTTCAAAAATTTTAATTCTCTCGTGAAACACAGGATGCAATATTTGTATCTATCTTTCTACATATCACACAATATCCTTTGTTTCTATACAATTTGTTGAAAACCTTCATCTTTTGATGGTTGAATAATTGTCTATTATGCATATATACCATGTTTTCTTTATTGATCCACCAATGAATAACCAGGTGGATTTCATATCTTGGCTATTGTAGTGGTTAACCATATAACAAATTAGAGAAAGCAATACCTCTATGAAATACTAATTTCATTCCTTCTGGATATAAATACAAAGATAGGATGGCTGGATCATATGGGAGATCTAGTTTGTGTTCTTTCAAGTATTTGTATAATGGCCGTATCAGTTTATATTCCAATAAACAGGGTGTGAACGTGTCCTTTTCTCTACATTTTCATCTGCATTTGTCATTCTTTACTTATTTTTTCAAGGGTTCATTTTTACTTATTCATATTTTTAGGAGTTCATATTTATATTTATGTTATTTTCCCAACTCCCATTTTTTCTTTTTAAAAATTATTTATTTTTCTAGTTTTACAAGCATGTTAAGTACTTACTCATCCTTGCTTCCCTCCCTCCCCCTTCCCTCCCATTCCCTTCCCTTTCCTTCATCTATTCATCACACTTCTGCCTAGTTGTTTCTATGGGCCCCAGGGTTCCCTCTGGCTTGTCTACTCTTGTGGGGGGTTCAGGCCTCTGTGACATACCAAGTTGCCTCTCTTTGGGTCATCCCACTGATAGGAACATTTCCCTTCATTCATCCAGCTTTAGTCTCCAAGATTTCCATTGTGTGTTCTCTCTTCAGTTCCTCAATAGTCTATGGGCCATGTTGGTATGTCACTCTTTATGCAGGTCTGGTAAGGACAAAACTTATTGCAGTGAGTTTCTAGATGCAGAACTTCTGCTTTGAATGGAATGTCTTGTCCAATGATGAACCTTCCCATCTTTAGGTTCTTGCAATCTCACTGCCCCCTCTTCTGCAAGATTCCTAGAGCCTTAGGATGGGGAGAGATTAGATTGGCCTGATTCTGGATGAGTCTTGCTGGGTCACTGGTATTCTGCATTTTGTCTGTCCATTTCACTGCTCTTCTACTGCCCTAAGCTGCATCCTGACAGTGTGCTGAGATTCTTTATCTCTTTTGTAGAAAAAGACTTCTAGGCTGAGTGCTAAGTGTTCTTCAAATCTATGGGTATAATAAATAGCAACTATTTACAGAGAAGTTTGGTATACTTTCTTCCGGCCTATAGGTTCATAGACTGTTTTTTCCTATTTATCTATTTCCTTCCCTTTTTTAGGTTCTTGGTCTAGTTAACAGTAACAGGAATGTGTTCCATTCCGACAAATGAGTCTTGAATTCAATCAGAAAGCTGTTGGTTGTCTCCTTGATACTCATGCCGCTATTACACCTGTTGCCATGGTGACTTTCATTGCAACTTGCAGAACTCATGAGTGATGGGGCTTATGCTTATTTCTGTCCTCCAGTAGCTTCTACGATATTCCTTGGTACTGTGTATATTATCCAGCAAGGAGGACATTCTCAGACCTAGTTCTAGTTGGTGTATTTTTGCCCATGTTCTGTGATCCGCACGTGTTGCTTATTCAGGAATAGGGTCTTACTGACTGATTTTTGGAGAGCAACCAAGAGCAATGGCAAAATCCTACAATGTTTGGATGCTTTTGAGAACTCTCTGATCAATATTTTATCAGGAAGTATTACATTTCTCTTACTTCTAGTATAATTTTGTCACTGGGTATTAAGTGGATCAGTTCGGGGATTTTTTCCCCCTCTGTTTCCCTCACTCCGTGCTGCTCTGCATAGGGACTGCCCATTCTTGTTCCTTTCTTTTTTTTTTTTATTTCAGGTCATACAAACTTATTAAGTACACCAGTTCCCTCCCTCCCTCCTCCTCCCCCGGTATCCCCTGCTCCCCCTCCCCATCCCTCTCCCTCCCCATCCCCCAGTGCCTCCCACCCCAATTCCCAGAGAGTCCTTTCTTGTGCATGTCTGATTTTCCTCTGGGCCCTCCTCTCTGATGACGTACAAGGACCCAGTGGCCTTTCCCTGAACCCTTTCCCGTGTTCCCCTTAGGTATAGGAACACTGCTATGGCTGCCAATCCTTTACCTCCAAGGCTCTTGGTACCTTTAGCAGATGCTAGACTTTGTGAGGTCAACAGTGTGTTAGACAATGCGCAGGGCATGCAAAGTCCAATTATGATTGCTTCAGCCCTAACTAGTATAGAGTATCTTACATATCATTGCTCTTCCCATCCTTTTCCTCTTACACTCTTACCGCCCCCTCTTCCGCAAATTTCCCTGAGCTTCAAGATGGGGAGAGACTAAGCTGGCCTAGTTCTAGGTGGTTGATATAGAGTCTCTGAAGTTCTGGATTGTGGTTTGTTGATTTTCTTTTGCAGTTTTGCTGCTCCTGCAATGCCCTTCACTCCATCCTGGTGGGCATTGTATGTTACCCCCTGGCCAGAGACAAAAAGCTGTTAGAGTCTTGTGATAAAAGCACATTCAAAGGTAGATGTAATAAAAGTGGGAAACCACAGTAAGGGAGGGGTCTATCACCCATTTGCAAAATGGTTACTTTTTATCTGCCAGACTATATGCCCTCCTCTTCTGGTGAGATTACACCCCCTCAGTAGTAAATGATCAGGAACAAAAGTCTGTGAACTTAATCAGATGTCTCATTACTTATTTGGGTCCTTGGTGGAGGCCTATTTTCCCTGCTATAACATGGTCCCTTCTCTCCTTGTTTCTGGTGTGGCCCTCCTACCCCATCCCTCCTGTTCATAATCCTTGGAATTACTGTCTCTAGGTGGGCTGGGTGGGTTTGGTACTAGGAGCCACCTATTAGGGAGTACATACGGCACTTAATTTTCTGGGTCTGGGATACTTCACTTAATATAATTGTTTCTAATGACATCCATTTCCCGGCAAATTCCAGTAATTCATCATTTTTGATGGCTGAGTAGTACTCCATTGTATAGATGTACCACAGTTTCCTTATCCACTCGTCAACTGTTGGACATTTGGGCTGATTCCATGACTTTGCTATTGTAAACAGTGCTGCTATGAACATGGTCGTGCTTGTGCTATCGAGGTGAACCTCTGCAGTATGGGGGGTTATTCCCAAAAGTGGAATAGCAGGGTCATATGGCATTTCAATCTTTAATTTCTTTAAGAATCTCCAGACGGCTCGCCAGAGTGGCTAATGAGCCTGCATTCTCACCAGCAATGTAGGAGAGTTCCCCTCTCTCCACATCCTCTCCAGCATTTGTCGTTGTTAGTATTGTGGATTTTTGCCATCCTGACCGGGGTGAGATGATATCTCAGGGAAGTTTTGATTTGCATTTCCCTGATGGCTAAAGAAGTGGAGCATTTTTTAAGATATTTGTTAGACATTTTAATTTCATCCCTGGTAAAGTGTCTTTTAAGTTCCAGGGCCCATTTTTTAATTGGGCCATTGGTTTCCTTGGTATTTAGTTTTCTAAGTTCTTTGTGCACTCTGGACAGTAGATTTCTATCAGATGTGTGGTTAGTGAAGATTTTCTCCCATTCTGTGGGTTGCCTTTGAGCTCGTGTGACAATCTCTTTATCTGAACAGAAGCTCTTTAATTTCACAAGATCCCAACTGTTGAGAGTTGGAAGCAGTGACTGTGCCATTGGATGTCTGTTTAGGAAGTGTTGGCCTAGCCCAATCAGCTCGAGGGAGTTCCCTATCCTTTCAACTATGGTTTTTATAGTCTCTGGCCTGATATCAAGGTCCTTGATCCATTTGGAATTAAGTCTTGTACATGGTAACAAGTACGGGTCCAGCTTTAATCTTCTGCATGTGGAGATCCAGTTTTGCCAGCACCATTTGTTGAAGATGCTGTTCTTTTTCCATTGGATTCTTTGGGCCCCTTTGTCAAAGACCAAATGGCTGTAACTTTGTGGGCTTATATCTGGGTCTTCAATCCTTATCCATTGATCTGTGTCTATTTTGGAGCCAGTACCAGGCTGTCTTTACAACTATGGATTTGTAGTATAGACTAAGGTTTGGTATGGCAATACCTCCAGCTGTGTTTTTGTTACTCAGGATTGTTTTTGCTATCCTGGGTCTTTTGTGCCTCCATATGAACTTTGAGATTGTTTGATCAACTTCTTTGAAGAATTGCTTTGGGATTTTGATTGGTATAGCATTGAATCTGTATATTGCCTTTGGTAGGATGGTCATTTTTACGATGTTGATTCTGCCGATCCAGGAACAAGGGAGGTCTTTCCACCTTCTGGTGTCTTCTGCTATTTCTTTCTTTAGGGTTTTAAAGTTTTCACTGTAAAGGTCTTTTACCTCCTTAGTTAGGTTTATACCAAGGTATTTCATTTTTTTAGGGGCTATAGTAAATGGGATTGTTTCTCTCAAGGCTTTTTCACTTCTTTCATTCTGGGCATATAGGAAGGCCTCTGATTTTTGCACATTTATTTTGTATCCTGCCACCCTGCTGAACTTCTCAATTAGTTCCAGGAGCTTCCTGGTGGAGTTTTTGGGATCACTCAGGTATAAGATCATGTCATCTGCAAATAGGGATAGCTTGACTTCTTCCTTGCCGATTTGAATCCCTCTTATGTCCCTTTCTTGTCTTATGGCTTCAGCTAAGACTTCAAGTACAATATTGAATAGAAGTGGTGAGAGTGGACAGCCTTGTCTAGTTCCTGATCGAAGTGGGAATGCTTCCAATTGTTCCCCATTGAGCATAATCCTTGCTGTGGGCTTGTTGTAAATAGCTTTTATTATATTGATAAAGGTTCCTTCCATTCCTACTGTCTCTAGCGTTTTGATCATAAAAGGCTGTTGGATCTTGTCAAAAGCTTTTTCTGCATGTATTGAGAGTGTCATGTGGTTTTGGACTTTGGACTGGTTTACATGATGAATTACATTTATTGATTTGCGTATGTTGAACCAACCTTGTGTGCCGGGGATGAAGCCTACTTGGTCCCCGTGAATGATCTTTTTAATATGTTTTTTTTTGTATATATTTATTTGAGAGAAAAGGGGAAAGAGCAAGTACAAAGATGGAAATCAGCAGACAATTTGCAGAAGTCAGTTCTCTCCCACCACCTGGGCTTCCAGGTATCGAATTCAGGTCTCCAAATCTGTGAGCTTCTTACTCACTGAGCTGTCTTCATTAGACCCTCAAAATATGTTTTTAAAGCTAGAGAAAAGGTTGGGAAAGGTGATAGGGGATGGCCAAATTGCCATTTATTATTGTTTTACTATATTTTAATAACATCATAAATCATTTAAAAGTTAAAAGAAAAAAGGTTTGTAACTATGTTACAAAAAACTATATTGCTATATCTTTTTTTTATTAAAAATTTAATTATACATTTTAAAATTTTTTACCAGTTCCCTCCCTCCCCCCTCCTCCCCCTCCCCTTCCCCCAGTGCCTCCCCCCCAATTCCCAGAGAGTCCTTTATTGTGTACGCCTAACTCTCCATTGGGTCCTCCTCTCCGATGACATATAAGGACCCAGTGGCATTTCCATAAGCCCTTTCTCTTGTTCCCCTTAAGCATAAGAACACTACTATGGCTGTCAATCCCTTGCCTCCAGGGGTCTCGGTGCCCTTAACAGATGCTAGACTTTATGAGGGCAACAGTGCCCTGGACATTGCGCAGGGCATGCAAAGTCCCATTACGATTGCTTTGGCCCCAACTATTGTTGAGAATCTTGCAAATCATTGCTCCTCCCATCCTTCTGCTCTTACAATCTTACCGCCCCCTCTTCCGCAAATGTCCCTGAGCTCCAGGATGGGGAGAGATTAGGCTGGCCTAGTTCTATGTGATTGATATAGAGTCTCTGAAGTTCTGGATTGTGGTTTGTTGATTTTCTTTTGCAGTTTTGCTGCTCCTGCAATTCCCTTCACTCCATTCTGCTGGGCACTGTATGTCACCCCCTGGCCAGAGACAAAAAGCTGTTAAACTGGAGTCTTGTTGTAATAGCACATTCAAGGGTAGATGTAATAAGAGTAGGAAACCTCACTGAGGGAGGGGTCCATCACCCATTTGCAAAATGATTACTTTTTATCTGCTAGACTATATGCCCTCCCCTTCTGGTGAGATCAGGAAAGAATGTCTGTGAACTTAACCAAGTTTCTCATTACTTACTTGCAGACCTTGATGGAGGCCTATTTTCTCTGCTGTAACATGGTCTCCTCTCTCCTTGTTTCTGGTGTGGCCCTCCTAACCCATCTCTCTTGTTCATAATCCTTGCAATTACTGTGTTTCATAGGTTTACTTTTGAGTGTCTCAATGTGGGCTGGGTGAGTTTGGTACTAGGAGCCACCTATTAGGGAGTACATACGGTGCCTTAATTTTCTGGGTTTGGGATACTTCACTTAATATAATTCTTTCTAATGACATCCATTTCCCAGCAAATTCCAGTAATTCATCATTTTTGATGGCTGAGTAGTACTCCATTGTATAGATGTACCACAGTTTCCTTATCCACTCGTCAACTGTTGGACATTTAGGTTGATTCCATGACTTTGCTATTGTAAACAGTGCTGCTATGAACATGGTCGAGCTTGTGCTATCGAGGCGAACCTCTGCTGCATGGGGGGTTATTCCCAAAAGTGGGATAGCAGGGTCATATGGCATTTCAATCTTTAATTTCTTTAAGAATCTCCAGATGGCTCGCCAGAGTGGCTGTATGAGCCTGCATTCCCACCAACAATGTAGGAGAGTTCCCCTCTCTCCACATCCTCTCCAGCATTTGTCGTTGTTTGTATTGTGGATTTTTGCCATCCTGACCGGGGTGAGATGATATCTCAGGGAAGTTTTGATTTGCATTTCCCTGATGGCGAAGGAAGTGGAGCATTTTTTAAGATAATTGTTAGACATTTTAATTTCATCCCTGGTAAAGTTTCTTTGAAGTTCCAGGGCCCATTTTTTAATTGGGCCAGTGTTTTCCTTGGAGTTTAATTTTCTAAGTTCTTTGTGCACTCTGGACAGTAGAGCTCTGTCAGATATGTGGTTAGTGAAGATTTTCTCCCATTCTGTGGGTTGCCTTTGAGCTCGTGTGACAATCTCTTTATCTGAACAGAAGCTCTTTAATTTCACAAGATCCCAACTGTTGAGAGTTGGTAGCAGTGACTGTGCCATTGGATGTCTGTTTAGGAAGTGTTGGCCTAGCCCAATCAGCTCGAGGGAGTTCCCTATCCTTTCAACTATGGTTTTTAAAGTCTCTGGCCTGATATCAAGGTCCTTGATCCATTTGGAATTAAGTCTTGTACATGGTGACAAGTACGGGTCCAGCTTTAATCTTCTGCATGTGGAGATCCAGTTTTGCCAGCACCATTTGTTGAAGATGCTGTTCTTTTTCCATTGGATTCTTTGGGCCCCTTTGTCAAAGACCAAATGGCTGTAACTTTGTGGGCTTATATCTGGGTCTTCAATCCTTATCCATTGATCTGTGTGTCTATTTTGGAGCCAGTACCAGGCTGTCTTTACAACTATGGATTTGTAGTATAGACTAAGGTTTGGTATGGCAATACCTCCAGCTGTGTTTTTGTTACTCAGGATTGTTTTTGCTATCCTGGGTCTTTTGTGCCTCCATATGAACTTTGAGATTGTTTGATCAACTTCTTTGAAGAATTGCTTTGGGATTTTGATTGGTATAGCATTGAATCTGTATATTGCCTTTGGTAGGATGGTCATTTTTACGATGTTGATTCTGCCGATCCAGGAACAAGGGAGGTCTTTCCACCTTCTGGTGTCTTCTGCTATTTCTTTCTTTAGGGTTTTAAAGTTTTCACTGTAAAGGTCTTTTACCTCCTTAGTTAGGTTTATACCAAGGTATTTCATTTTTTTAGGGGCTATAGTAAATGGGATTGTTTCTCTCAAGGCTTTTTCACTTCTTTCATTCTGGGCATATAGGAAGGCCTCTGATTTTTGCACATTTATTTTGTATCCTGCCACCCTGCTGAACTTCTCAATTAGTTCCAGGAGCTTCCTGGTGGAGTTTTTGGGATCACTCAGGTATAAGATCATGTCATCTGCAAATAGGGATAGCTTGACTTCTTCCTTGCCGATTTGAATCCCTCTTATGTCCCTTTCTTGTCTTATGGCTTCAGCTAAGACTTCAAGTACAATATTGAATAGAAGTGGTGAGAGTGGACAGCCTTGTCTAGTTCCTGATCGAAGTGGGAATGCTTCCAATTGTTCCCCATTGAGCATAATCCTTGCTGTGGGCTTGTTGTAAATAGCTTTTATTATATTGATAAAGGTTCCTTCCATTCCTACTGTCTCTAGCGTTTTGATCATAAAAGGCTGTTGGATCTTGTCAAAAGCTTTTTCTGCATGTATTGAGAGTGTCATGTGGTTTTGGACTTTGGACTGGTTTACATGATGAATTACATTTATTGATTTGCGTATGTTGAACCAACCTTGTGTGCCGGGGATGAAGCCTACTTGGTCCCTGTGAATGATCTTTTTAATATGTTTTTGAATCCGATTTGCTAAGACTTCGTTGAGAATCTTTGCGTCTGTGTTCATCAGGGAGATCGGCCTATAGTTTTCTTTTTTAAGTGAGTCTTTATTAGGTTTTGGGATTAAAACGATATTAGCTTCATAGAAGGAATTTGGTAGTGTTCCTTCCTTTGCTATTTGATGGAACAGTTTAAGGAGTATTGGTGTTATTAACTCCTTAAATGTCTGGTAGAACTCTGTGCTGAATCCATCTGGTCCAGGACATTTTTTGGTGGGAAGATTCGAGATTACTTCCTCAATTTCCTTATATGTTATAGGACTATTTAAATAATTCACAACTTCCTGATTCAATTTAGGTAAGTTGTGTTTACTTAGAAATTCATCCATCTCTTTTGTGTTGTCAAACTTCACAGAGTATAAGTTTTTGAATTATGATGTTATAATTCTCCTGATTTCTTGGGTATCAGTAGTGATAACTCCATGTTCATTTCTAATTTTGTTAATTTGGGTTTTCTCCCTCTTGCTTTTGGTTAATTTAGCTAGGGGTGTATCAATCTTATTGATTTTTTCAAAGAACCAGCTTTTTGACTGGTTGATTTTTTCTATCGTTTTCTTAATCTCGATTTCAGATATTTCTCCCCTTATTTTGCTAATCTCCTCTCTTCTACTACTTTTGGGATCAGATTGCTCTAGTTTCTCTAAAGCTTTAAGCTGCATTGTTAAGTTGTTTATTTCTGATGTTTCATTTTTTTGATGTAGGCATTAAGAGCTATGAACTTACCTCTTAGAACAGCTTTCATTGTGTCCCAGAGATTTTGGTAAGTTGTATTTTCGTTATCATTCACTTTCAGGAAATCTTGAATTTCCTTTTTAATTTCTTCCTGAATCCAGTTCTCATTCAGCATCCTAGTGTTAAGTTTCCAGGAGTTAGTGTATTTTCTCTTGTTTGATGTGTTGTGGATGTCCAGCTTTAGGCCGTGGTGGTCTGATAGGGCACAGGTTAGAATTTCAACTTTCTTGTATATGTTTTTTTTTTTTTTTTTAACGTGGGACCTGGGATCCGAACTCAGAACCTTCTGCTTGTGAGACAGAGTCACAACCCCTGAGCCATCTCTCCAGCCCCGTACTTTCTTGTATATGTGTAGATTCATTTTGTGGCCCAGTATGTGATCTATTTTGGAGAAAGTTCCGTGTGCTGCTGAGAAAAATGTGTATTCTTTGGTGCGTGGGTGAAAAGTTCGATAGAGATCTCTAAGGTCCATTTCTTTCAGGGTTTGATTAAGTTCCAAAGTGTCTCGTTAAGCTTTTGACCTGTTGATATATCCCATGTTGAGAGGGCGGTGTTGAAGTCCCCAAGAATTATCGTTTGGGGGTTGATTTCTTGCTTTAGATGCTGTAGGGTTTTCTTAATGAATGTGGAGGGGCCCGTATTGGGTGCATATATGTTCAGTATTGTGAAGTCTTCCTGGTGAATTGTACCTGTGACTAAAATGTAGTATCCATCCGTGTCTCTTATAATTTTCTTTGGTTTGAAGTCCACTTTTTCTGATAGCATAATGGCTACCCCTGCCTGTTTTCTGTTTCCATTTGCTTGTAGAATTGTTGACCAGCCTTTTATTTTTAGAGCGTGCCTATCTTTTGTGGTGAGATGGGTTTCCTGCAGGCAGCAGATTGATGGATTGTGATTTTTAATCCAAGTTTGTAATCTGTGTCTCTTGATCGGTGAATTAATTCCATTAACATTTAGTGTTATAATGGAGAAAGTATTGTTAATTCCAGACATTTATTATTATAGCTTTTATAAGTATATTGCTTCGTTTTTAATGGTGTTATATTTGCCTTCTGTTCTCCTGGATATGCCTGCTTTTTTCTTCACGCTTGAGTATCATTTCTAGCATTTTTTTTTTTTCGAAGAGGATTAAGGTAGTTTATTAGAGAAGAGAAAGGTTGGAACTCATGGACTCCAAACGTGGAGTGCCAAGAGGGGCTAGGATGCTTCCATGAGAAGCAGAAATGAAACAGAGCTCATGGCAGAGTGCCATGAGGGGCCAGGGAACCCATGAGAACTCACAGTGCCTAGGCATGGAATTCATGAGGAGCAAGGAACAAGAAACAGACTCATGGCACTAGAGGACCATGAGGGGCTAGATCTCCCATTTCTAGCATTTTTTGAAGGCCTGGTTTGGTGGACGTGTATCCCTTCAAGTTGTCTTTGTGCTGGAAAATTTTTCTTTCTCCCTCGATCATGACTGATAGTTTTGCAGGGTAAATCAGCCTGGGTTGACATTTTTGCTCATTCAATATTTGAAGTATGTCTCTCCAAGCTCTTCTTGCTTTTACTGTTTCGACTGAGAAGTCATTTGTTATTTTAATAGGTTTACCTTTAAAAGTGACTTGTTTTTTCTCCCTTGAAGCTCTCAGCACCAGTTCTTTATCTTGAATGTGGAGTGTTTTAACTATTATTTGCCGTGGCGTGCTTCTATTTTGGTCGTATCTGTTTGGGGTGCGGAATGCCTCTTGTATATGGATGGGCCTCTCTTTTTTTATATGAGGAAAGTTTTCCTTGATGATCGTTTGAAAAATTTCCTCAGGGGTGGTATTTTGATATTCTTGCTCTGGTATTCCATGAATACGCATGTTAGGCTTTTTCAGGGTGTCCCATATCTCTTGGATATTTCTCTCAAGTATCTTTTTGGCTTTAACAACCTCTTCCATTGAGCTGGTTAGTACTCCCACTTTATTTTCAAGGTCTGAAATTCTGTTTTCTGCTTCGTTAGTTCTGTTGATAAGACTCTCTGTGGAGTTCTGGGTTGAAGATAACTTGTCTTTTAGCTCAGTTTTAAACTCTGCTTGAGTTTGTTTTAACTGCTCTATGCCACTTTTTGTTTCTTGCACTGTTTTTCTCAACTCCTCCAGATGTCTGTTGTGTTCCTCTTCAAAGCGATTGATTCGATTATGTAATTCCTCCCTGATTTCCTCTTTCATAGTATTGAACATGGTAATGATCATATTTTGAAAGTCTTTATCCTGGGTGAGGCTTTCTTGGCCTTTTTCCGCGGGTTTGTTCTGGTTGGAGTCTAACATTATGGGATTAATTTCTTCAGTGGGAAATTTGTTTACTTGAGTGTTGCTTCTCATGGATTTGCACTTTGACTTTGGCATTGTCATTTTAACTCTTAAGATCTCTCAATTTCACTAAACTGAATTATTTGGCCTGGGGTTCTGGGGGTGGGCAGGGACAGAGCTTACCTAGGTCACGGGTGAGGCCCGGCTGGACCGCGGGCGCGTCTGGACCAGCGGAGCGGGGTGGGGAAGGGAGGATGGGGGCGATGGCATGGGGCTATTTAACCCGATGGCAGCTGGGGCGGGGCCCGGGTGCAGGGGGAGGTCCTCCTCATCCCTCGGCCCCCGCCCGCGCGGCTCCGGCTGGATGGTGAGAGTCGGAGCCGGGTCCCTGTGGGCTGACCTGGGGTCCTGGTGGGCGGTGCGCAGGGCGGAGACTTACCACCACCTAGGGTGCCGGGTGAGGCCCGGCTGGACCGCGCGTCCGACCGGCAGAGCCGGGTGGGGTGTAAAGGCTGTTCCTTTCTTTAAAAGACATGTTTTTTTTTTTTTTTTTTTTTTTTTGACATATTACTAACATAGGAAGTTCCTTTGGGAGTATAGGAAGTTACCTTCCACAATCTTGGGGTTTTTCCATAAGTCCCTCTGTCCTTCTTATCTCCCATCCCTTCATATTCTTTATGCTTTTGATAATATATTTTTTGAGGATTAAAGCAGAGTTTATTAGAAGAGAGAAAGGATGGAATTCACAGATATGACTTGTGAAGGCTAAGAGAGCCCTGGAAAATTCATGAACTCCAGGCATGGAATCCATGAGGGGCAAGGGAGGGGGAACTCATGGATTCTAGACGTGGAGTATCACGAGAGTCAAGGGATCATAGATGTTTTAACTAGGCTGAAATAATGAGTCATTGTGGTTATGGCTTGTATTTTCCCCAATAGTTAGTGAGGTCAAACATTTCCCATATTTCCATTTTCCACCTGGTTATTTTTGGTTGTTAATTTTTTTCTTTGGCCTATGGATAATGTGAATGGTTAGTGTTGATGTCAATTTGATAGGATCAAAAGTCCTAGGAGAGAAGCCTTCAGATACCTGCAAGGAATTAGTTTAAGTGAGCTTGTGGATATGCCTCTGAGGGCTTGTGTGCACATATTGCTTGCTTTTCAGATATGGGGATATGGGGTGTGTGTCCTGACACCCTGTCACGCTTGAGCTTAGCTCACCACTCAGCCCTTTTTTAGGTTCTTGGTCTAGTTAACAGTAACAGGAATGTGTTCCATTCCAACAAATGAGTCTTGAGTTCAATCAGAAAGCTGTTGGTTGTCTCCTTGATACTCATGCCGCTATTACACTGGTGGTCACCTGTTGCCATGGTGACTTTTATTGCAACTTGCAGAACTCATGAGTGATGGGGCTTGTCTGGAGGACATTAGTGGGGACTAGTTCTGCCTTCCACTGTCCTGTTCAGTCTCTTTGCTGCGGTTGAAGTAGAGGCTCAGGTGCCCACTGGGCCACAGGAGGTGGCAGTGGTGTGAAGCACAGTGGCGACTAGTCTCTCTATCCAGGGCTTCACGAAGGAACAGACCACTGTCAGTCAGAATGCTGTCTGCTTCCATTGCATGGGCATCAACCTATGAGACCCTTCAGGAGACTTATTCTCACCACAAAAAAGAGACACATTGCCTGCTTCTGTGGGATAACTGGTGTGAGGGAAAAGATAGACACGTCACTCAACACTATTGAGGTCTTTAGCCATAGGGAAGAGGAATAGGAGCGACTAAGACTGCACCATATTGGCATATTCGAGAGTGGGAGGCTAAGATTTTTTGTTGTTGTTGAAAGACTTTGAGTCACAGAAGAGTGGCCGAGGAGAGCTTAGGAAGCATCTTTTGCTGACTGCTTCTAAAAGAATTGAAGACTGAACTGAAGTGACTTCGAGAAGTCATTTCATGCTGAGTATTAAACTGACAAGTTCTGTTCCAAACATTCATCTTGAATGATGATCATCACACACGTTAGAGACAGTTTGCTCAGGATGAACTAAAACACAAATATATTTTCTTCATAAAGGCTCAAGCAGCATGGAAACAGAGAGAAAATGCTTAGAAATCTTGCATAGTTGCCTCCTACATAACCTTTGCCTAAAAGAATTTTCCTATGCTCATTTTCCTTGAGTGTGTACACAGATATACAACTGTAATTATACGTAGCATCATTCAATGCATCCCGCTTCCCAATGTTTTCTTTTCACATGACAATGTATTTCAATTCTTTTTAAAAATCATTTAACATATGAATACTTTTTCCCCGTTTGCATTTTCTATTAGAAAACATGCTAAATTTATTACACAGTGTAACTTTTCTTTTTTTTTAAATTTTTTTTATTATTTATTATTTATTCAATTGTGGGTGTATGCATGTGTGCGTGTGTATGTATGTGTGTGTATGTGTGTGTGTGTGTGTGTGTGTGTGTGTGTAGAACCACGGACGAATTCGGGAACCACCATGGACGCCTCCACCTCCTCCTGCCCCGGGATTCACAGGCTCCGCCCTACCAGGATCAGAAGCACAGGCCGCCCCCGCTTCCACCCGGCTTCTATACGTGGGGTCTAGGATCTGAACTCAGGACCTTCCGCCTGCAAGGCAGAGGCTTAACCCCTGAGCCACCTCTCCAGCCCCCCAACTTTTCAATAGTTTTAATGGATGAAGGCAAATATCAGCAAAAAAATTTTTCCTCTGTGCGTGTGTGTGTGCGTGTGTGTGTGCGTATGTGTCTGCGTGGGTCTGTGTGTATCAGAGCACACTGTGTATACCTGTGGAAACCCAAGGGTAACTTTGGGAATCATCCTGGATTGTTTGTACATCCTCCTTGCTTTACTCTGGAATTTCCCAGACTCTGCCTTAGGGCCGGAAGTGCAGGCAACTGCCATTTCCACCTGGAGTTTTGACCTGGGACCTGGGAATCGAACTCATGACCTTCTGCTTGTGAGGCAGAGCCTTAACCCCTGAGCCATCTCTTCAGCCCTCATCATGGTTCTTGACATTGTAAAAGAGAGACAAGGCTTCAGACAGAAATTTACATTCCTAAACATATTTATTTCTAAACAAAAAGGCTGAACTATATTGACACAAGTCTGCAACCTATTATTAATTTATATAAAGTACAAAGGGGAAGAGAAGGGAGGAAAACTGTAAAGTCCATGTTGTAGAATCCAGGATGAGGCACTGACTTGGTTTTTCAACGAAAATTGGAAAGGGAAAGAGAAAGTGGTGAAACCCTGGCATATGAAATGCCAGTGAAATGTAAGGTTACCAGCAGTGAGCATGACCTGGAAGCTTCATGGCTTGTACTGGACATTGATTGCTAGCATTTGCAAGCTATAAGCAAAAGGATCACGTCCAAATAAAGGTTTCTGCATAGCCAATGAAGTAGCCAAGAACTACTCTCCAGTCTACAAACTGGGAGAAACATTTCCAGGCCAAACAGCAGATGAAGAATTGACTTTCAAAACATATAAAGAACTAAAAGAAAACAAAACAAAAATCAATGAGACAAATAATCAAAGTAGGCTAAGAATCTCTGAGGATCTGATAGACAGTCCCCCCCAGAAGATATACAAATGGTTAATGGATAAATGGAAAACGCCCAACATTGCTAATTGATAGGGAAATCCATGTTAAAACCATAATAAGACACCTTCTCACACATGTCAGGATGGTTAGTGTCCAAAGATGAAAGGCAGATGTTGTGGAATGGGGGCCGGGAGAAGTGATTCCTCTGTCATCCAGTGGTAGGAATGGGGATAAGTATACTATTCTGGAACGTTGGATGGAAGTTTTTCAAACAACTAGAGATCTGAACACTTAACTGCTCATTGAATAAGTATTAGATCTGACCATGACATTATGACTACATTCTTAAATGAGTCCTCGTTGCTTAGAGACCCACATTCAACTCTTCATGGATGGAGTATTGGTGTAGGATTTATTTTCAATGTTCTGGGAGTGGAGAAGAGGGAAAAGGTACTGAGGAAGCAACATTGACTATGAATTAATGGCTGTTGAGTCAGGGTGATGGGCAAGGAGGGATTCATGTTTTAATATTGTTTCTACTTTTGTTTGTTTCTGAATTTGTTTTTTTCCAGTGCAGAGGAATGAACTCAGGTTCTTACAGAACTTGGCAAACACTGTGTCTCTAAGTTGCATCTCTCTGTGTTTATAATTTTCTTAGGAGAAGAATTAAAATGATATTTCCATGAATAGATAAAGTGAAGGCATTGAAATGACATTAAACCTACCTGTCATTTAGTTTAGTCATTTAAGTCTAGCCTAACCATAAAATATCTTGCTACATTTAATCCAACTATTTTTTCTGCATTATTTAAAAACAAATCTTAGTTTTTTTTGGGGGGGGAATGTGGATACTTCTTAGAGCAAAGATCTTCTACTAGCTAGGTTTTTAATTTCTATCTCTCTAAATATCAGGAGACATTTTTATATGATCACTCTCATTGCATCTGACAAAAATAAAGAAGATATATATATATATATATATAGTGTGTGTGTGTGTGAGTGTGTGTGTGTGTGTGTGTGTGAGTGTGTGTGTGTCTGTGTGTGAGTGTGTGAGTGTGAGTGAGTGTGTGTATGTGTGTGTGAGTGTGTGTCTGTGTGTGAGTGAGTGTGTCTGTGTGTGTGAATGAGTGTGTGTGAGTGTGTGAGTGTGAGTGTGTGACAGTGTGTGTCTGTGTGTGTGAGTGTGTGTGTGAGTGTGTGTCTGTGTGTGTGAGTGTGTGTGGTTCTAGGTCTCGAACCCAGGGCCTTCTATCTGGGAGGCAAGCGTTGTCACAAAAACTTCATGCCAAATCTTTATGATAATATTGCAGTGTGGGTCTTTATTCAGATTTTCCTCTGTTCTCTCAGCTATCTTTTTAAAATATAAATAATAGATTTATCTAAGTCAAAATCCAAGTATGATCTGTAGATGAATTGGGTTTTTTTTTTCTTCTTCTTCGTACGTGTGACAGTGACATCCCCATTTTTTTTAATTTTAATACATTTTTTATTATTATTTCAGCTCATACAAACTTAATAGGTATACCAGTTCCCTCCCTCCCTCCTCCTCCCCCCGAACCCCCTGCTCTCCCTCCCCTCATCCCTCCCACCCCATCCCCCCCCCGTGCCTCCCACCCCAATTCCCAGAGTCCTTTCTTGTGCATGCCTGACTCTTCTCTGGGTCTCCTCTCCGATGACGAATAAGGACCCAGTGACATTTCCCTGAACCCTTTCCTGTGTTCCCGTTAAGCATAGGAACACTGCTGTGGCTGTCAATCCCTTGCCTCCAAGGATCTTGGTGCCTTTAGCAGATGCTAGATTTTGTGAGGTCAATAGTGTGTTAGACATTGCGCCGGGCATGCAATGTCCAATTATGATTGCTTCGGCCCTAACTTGTGTGGAGTATCTTGCAAATCATTGCTCCTCCCATCCTTTTGCTCTTACACTCTTACCGCCCCCTCTTCCGCAAATGTCCCTGAGCTTCAGGATGGGGAGAGATTAGTCTGGCCTAGTTCTAGGTGGTTGATGTAGAGTCTCTGAAGTTCTGAATAGTGGTTCCTTGATTTTCTTTTGCAGTTTTGTTGCTCCTGCAATGCCCTTCACTCCATCGTGATGGGCACTGTATGTCACCCCCTGGCCAG
This sequence comes from Typhlomys cinereus, assembly GCA_023101885.1. Classification (NCBI taxonomy): domain Eukaryota; kingdom Metazoa; phylum Chordata; class Mammalia; order Rodentia; family Platacanthomyidae; genus Typhlomys; species Typhlomys cinereus. The sequence continues at coordinate 647,280 of JALPQD010000561.1, read as the reverse complement.
AGACAGAAAGCTGTTAAACTGGAGTCTTATTATAAGAGCACATTCAAGGGTAGATATAATACTTATACCCAAAAGTGGAATCGCAGGGTCATATGGCATTTGGCAATGGAAGGGGTCAATCACCCATTTGCAAAATGGTTACTTTTTAATCTGCCGGACTATGTGCCCTCCCCTTCTGGTGAGTTCATACCCCCTTAGTTGTAAATGATCAGGAACGAATTGTGAACTTAACTAGGTGTCACATTACTTTCTTGCAGTCCTTGATGGAGGCCTATTTTCTCTACTGTAACATGGTCACTTCTCTCTTTGTTTCTGGTGTGGCCCTCCAGACATCACATTTTTTCCATGCTACCAACTTGAAAAAAAACTGAATGTGCTCTTTAAAATGTGTCCCACTGTGGTCTTTCCAGAAGGTTTCATCTCTTGTAAACTGGAAGTGAGTGGTCAACACTTGATTAGATTTGGTTTGCATATTTCTGGGAAAAGTTTTCCTAAATGGTCTTATCAAGGTGCTCTTTCTAATCATGAAACATTATGGTAGGACATCTCTCTAGCAGTGCAGATTTCTTTAAATATGCCAGCACATACCAGCAGAGAGTGCAACCAACCATAAGACATGAAAAATAGCATAAGAAGGTTTAAATTAAAACTCCTTAAATATGAAAGATGGGCATGGTGCAGTAAATGAGAATGGGGGGTGTGGTCCCTCGTGTCTGTAATCTGAGCACTGGGGACGTGGAGGCAGATGAATCAGGAGTTCAAGGCCATCTTTGGCTATGTAGTGAGTTCGAGACTAGAGTGGCTGCCCACAAAACACACACACACATACACACACACACACACTCTCTCTCTCTCTGACATGTCACATGTGATTATAATGTCTGGTCCAGCTGATATCATGTTACCAGTAACCACCAGGACCTTAAGCTCTGTGCCCTCTCCTTTGTGGGAAATGGAAAGGAGAGAGCAGTAACACTTGTGCTCTGTGTGTGTGTGTGTGTGTGTGTGTGTGTGTGTGTGTGCGTGTGTGTGTATCAAAGAGCACTGTGTGTCCCTGTGGAGGACCAAAGGTGACTTCAGGAATCATCCTGGATGGTTCCTCCTTTTTTACTATGCTCTGGGATTTCCCAGAGCTCCACCAACTAGGGCTGAAAGTGTAGACTTCTGCTGTTTCCTGCCTAACATTTTTACTCCAGACCTGGCATTTGAACTCAGGTCCTTCTGCTTGCAAGGCAGAGTCTTAACCCCTGAGGCATCTCTCCAGTCCTTGTATAATGCTATGATGTGATACTTTTCCTGGGGAGACGCCGCCCCACCATCTATCCACCCCAGATAAGAATTCAGTAACAGACTAAAGCAGAAACACATCGGTGTTCAACTTGATGCATGGATGAGTTTATTAGGGTTACTTATGATGAGGTGGATGGAATTGAAAGAAACTGCACCCCTGGGGCTCTCTGCTACATGACTTGCTCCTAGACTCTTCCAGACCACTGATTGGCAGGAGAGTCTCCTCTCAGAGGAGTTACTGCTTATTGCTCTTTCTTTGCCTTGGAGACAGCCGCCTCCTCTGAATCTTGTTAATTTCAGGACTTTCCTGAACCTAAAGATCCGTTTTTCTGCAGTTGCTTTCCTCTGGGATCGCATGTTTCAAAGTGCTGCACAGTAGCTTTTTAGGTTAGCCTGGGCCCAAAGTCTAAGATGGCACTGATGTACTTAACCCCGGGAGAAAAAACATCACCCAAGCAGAGAGAGGAGAATTGTTATAAATTTAAGGACAGCCAGTTCCAGGCAGGGCGGGGCTGCAGAGTGGGAACTCGTCTCAATAATAGCCACAGATAGACCGTCAAACACACATACAAACAGAAATAAAACAGGAGTCAATGGTCTGGGATCCTGCCTGTCAGAGATGATGGGATCCAGTACAAGAGCCCAGAATCCCGCGTGGGAAAGCAGCAGACAATTCGGATCAGAAGCAACTTGAGAAAACACCGTAATGAACAGATAGGGTTGCTGGGTTGCGCCCCTCCAACCCAGAGCTTTTCCATCCCATGACTGGCGCACGCTGGGTGGTCACCCTGCTAGACACAGTCCAGACTGTGTCACGTGACCGCCTCTCCGCTGTGTCCCTGGGAAAGGGCCCCAGATGTCAGTCAGCCTGGCAACAGCTGCAAAAGGACAACCTCCCCACTTCTAAAGGTTCCCACTTCTGCGGCCACCCCACTTTCACCACTTCCTGCTCCCTGACCCCTCACCATCCTCCCTGACCCCTCACCACGCACCGGACTCCTCACCATCCTCCTTCCAGGTCCCTCGCCATCCTCCTGGACCCCTCGCCATCCTCCCTAGGAGTCGGAAAACGTTCTTGGAGTCGGGGGAGGCTCCCTAGGACTCCAGGGTCCAGCACCTCCATTTTCTACCATGTGTCCTGGGGTGAGTGGTCAGCACAGTGGGTTCACCTAAAGATTTATTGAAGGCATGTCAGAGAACATAGAGGTTTGACTGCTATTTATGATTCCACAGCTGTGGCTTTTCCTGGCATGACTTGAGGCTGAAGCTAAAGATTTTTTTCTTTATTTTCCAGCTAAGTTTTTTTTTTTTTTTTAACAGAAAAGAGCACACCATAATATAGAGGATATGTATGCCCCCAACCTGTTATGTAAAATTTAACATAAAAGAAAAGAAAGGAACAGAGAATAATTATTCCTTTGTCTCCCTTCCCACAGAGACCCCCTTTTATCAAAGGAAAAAGTTCACTGGCTGAACATCTGCTAAAGCTGTCTTTTTGAGATATGTACTGAAGAAAAACTTTCCTTACATTTCTAGAGACTTCTATGTTTCCACATACTTCAGCAGTGTCTTGATTTTTTTCAAATCTCTGCTTTATGCTTTCAAAAACAGCTATATTGAGGCGCGCACACGCACACACACACACACACTATTTCAATGTAATCACATTGAGAAATGCATATGATTATGTCACCTCCATTCTATGATTAAGACATAAATTTCTGTCATTCCAACAGATCCCATACAGCTTATGTGACAGTAATAAGAGGTATTGCACTTACGAAGGTAAACGTTTATATACTCTGAAGAGAAACCAGAGTCTTAGGTATCCTACTTAAAGATTAGAGAAATTACTGTACAAAATCTTCCCTCCTTTTAGCCTCCAGGTGTACAATTTATTTTCTATGTTCAAAGTTTTGTCTGTTTTAGACTTTTGTTCAACTATGTAGTCTTTCACATCTAGCTTTTTCACCCAATATGATGGGTTTTTAAAGATGGGTTTTCAGTGAAAAACTCAAAATACCTACACAGATTTGGGAGATATCACTACTGGTTCATGCACTGGCAGCATCTTTGTGCATGTGTGTGATGGAGAGAGAGAGAGAGAGAGAGTGGAGGTCAGAGGGCAGGTTCAGAAATCATTTCTTCCCTTTCCCCATGTAAGCTTCAGGGTTCCATCTCCGGTGGCTGGGTCTGCACCCAGGATTTACCCTATGAGCCATCTCGTTGGCCTGCGGTCTCTTTCACTGGTGAGTAGCATGCTTTATGGACTTTCAAGCTGTTTTCTTGTTTGGAGTTAGTTAGAATAAAGTTGATGTGCACATTCATATAAAAGTCCTTGGATGGCATGCTTTCATTGATCTGAAGTTAATACCAAAGCATAGAATTACTGGGCATGGTGCCAACCAGTGGGAGAGTCTTTTGTCTCATCAAAAACTCTGTGTCAGGAAAAATAAAAACAACAGCTGTTCCTACTTGAATGGTAAACTGAGGCACAATTTTCTACTGTTAAACTTTGGACATATCAAGACTAGGACATAGAGTTCACTTCCCTTTTGGTTTGCTTGTTTCCTCTCCTTTAAATTTTTTGTTTAATGAAAGAATATGTCAGTTGCTAGCCAAGATTTCTTCATTCTTTCTTTCTTTCTTTTTTTTTTTGAGATGGAGTCTTGCTGTGCTATTCAGGTTGGTTAGTGATGCACTAATGCCTCTTCTTTCCTCAGTGTCCTGACTACTTGGGGCTACAACTGCACACTATCACTCTCAGCTAACCTTATCGAAACCAGCCTTTCACTGCCTGCTTCCCTTTTGGGTTGCTTGTTTCCCCTCCTTTGAAACTTTTGTTTAATGTAAGAATAGTTCCCCCCATCTCTCCCCTCCCCTCCCCTCCCCTCCCCTCCCCTCCCCTCCCCTCCCTTCCCCTCCCTTCCCCTTCCTCTCTCCTCCCCTTCCCTCCCTTGCTTTCCTCTCCTTTCCCCCTTCTTTCCTTCCCTTCTCCCCTCCTTTCCCTCCCTCCCCTCTCCCCTCCCCTTCCCTTCCCTTCTTTTCTCTTCTCTTCTCTTTTCTCCTTCCTTCCTTCCTTCCTTCTACAGCTGCATGCTACCACATTTAGATAACTTTATTTAAAATAAACTTTCCAGTTCCCGTCTGTAAATACATCTTCTTTTTAGAAAGACGGATTAACTAGCTGAGAGATGGCACTTACTAGGTAAGTATGAAGACCAGAATTTGAATCCCAAACCCATATGTAGATGCTAGAAGGGCATGGGGCTCACTTATAAATGGAGAGGCAGAGATGGATTCCTGGGACAAGCTGAACTGGTAAACTCTAGGTTCAAGTGGAAGACCTTGTCTCAAGCTACAAGATGAGGGGCAATTAAGGAAGACACCTAATATCAATGTCTGGTCTCCACATGCATGTGTATACATGTGTGCCCACATACATGCAAAAGACGTACAAAGAAAAAGTATCTTGAGTACCACATTTGGTTATGAAACTTTCCTTACTACTATCCTGAAGATCTTATCATAGCAACAGACATGCCCAATAGTGCGTGTATGTGTATGTGTGTGTATGTCATGTGTTATGCCAGTTGCATGCTAAGCAGACATTTAACTACTGAGCTACATCCCAACCCTACGTGGTGGGATCCCAACCTCTTAAATGGTGGTTGAATCTTTATATGATGACTCATTCTGAATCTCCATCTTGAACCATATGCTATTTATGTTGCTTTCAACTTTATGCTATTATTACCATTCATCTTATTTCTTTTCAGGAATGTATTTGTATTTCCACCTATTTTTTACATATGATTTCACATGTTGAGGTAGTCATTAGATGTTAAGATTTACTGACCATTGAAAACTTAATCGTGGCTTTCTTAGCTAAGTAATCGTCACCTGTTGGTGAACAGATTGAATATTGTGCACTGATTAAAAAAGCAGCTCATTTAAGTATAGGAGGAACCACGCCTCTTACTCAAGACTCTCAGAAGAATAGTTCTGAAATTTCAATTCAAATATATTTTTACTTGAATATGGACAAAGTCCCTTCTCCATTACGAGAGAACATCTTTGGGTAAAACAATCCTGCAAGGAAAGTTCTGGAGTGACAAAGTCCCTATAGAAATGCAACTCTGAAAGTTTCACTTCTTTCCACTTTCAACTTCAGCTCGGGAAACATTGGAAATATACGGACCGAGTCAAAAACCAAAGTTTCAGGAGGAGAGTGGGGCTGTGAACTCATGAGGAAAGAGTCAGTTCACTATCCCAAAATAGTAGTCATAAAAATAATGCCTCTCCAAGCACCTGTCCGCAAAGCCTAGCTGCACATTGGCACGTACTAAAAGGATCTCGATGCTTTGGCCAGTTGTCCATCACTGTGACCAAATGCATGAGAGAAATCAACACGAGGAAGGAAGGTTTATTTAGGGATGTGTCCCCAGAGGTTTTAGGGCATAACTATTCCGTCTGATCACTTCGGGCCTGTGGTAAGGAGGACCAGTTTGGTGGGGAGTGCAAGTTGGAAAGATGCCTACGTCATAGTCCTTGGGAAGCCGCAGGGAGCAACGGAAGGGGATGGGGCCTTAATATTTCTCCCCAAGAGCATGCCTTCAATTATGTAACTTCTTTCTGCTAGGCTTGTTCCCCAAAGTTTCTGCATGTCCCAGTGTGCCATGGTCCACAACTGGCCCTTCAGTATTTAGTAAGTCACTGGGTAACATTGCAGATCGAAATCATGACATCCTGTGTGTTCCCTTACAGAATGAGTGTTCTTGATGTCTTTTTTTTAGTTGAATTTAATTAATTTATTTGCTGTGTGTGTGTGTATCAGAGGGCATTGTATGTCCCCATGGAGGACCAAGAGTGACTTAGGGAATCATCCTGCATTGCTTCTACCTCCTGGAATTGCTCTGGGATTTCCCAGGTTCCACCCACCAGGGCCAGAAGTGCAGCTGCCACCACCGTTTCTGCCTGGCATTTTTTCCATGGGACCTGGGATCCTGAACTCAAGACCTTCTGCTTTCGAGGCAGAGTCTTAACTCCTGAGCCAGCTCTCCAGCCCTCTTGATGTCTTTTTGCCTGAGAAAGTGAGGACAGTCAACAGCAGCAATTATTCCACATTTATATAGTTTTTGCCTCCTGTGTTTCAGGTTTCTACAAGGAATGTTTCCAGAGTCTTAAAGCCAAGGGAAGCCTGGCTATCACTTGGCAGTCTCTTCATTTTGTAGAGGATGAAGTAGTCAGAGAACATGTTGTGTAGACATCCTTCTACCTTTCATTTTCTTTGGGTGCTAAAGGTTTAGTTTCCTAATTCTTGGTGTCGGATTTGATCCAAGCAATGTCATTTTATATATGTTCCCATTTTGTACTTGTTCACTTGTCCACACCAAGAAACACCAGATAGACTGTCTGACCCAACTGTTTATGTGACTCTAGCCACAAACAGCCAGTTCCAAATTAGAGAACACTTTACACTCCAGAGCCGCCACTAGCTGGGAGGACAGCCTCGAATGATAATTTATAAAGATTATGAATAGAGTAGGAGGAACTGTCCAATTAGAAGCAAGTCACTAGCTACTCAGGAAATTCCAAAGAGCATAAGTAATGTAGGAGGTATTAAAAACTGCTGGTGGGCAGAGCTGACCGATCTCCATTTGCCAATACTATTTTTGCTTCAGTTTACCCAATCATGTATTCGCTAGGTTAGAAGCCCCTTCCCCTACAAGTAGCCACTATAAAACACCTTGCTGAACAAAGACTTGGGGCTCTCATTCCAGATCTGCTGCGTCAGTGACGGCGAGACCCTGGATTTGAGCTTGAATAAAAAGGCCCTCATGTGGTTGCATTGATGTTGGCTCCATGGTGGTCTTTTGGGATTCAGAAATCTGGGCACCACATTCTGGGGGCTCATCTGGGATTCCCAGAGACACTCCCCACAACCCCAACCTGGAGGGGCTAGCCGGCTGGTGAGTGCACTCTAATGTCTTTGTGTTTTTTCTATAATTTGTAATTCATGTTCGCTTGGAATTTCACTTCCTAAGGGGTTGGCATAGGCTTAAATGGATGCACAGTTGAGCCGTTGACAGGGGAAATCTGGAAGACGTTCCAGGGCCCTTCGAGAGGAGGACTTTGTCCTCTATTGTGAAGGCTTTGACCTGCCATGGTGCCTCTGGAGGAAATTTGGTTTATCTTTCTTCTGTCTCTTTATTCTTCTGACTAGTTTAGTCTTCCTATTGATGGACAGAATGGGACAGATCTCTTATGACGGACCATTTTCAGGGAGCTTAGGGAAAGGGCTCAAAACCTGAGTGTTAAGATAAATAAAGGAAAATTCATCATCCTCTGCTCTGATGAATGACCCACTTTCAAGGTAGACTGGCAAGCAGATGTATGTTTTAAACTGTCTCATGTTTGATTTAAAGCAACCAAGGAAAAGAAAGCCTCTGCTCCCCTGTACTGGGGAAACCAGAAGACCTGTCTGTTGTTCTTTGTATTTTGTCTGTGATGATAAAGGATTACTTTAAAAAAGTTTTGACTTGCTTGGTTACCTGGATTTCATGTAATATGTGTATTTTATGTTTCAAAATAACAAAGCTGTGCCCACTTCAATTTTTATTCTTATTGTGCGCTTATATTCTTATATTGGCAGAGCTTTGCTGACACATGCATCTTTTCCCCAAATCCAGGTCCACTAAACTGAAGCCAAAGAGCGGTCTCCCCATCCTGTGTCCTAGGGACTAACTAGAGAATGTTTAGTCCTACTAACCTGAAAAAGAGTCAATGTGTAGTATTTTCTCAGACACGGCCTCTATACCTCTTAGATGAGAGATGGCTCCACAGGAGGATCTTTAAATTATAATGCCGTCCTCCAACTAGACAAACAATGACAGACGAATGACAGAAAGTTAAGAGACTACAGATATCTCTCCAAAAGTGACAGCTAGTAGTTCAGGAAAAGCTTTGTTTCTCAATAGAAATGCCCTCAAGACTAAAGTGGAACGGGAATTTCATCTAGCTTCCACATCAACAAACCCCCTAACCTTGAAAGATGCTTTGAAAATGACCAGAGTGGGTGCTTTGAGACTGTTCCAAGCACAGGAAGCTTCTGCAAGGCCGATGTCTTGACTGTGGGAATCTCCACTGCAGGAAGGATTGCTCCTGAACCCTAGGGCCCAGGAGTCAAGCCCCTATGAAATGACCTGAAGCTCTTAGCTTCCCTCCAACAGGAAAAGGAATTTGCCACTGATAACCAGTGGAAGAAGCCCAAAATGCCAGGTTGAGCATTTCATGAAAATCTTGGGTTTAACATGCAGATGGGAAGCCATTTTATTCTTTTGTTAATAGATACGGGAGCAGAAAATTCTAGTGCTCAACTTCCTTTCTAGGCTTTTGTCAACCTTTGATTTTACTAAAATGTTCAGAATCAAGGGAATGATAGGTTCACCAGTTACTATTGAGTAACAAAGTAACTACTGAGATTCCTTATATGCATGATGGTATGTATTGTCGATACTGTTTTTAGGCATTCCTTTGTTTACATGCCTGAATCCTAGGTTTAGACTTAAAATAAGATATTTTAGCGCTGTTATGAAGTCATTCATGTAGTTCTGGTTTTAGAGGCATCAAAGATGCTAAAGAAAAAAGTCAAATTTCTAAGGGTGATAGAATCAGACAGCATGTAGCAGAAAGCTTGCAAGCCCGAGAAAGACAGTTTGTGCTATAAAGTCAGAGACATATGTTGGCAGAAAGTTTAGTAAAGTTTTTCCCTTGTCCTAAAAGCTTGCCTGAAGTTAAGCTTAGTGCTTTGCAGAGGAAAATGCAATGGCAATGGCAAACTGAATTAAAGGAAGAAGCAGAGAACAAAATGTCTGCTATTAAACAGACTAGCTCCATTGACAAATCGAAGCTGGCTTTAAATTTAGATCAGAGGAGTGGTCCTAAGATAATGCTCAGAGATCTGTAAAACTTTCCATGTGAGGAAACAGTGTTCCCTGCATGTGTTCTTTTACATCCCTTTGGTCCCAAAAAGACCTGTGTCACTTTTCTTTTAAGAATCCAGAAAGGAGAAGAGAACTAATTTAGATCGTTCTGCCCAAAGATTAAGATAGTTTAAATTTTTTTGGGCGGGCCTTAGAACGTGACCTTGGAGATTTACAGCTCCCAGAGGAGAAAGGTCTCCAAAATGTAGATTACCTCTTGGCTTTTACACCAGACAAAGGTAGTGACTATTCCAAGCAAGATAACAGGTTTTCTTTACTAACTATTGCCTGTACCCACAGTAATATTGCTGAGCTTGTTTGGTTTACCCCATGTGCCTTCCAAATTAATCATTTAATCCTTGCGTAGTTCTTGTAAGCTTAATTTATCTGTTTTGTCTCCTTTAGACAGACCTTGAAACAAAGCCATCTGTCAAAGGCCTTTAGACCATCCCAGCATTTCATAGATGAGGATCATTGACTGCTCACACTCTTCCTTTGTCCCAACTCAGCAGGAAGTAGCCAGAGTGGTAGTCACTGCCCATCCCTTGAGCAGTCTGGGTCTTCGGAAGGTTAAGGGTACAGAAGGCAGGTCTAGAACAGTCCAAGCTGGGACAGTCTCTAAGGTCTTTAGAGGTCTTTAAAATTCCTGAAGGCCATCCCCCACTGCTGGGATCACCTTGAAGGAACACTCCCAGAGATAAGATGGGAGGATACAGAGATGAGCTCTCCGTATCAAACAAACAGGTTGACCTCTAGCCCCACCTGGGCCCCAAATCAGCTGGGTTGGGCCCCAATGTTAATATCTTTTATTAAAGAGCAGATAAATACTGTCCAGATAATGGTTCTAAGACATTAATACCAACCATTACAATTAACCTATGGGCAGGAAGAATATTCTGCTTCAGGCCTATGATTAGGTTTCAGGATGACCAAAGAAAAGGGGGGAATGTAGGACCCGAACCAAGAAATGCCATTTTATATATGTTCCCATTTTGTACTTGTTTACTTGTCCACAGCAAGAAACACCGGATAGACACAACTGTCTGACACAACTGTGTATGTGACTCTAGCCACAAACAGCTCCAAATTAGAGAACACTTTACACTCTGGAGCCACCACTAGCTGGGAGGACAGCCTTGAATTATAATGTATAACGATTGTGAACCGAGCAGGTGGAACTGTCCAGTCGGAATCCAGCCACTAGCTGCTCGGGAAATTCCAAAGAGCATAAGTAATGTAGGAGGTATTAAAAACTGCTGGTGGGCAGAGCTGACCGATCTCCATTTGCCAGTACTATTTTTGCTTCAGTTTACCCAATCATGGATCTGCTAGGGTAGAAGCCCCTTCCCCTACAAGTAGCCACTATAAAACACCTTGCTGAACAAAGACTTGGGGCTCTCATTCCAGATCTGCTGCGTCAGTGACGGCGAGAGCCTGGATTTGAGCTTGAATAAAAAGGCCCTCATGTGATTGCATTGGTGTTGGCTCCATGGTGGTCTTTTGGGATTCAGAAATCTGGGCACAACATTTGTTAATGTGTTTTTGAAAAAGATTATTCCCTAAATAACTCCTTGACTTATAATGTCTGCCTGGGCTTTCAAACTGAAACATTTTCTAGTTTTAAGGAGTCAGGATTGTACCTCTCAGTGCAATTTCAGCTTGAGACCAGACTGGCAGGGATGAAAATCGTCCAGAGAAACATTTGTGGTCCTCATTCTGGCTGTCTGCATTGTTGGAACAGGGTACCCCAGGGAACTGGAATTCCCCCCAGAAATCTCCTGGGAGTAGGAAAAGATCTGGCACCAACTGGAAAAGGAAGGGACTCCACAAATTGCTGTGTAGACCATCTTAATAGAAGAGACTGGAGCCAAGACAATCACATGTCGGTGATGAGCAGGACCACACCTAGACCAGGACTGCTTAGTTTTTTTTTTTTTTTTATTTCAGCTCATACAAACTTATTAGGTACACCAGTTCCCTCCCTTCCTCCTCCTCCCCCCGTACTCCCTTCTCCCCCTCCCCACCCCTCTCCCTCCCCATCCCCCAGTGCCTCCCGCCCCGATTCCCAGAGAGTCCTTTCTTGTGCATGTCTGATTTTCCTCTGGGCCCTCCTCTCCGATGACGTACAAGGACCCAGTGGCCTTTCCCTGAACCCTTTCCCGTGTTCCCCTTAGGTATAGGAACACTGCTGTGGCTGCCAATCCTTTACCTCCAAGGCTCTTGGTGCCTTTAGCAGATGCTAGACTTTGTGAGGTCAACAGTGTGTTAGACAATGCGCAGGGCATGCAAAGTCCAATTATGATTGCTTCAGCCCTAACTAGTATAGAGTATCTTCCATATCATTGCTCCTCCCATCCTTTTGCTCTTACACTCTTAGCGCCCCCTCTTCTGCAAATTTCCCTGAGCTTCAAGATGGGGAGAGACTAAGCTGGCCTAGTTCTAGGTGGTTGATATAGAGTCTCTGAAGTTCTGGATTGTGGTTTGTTGATTTTCTTTTGCAGTTTTGCTGCTCCTGCAATGCCCTTCACTCCATCCTGGTGGGCATTGTATGTTACCCCCTGGCCAGAGACAAAAAGCTGTTAGAGTCTTGTGATAAAAGCACATTCAAAGGTAGATGTAATAAAAGTGGGAAACCACAGTAAGGGAGGGGTCTATCACCCATTTGCAAAATGGTTACTTTTTATCTGCCAGACTATCTGCCCTCCTCTTCTGGTGAGATCACACCCCCTCAGTAGTAAATGATCAGGAACAAAAGTCTGTGAACTTAATCAGATGTCCCATTACTTATTTGGGTCCTTGGTGAAGGCCTATTTTCCCAGCTGTAACATGGTCCCTTCTCTCCTTGTTTCTGGTGTGGCCCTCCTACCCCATCCCTCCTGTTCATAATCCTTGGAATTACTGTCTCTAGGTGGGCTGGGTGGGTTTGGTACTAGGAGCCACCTATTAGGGAGTACATACGGCGCTTAATTTTCTGGGTCTGGGATACTTCACTTAATATAATTGTTTCTAATGACATCCATTTCCCGGCAAATTCCAGTAATTCATCATTTTTGATGGCTGAGTAGTACTCCATTGTATAGATGTACCACAGTTTCCTTATCCACTCGTCAACTGTTGGACATTTGGGCTGATTCCATGACTTTGCTATTGGAAATAGTGCTGCTATGAACATGGTCGTGCTTGTGCTATCGAGGTGAACCTCTGCTGTATGGGGGGTTATTCCCAAAAGTGGAATAGGAGGGTCATATGGCATTTCAATCTTTAATTTCTTTAAGAATCTCCAGACGGCTCGCCAGAGTGGCTGTATGAGCCTGCATTCCCACCAGCAATGTAGGAGAGTTCCCCTCTCTCCACATCCTCTCCAACATTTGTTGTTGTTTGTATTGTGGATTTTTGCCATCCTGACCGGGGTGAGATGATATCTCAGGGAAGTTTTGATTTGCATTTCCCTGATGGCTAAGGAAGTGGAGCATTTTTTAAGATATTTGTTAGACATTTTAATTTCATCCCTGGTAAAGTTTCTTTTAAGTTCCAGGGCCCATTTTTTAATTGGGCCATTGGTTTCCTTGGTGTTTAGTTTTCTAAGTTCTTTGTGCACTCTGGACAGCAGAGTTCTATCAGATGTGTGGTTAGTGAAGATTTTCTCCCATTCTGTGGGTTGCCTTTGAGCTCGCGTTATAATCTCTTTATCTGAACAGAAGCTCTTTAATTTCACAAGATCCCAACTGTTGACAGTTGGTAGCAGTGACTGTGCCATTGGTTGTCTGTTTAGGAACTGTTGGCCTAGCCCAATCAGCTCGAGGGAGTTCCCTATCCTTTCAACTATGGTTTCTATAGTCTCTGGCCTGATATCAAGGTCCTTGATCCATTTGGAATTAAGTCTTGTACATGGTGACAAGTACAGGTCCAGCTTTAATCTTCTGCATGTGGAGATCCAGTTTTGCCAGCACCATTTGTTGAAGATGCTGTTCTTTTTCCATTGGATTCTTTGGGCCCCTTTGTCAAAGACCAAATGGCTGTAACTTTGTGGGCTTATATCTGGGTCTTCAATCCTTATCCATTGATCTGTGTGTCTATTTTGGAGCCAGTACCAGGCTGTCTTTATAACTATGGATTTGTAGTATAGACTTAGGTTTGGTATGGTAATACCTCCAGCTGTGTTTTTGTTACTCAGGATTGTTTTTGCTATCCTGGGTCTTTTGTGCCTCCATATGAACTTTGAGATTGTTTGGTCAACTTCTTTGAAGAATTGCTTTGGGATTTTGATTGGTATAGCATTTAATCTGTATATTGCCTTTGGTAGGATGGTCATTTTTACGATGTTGATTCTGCCAATCCAGGAACAAGGGAGGTCTTTCCACCTTCTGGTGTCTTCTGCTATTTCTTTCTTTAGGGTTTTAAAGTTTTCATTGTAAAGGTCTTTTACCTCCTTAGTTAGGTTTATACCAAGGTATTTCATTTTTTTAGGGGCTATAGTAAATGGTATTGTTTCTCTCAAGGCTTTTTCACTTCTTTCTGGGCATATAGGAAGGCCTCTGATTTTTGCACATTTATTTTGTATCCTGCCACCCTGCTTCCTGGTGGAGTTTTTGGGATCCCTCAGGTATAAGATCATGTCATCTGCAAATAGGGATAGCTTGACTTCTTCCTTGCCAATTTGAATCCCTCTTATGTCCCTTTCTTGTCTTATGGCTTCAGCTAAGACTTCAAGTACAATATTGAATAGAAGTGGTGAGAGTGGACAGCCTTGTCTAGTTCCTGATCGAAGTGGGAATGATTCCAATTGTTCCCCATTGAGCATAATCCTTGCTGTGGGCTTGTTGTATACAGCTTTTATTATATTGATAAAGGTTCCTTCCATTCCCACTGTCTCTAGCGTTTTGATCATAAAAGGCTGTTGGATCTTGCAGGACTGCTTAGTTATCTCTTGCCATCTATTTAAAGCTCATCCTCATGTCTGGATCTAGAAGATGGACTTGGGCATCACCCGGTCACTCTGTCTCTTTTCCCAATGTGACCACATTGAATAAATCTGTTTCCTACTTTTTACTGTTAATTGGGCTCTTTCAATTTTGGTTTATTGAGGCTGGTTAGCTGATGCTGACCTGCTGGGGCTCAGACTGTCACCCTAGATCCAGCCACATAGGAAGTGAATTGTTTGGTGTACCTTTTATAGCCTGCTATCTTCTTCTGTAGCTTTAAACTTTTTTAGAATTTTAGTCTTTCCCATTTTAGAGGAAAATATAACCTAGGTACTTAGGGGAAGGCAAACTGTTTTCATGTTGTAATTTTTTTAATCAATAGTTTCGCTTAGCATACAAACAGGTGGGTTTCATCGTGGTATGTTCATTCACATGTGTGTCCTTGTGCTTGCAAATGTTAAGCATTCCATCTGTGTCCCTTTCCCCTTTTTATTTCATAACTTTCCATATTTCTGGCTCAGCAATAATATATCAATCACATCAGCACTAAAAGTATAAAATAGGCAGTGACCAGCCTAATTGAAAAGCTACAAAACCTAATGAAATACAATGAAAAACGAAAGTTATTTGTGCGATTAATACCTGCTAATCAATAAAGAGTGCAGAAGCATTTATGGGTGAAAGTTTAAAAATATTCAGGATTGCAAGACACCGTGAGTGTACCAGGTTCGTAAGTTTGGAAGGCTATCACTTCTTCCTGAGTTAATGAAGTTCTTCAAGCTAATTCCAGCAAGAAAAATCTAATAGGATCGTTTTTTAGTCACTTCACCCCTGCTTCTAAGATTCTCATGGAAATATAAGGGTATACTTTAAAAAGAGAAGTAGCCCCCAATATAGCTCAACAGGTAAAAGTGCTTCCCACCAAGCCTGACCACCTGAGTTCAGGCTTCAGAATATATCAACATTGGTTGATCCCACCAGGCCTGACATAGGTCAATATCTGTCTCTGTCTGGAAGGAAGAGGTGTTAGAGGAAGAGAAAGAGGAGGAGAAAATAGAGGAGGAGGCAGTAAAGGAGGTGGATGACGATGAGATAATCTTTTTCTTTTTGCCGAGCCCTAACACCTGACAAGAAGCAACTTAAGTGGAGAACAGTTACTTGCTTTCTAATCCATCCGGCTGGTGCCGCTTAGCTTTGGCAGCAGGATTCTGAGCTACTTGCCCCCATGAATCGGAGTGGATCAGAAACTAGAGAAAGAGGAATTCTGCCATTCTTCTGGGTTTTCCCTTTTGTCTTTTGAACTTGAGTTCAGAACTGCATCTCATGGAGTCTGAATTCAGGGCAGCTCTTCCCTCCTGGGCTATACCTTTTGTGGAAACACCCTGGAAGAACTGCCAAGAGGTGTGTCCCCTGAAAGATTCCCAGTCTAGCCAAACATACAATGAACATTGGCTGTCGCAGACAGCAACTGATACACAGTTAAGCAAAGATGGGAGAAGCCAATTCATCCAAGGGGAAATGAGAAGTTATTAAGTATATGGCAAGTTGACCACATTAATTTCTGAACAAAGGGATCCAATAGGAATGGAAATGAGAAGTTATTAAGTATATGGCAAGTTGACCACATTAATTTCTGAACAAAGGGATCCAATAGGAATGTAACTGAAGGAGAGCGTCACAACCCTTGCCTGGCAGGAAGTACCAACAGCATGCGTCTGCGCAGACATGAAGCCCAGGGACACCGGCAGTACTTCCTGGTATCTAGTGTGTGACCTGCCTCTGACTTAACCCCTTCCTCCATGGATGGCTGTTTCTAAGAAACTGTTCCTCACGTCCCTGTAGGGACATGTATGCAGTTACTCAATGTAAAGGTTGGTTTCACTTAATTTTTAAGGTCCTAGTGAGGAATTGCAGGCATAGAGCTAGCTACTCATCAGTAATGCCATGGATGTCTATACTAGGGAATAGGCCTAAATTGGTATATTATTGTTATATAAATTGGTATACTGCATGTATTATATATATGTGTAATTAGTGGCAATAAATACACACACACACACACACACACACACACACACACACACACCGTGTATATAGCAACATAATGAGATCTTGAGAACTTTGGATTAAATTAAAAAGGAAGGAGAATAAGATCCATAGAAAAAATATTCTATATATTTAAAACATTGTGTGGTCCCCACATTCAGGTAAGGCTGTCCTCGGTCTGCCTGTTCAGAGAATTGAGGTCCTAAGACCCCACCTGACTTCGCTTCCTTCTGTTTCATGATCTTCACAGCTTAGGTAAAGCTGCCCTATCTGGAGGTGAGGTCCCAAGACTCGGCCTGATGTTGCTTCCTTCTGTTGTGGGGGTCCCCACAGCCCCGGTAAGGCTGCCTTCAGACTGCTTACCTTTGCTGAAGCCAGCAACTCTACTTTTCATCCCCCCACCTTACTAATTACGCACAGGCAAAACTGTACCAAACTATAAGCATAAAGAGAGAAAAGACCTCCAGTTGATAGGACGGCATAGCAGTAACTGCAGAAAACTCATCTGAGAAGCATCAGTGCTCTCCTACTTTTAGAGCAGCCATGTTGGGAAGGTCTGTGAAGGTCTGTGAAGGTCAACCCCCACTGCTGGGGTGGTCTCATAGGAACATACCCTGTCACTCTGGAGGAACTGGTTCTAATCCACCACAGAGATAAGGTCACTAACTTCCCTAACTCTCTGTTTATGAGAGAATATGGAGATGAGCTTTCCCTTGCACATGTAAGTTCCTCAAAAGAAACAGCTTGTCCATGAGGTGGCCCCAAGGTTGACTTGGCTGGAAACCAATGTGAACAGATCAATGAGATGGAGGGGACTGTCATAGTTAAGCACAGGTATCAACTTGACTGTTGAGGGCTTGAGCTCTGGGCACATTTGTGGAGAATTAGTAGTTGAATTAAGCCCAGAGCAAACCTGCAGGAGATTGTCGAGCTGATGGGATAGGCCCAGCCCATGGTGGGTGGGATTAGGGCCTGGAATAAATCACGGAGAGCTGGTTGAGAGAGTCAACATCCTTCTGTTCACTTGGCCTGAGATGCTGGTCTGGCAAGTAAGGATTGTCCATCTCTCAGCTGTTATGTGGTGATGATGTGGCCAGTTCCCTCGCCCTGGTGTTGGTGTGTGCTCTCCTGTCAAGCTGGACTGAGAACTGTAGCCAGGAATCTTAAGAGAGAATAAACCCTTGTTCTCTTAAACCGTTTAATGGTCATTTATCAGCAACCATGCAGGCGGACTGCAACAGGGACAAAAGCTCCAAATCAGGTTTGCAGAAATTGGAGCTAAACAATAAGAAAAAGCTACTTTTCCTGGACCTGCCCAGCCCTGTAAGTACCCTTGATCCTGCCAATCATCTTCTGATCCCTTGCCCTTCACAGGCGCTATGTTCTGAGTTCTGTTCTTCTTCCTCTAGTAAATCCTGGCTTAATTCTCTACATGTGTTCTGGTTTCAATCTTTTACCCCCAAACACAAGAACCTGGACATATAAACCCCAGAACACTACAGACAGAGAAGGCTGGAATCACTACTTTTTATCTCACGCGAATACACAAACGTTTGGTAAGTAACACAAAAGAACACATGAAGCGACAAAACATAGCATGCAAAACAGCACTATGCAGATACCTACATTTCTCGCCACCATTCAAGTTCAAATATATATGGAGATGTCAGGAAAATTTGAGAATTCTTCAAAGACTCATGTTTAGATTATACTTCCAAGTGTGCTATGAACTTAGTTTTACACTTGTGGAAAAAAAATAGACATTTACTCTTATGTGAAGAAAATTCATGCATTCAGCCACTACTAAGAATACCTGTTGTAAACACACCTACCACCCAGATCCAACCATCTAGAGTCAGTATTCTTGATTTTTGTACATTTGTATTCTTTCCTCCCTCTCTCACTTTCTGACTTCTTGATTAAGAAACATTATTCTGCTGAAACTGTTTTTCCAGTCTAAAAAAAAAAATAAACCCAAGCTTTTGATCTTTATCAGTCTGCTCTCCTATTTCTCATCTCCTCACAATATCCTCACAACAATTCAAATTGTTGACCAAACTAACTTTAACCCTTTCCTTAAAGCCATGTCCTCATCTCTCTGTCCTTATCTCTGCATAGGCCAGCAAGTAGATTGAGTGTGTTATTATTGTGGTGATTCTCAGAGTTCTGTGCTCAGGAGATCACACTGTGTGTGTGTGTGTGTGTGTGTGTGTGTGTGTGTGTGTGTGTACGCCTTGTGTGGGACTGAACATATTTGTTTCCATTTTGTACTTGTTCACTTGTCCTCCCTATGACCCAATTATGTATGTGACTATAACCATAACCAGTCAGCTCCAAATTAGGAAATACTTAATGTTCTGGGAGCCTCCCTAAACTGGAAAAGCACCCTTTACAGTAACATTTGGCCCTTGCATAATCAACCGCCTCATCAACTTTGTCAAAGACAGCCTTGTATAAGAGTTTGTAAAGATTATGAACCAAGCAGGTGGAACTGTCCAATCAGAAACAAGCCACTAGCTCTTCGGGAAATTCCAAAGACCCTAAGTAATGCAGGAGGCATTAAGAACTGCTGGTGGTCGGAGCTGACCAATCTCCACTCGCCAACACTGTTTTTGCTTCAATTTACCCAGCCATGTATCTGCTAGGTTAGAAGCTCCTTTCCCTAGAAGTCATCACTATAAAAATCCTTACTAAGCAAAGACTCGGGGCTCTCTTTCCTGATCTGCTGCGTCAGTGGTGGTGAGAGCCTGGGTTCGAGCTCGAATAAAGACCCTCATGTGATTGCATCAGTGTTGGCTCCATGGTGGTCTCTTGGGATTCAGAGATCGGGGCACAATGTTTGTAATGTTCCAATATGAATAAGCATCTTTGTCTCCTCAAATATTTATCATTTCTTTGTAGGGAAAACATCAAAATCCTTTCTTCCCATTTTTAAATGATATACAGTACACTAGTGCTAGAAATGGATAATCCGCTGTGCGCACGAACCAGTTAGTTTGATTAAGGTTACATTCAGGAATGTGAGTGAGAGGTTACATACAAGAGCATGGGGCAACCTGTCAGTGTCTATAGCACTGAAGACAATGTCTCCCCCTCCCACAACAACCACGATTAACTGCTCATAGGTCCCTAGGCTGGAGCTCATGAAGCCACCAGAAAGGGATCATCCTGATGTGATATTCTAGTTAGAGGGAGAATGTGATCCTGGGTGCTATGGTACCTTGAGTGAGAATTGGGATCCAGGAAGATCTCAGGGGAAAGATTCAGTCTCAATGGTAAGGGACATTCTAAATAAGATGAAGAGATTCCAGACAAGTGGTTCTCACACCTAAATGTGTGTCTGAGCTTGAAGACGCCCATTTCTCGGCCCCACACCACTGTGATGAAATCACAACATCCGGAGGTGAGATTCAAGCTTCCTGTTTTAAAGGCAAGGTATAGTCATATCTGAGAACTGGAGACCTGGCAAGAGAGGAACAAGAACCAGGACACACGGCTGTGGGAAGATCGTACATGTGGGAGTTTCCTGTGTGACGGTATCACTCGGACTTGGTTTCGTCTTCTGGCGCTGAGAAAAAACAGACCATTTATTGGACAAGATGTCTGTTTCTGCTTATGATTCTAAGCTATAGTTGATCGTCATGAGGGCACCAACCCAGGGAACTGGCCACGTAACATCCACAGGAAAAGCTGAGAGAGGGGCAGATTTTCCAGCTTGCCAGTCTGCCAAAGCCAACCAGCTCTCTCCCCATCTTATTTATGCCCCCGCCCCAGGGGATGGCCCCACTCACTATTTCCACATCAATTAGATAATCTCTCACAGGCTTGCTCAAGGTTCGCCTTAAATAAGTAAGTCTTCATAGGTGAGCCCAGAGGCTTGATTCTACGTTGTCCAGTTGATACCTAAAGCTGATTGTCCCTCGCTCTGCAACATGTTCTTAATTCCTCCTTACTGTTCCCACATGACTGCCGTCAATCAGGACAAGTTGCACCTCATAAAAAAAAATGCGGAGCAGTGTTTTAGGACAGTAACATTTAGTTCTTATTTCCATTCTACTTGATGGATAAGAGATAGTATTCTACTTGACATCTTTCCCGCACAGGTTTGTGGGGCTTTCCTCTTGTGGAATCAGAAAAGCAAATATAAGGCATTGTATACAACTCTTTGTGTGCGTGTGTGTGTGTGTGTGTGTGTGTGTAGTGTGTGTGTGTGTGTACATGTGTACCAGAAGTCATGAGTATGTGTGCCTGTGGAGAACCAAGGTTGACATTAGAAATCACCTGAATTGCTCTGCCTCCTTATTGCTTTGCTTTGAGGTTTCCCAAGCTCCACCCTCCAGACGCTAGTCCACAGTCATATCTGCCCAGCGTTTTCACGTGGGATCCGGGGATCACGTGGGAATCCTTTTGCTTGTGAGGCAGAGGCTTTAACCCCCACCCATCTCTCCAACTCTTACAGTTTTCCTTCTGCATGTAATATATTGGATATATGTAATATATTGACTATCGAGGGAGTGAGAAATGATATACCATCAGTCTTGGAAGATAACTTGGAAAACATATATATATATATAAAACTATCTCTATATGAAATCAAAGGAGGGATGAAACTCCAGCACTCCTGGAAGATAGCTAGAATATTTGTAAAAAGCACAACAATGGAATGCAATTGCCCCAGGCCACCAATTACATCCATCTGAGGTTTCTGTCCATCATGTGACCAGGAAGAAGTGATTTTGCTAGATTTGCCTCCAGTAGAATCTCTGCGGAGGAACTGGGTGCTGGGCTTTTTCATTCCTGACATCCGTCCTCCCACTTGCAATTTCTCAACACAGTCTAGTGTAAGAGTTGAGTTTCTGAGATTGCAGCACTTTATTTGTTCTTCCAAGGAGACACCCTTTATGTTCATGTTCGGGGAGTCAGAGGATGTGACTTTTTGAGCCCACCAGAGTGTGGACCCGCCCAGGCTCTATTTCTCCTTTTCTACATTGCAAAGTGAGCTGACTCATGCCAATTTCTTCCCATCTTTGCTTTGCTTGATTATAAAACAACGCATTTCCCCAAGGCCTTATAATTTCAAATAACGGACACATTAAAGAATTGCATATAGTCCTCAAATGAGATCTAGGGCAAAGAGATCATTCATCTCATGCCTTAGAGACAAGAAAGTGAGATGGAGAGGAAAGACGTGAAAGAGTGGAGGAAGGTTATTCCTGGCAGCAGGCAAGGGAAGATGGGGAATCATTTCCAAAGCAATGCTATCTTTCAACCAAAGAAGCCTGCACATTTTTATTTTTTAATATTTTAAAAATATTTTATTTATTGTATGTGTGTGTGTGTGTGTGTGTGTGTGTGTGTGTGTGTGTGTGTGTCAGAGAGCACAGTGTGTCCCTGCGAAGGACCAAGGGTGATTTCAGAATCATCCTGGATTGCTTCTACCTCCTCCTTGCTTCACTCTGGGATTTCCCAGGCTCTGTCCACTAGGGCCGGAAATGCAGACCACATCCGCTTCCACCTAGAAGCTTGCAGATTTTATTCTGGGCATCTACACACAGCTCATTCCTGAGCATACTCTGTTTAAGGCCATGAACACGTGCCGACAGATTAAAGTGATGAGTGGGAACTGCGCTGCGGGTGCTCAGCTTGTGGTCATCAATACAGGAGTCTGCCCCTGAGTGCCCTCCTCCTTCTTCGTGGCTAACCAGGGCCACGATGCATGAAAACTGTATTCACCCCCAAGCAGGTGCCACATACCACAGACGAACCTGCCCATAATGATGTTTATTGTGGCATGGTCATGCCAGCTAAATGATGGACTCAAACTAGGTGTCCAACAGCAGACAAGTATAAAAAGAAAATGTGGTATATGCACACACGATTTTTTTTTCAGCTACAAAGAAGAATAAAGTCATTTGACTTTCAGGAAAAATGGATGTAATTGGATGTAATCATCTCGAGCCAATTAATCCAGTCTCAGAAAGATAAATGTCATTTTTTCTCTCATCTGGGGCTCCTAAATTTTATGTGTGCATCAAATCATGTACATATATATATCGCATATACAGTGTCATGTATGAATGTATGACGTGTGTATACATGACATGAAAGTGCAAGTGATAGTGTACCTGTTAAGTTTGTATGAATGGAAATAAAAAAAATAAGTATATAAAAAAAGAAAATGCAAGTGAAAGTATTGAGAGGAAGAAGATGGGGATGGTGAGGAGTGAGAGAGGGGAAGGGGAACACAGAGAGGAATATTCTTCATATAAAATATACTTAGGTGGAATCATATAAAATATACTTAGGTGGAATGTCCTTATGTAGCACAGCACCATGTGCAATGAATATGCCCAATGAAAAACTTAGGAAAAGAAATCTTGTGCATTCTAAATCAAAAGGGTGTCAGGCTAGATTTTGCTTATGAGCTCCTTCTTTCTCCTCCTTACTATATAGTTCATGAAAAAAATGAAGAAATAAAATGAGTGCCCAGGATCTTTTTTCTTTCTTCTACTTGTAGATTTCCCTATATCTTTTGTCTAGGATGCTGAATCGCTCAAAGGGCATTTTGATATCTTTATCAAGATCTTACCAACCCATGAGCTTAGGGAGGTCTTCCCATATTCTGTTGTCTTCTTCAATTTCTTAGTTCAGAGTTAAAAATTTTACAGAGGTCTTTTACATCTTTAATGAGGTTTATTTAAGTTTTTTTGAGATTTCTGTGAATGGAATGATTTCCCTGATTTCTTCCTATATTTGTCATTGGTATGTAGGAAAGCTTCTGACTTTTATGCATTAATTTTCTTACCTTTTAAAGTTTTTTTTATTATTATTATTTATTCAACTGTGTGCATATGCGCGCGCCTGTGTGTGTGTGTCTGTGTATGTGTAGAACCACGGACGAATTCGCGAACCACCATGGACGCCTCCACCTCCTTCTGCCCCAGGATTCACAGGCTCTGCCCTACCAGGACCAGAAGCGCAGGCCGCCCCCGCTTCTGCCTGGCGTCCATACGTGGGATCTGGGATCCGAACTCAGGACCTTCCGCCTGCAAGGCAGAGGCTTAACTCCTGAGCCACCTCTCCAGCCCTAATTTTTTTACCTTTTATTTCCTTCTCTTGTCTTACTGCTCTAGCTAAGACTTCTATACTACATTGAATAGGAGTAGAAACATGGACACCCTTGTCTTGTTCCTTATTTTAATGGAAATGCTTTGAGCTCTCTACTTAATATAATGTTGGCTGTAAATTTGTCATATATAGACTTTATTATGCGGAGATAAGTCTTTTTATATGGAATTTATAGCATGAAGCAATGTTGGATTTTATCAAAACCTTTTTCCAACTTGACCGTGTGACTTCTGTCCTTGAACCTGTTAATGTCATTTATAATATTCACTTATGTATATGGAATCATTCCTATGTGTCTGAAACACAGCCAACTTGGTAATGGTGAGTGAAATAAAAGGTCATTATTGAAGCAATGATTTTTTTAAAAAAAGGTTCTAAGAGACACAAATAAATCTTCAAATAAGATGAACCAAATCCAAACTCTTACATGTACTCTGAAATTCGGTTTGCAAGTATATTTCTTTATTATCTTTAAAAATTTTTGTGTATGTGCGTGTGTCTGTGTTTATGGGAGGGCACTGCGTATGCTTATGTAGACCCAAGCATGACTTCAGGAATCACCCTGGATTGCTTTTACCTCATATTTGCTTTGCTCTGGAGTTTCCCAGGCTCTGCCTTCCAAGCTTAGTTCAGGCCAGTGCCATTTCAGCCTGGTGTTTTTTACCTGGGATATGGGGTCTGAACTGAGAGTCTTCTGTTTGTGAGGCAGAGGCTTAACCCGTGAGCCATCTCTCTGGCCCTGGTTTGCAAGTATTTTGTTGAGTGTTTTTACACCTATATTCATCAGAGAGATTAATTTGTAGTTGCCTCCTTCATTACATTCTTGCATTGCAGCAATTGATTGGTTGGGAAGAAGCATTTTGAAAGCATTTTTTATTCTTTTCCACATTATTTAGAGAAGGCTGATACTATTATTCCTCTAAATCCTTTGACTGTGGTAGGTTTTGTTTTATTTCTCTGAGGAGTACTTACTATTTCTTACTCATGTAATGACACCACACACACCACTAAAAAACAAACAGGAACGACAAACCCGGCACCCCGGAAAGAACCGCATGTAATTAACACAAACACACCCTTATAGCGACAAAAAGTGATAGAAAGAAAAAACACCGACAACGCGGACCTACACCGATACACACGTTAACCGAAAACACAAACAAAAGAGGAAAACACACCAAGAACACTACGGAAAACGCCGCGAACACTACAACAGCATAAACTGTAATTAACAAAAACGTACACAACCCCACTAACTTACACCCAAGGCAGGACTAACGACTCGACCATACATGGAAGAGAATAAGACAAAGACGGGAACGAAGGCAGACAGGAAAAAATAAAATTTAACGAACAAAAAAAAAGAAACTGATAAACAAGAGACACGGACTACGGCCGCCTATCCCATAAAAGACACCGGCCAACAAACGCACTTAGACGAGGACGACGAAACGGGGGTTACACGCACGAAAACGAAAAAAAGAAAAGAAAGGAAAAGAGAAGAAGAGGACAGGGAAAAAGAGAGAAAGGGGAAGCAGGAAAATCACAATTACCACTTTACAACACACAATCGAATAACGGAACAAGCCCGAATAAATTCCCACAATTACTGTCATTACGCATTCCAAATTACACCCAAAGTGGGGGACACCTGGGTGCTTCAAACCATATTATTTTTTTTTTTTATGACTTTTTCATTCATGATGTTTGGATTTGGTTGGTCTTCTAAAAGACACTTATTTGTGTCTTTGAGAACATTTTTTTTAAATCATTGCTTCAATATTTCCTTTTTTTCAATGCACTGGAACAACCCTGGTCAAATGGCAAGGTGATTATATTGTCTTAACTGTGTTTTTCAAATCTTTCAAAGCTTTTTGAGTTAAAGTTCTCTCTCTCTCTCTCTCTTGTCTCACCCCTCCTCTCTTTCTCCCCTGTTCTTTCCTTCTTTCCTTCCTTTCTATCTTTCTTCTTTTCTTGGTGTGTCCTCCCTCCCTCCCTCCCCCCCTTCCTGCCTCCTCCCTGCCTCCCTTCCTTCCTTCCTCCCCCCCTTCTTGCCTCCCCCTGCTTCCCTTCCTTCCTCCCTTCCTTCCTCCCTTCCTTCCTCCCTTCCTTCCTTCCTTCCTTCCCTCCTTTCTTCCTTCCTTCCTTCCTTTCTTTCTCTTCCTTCCTTCCTTTCTCTCCTCCTCCTTCCTCCTCTCTTCCTTCCTTCTCCTTCCTTCCTTCCTTCCTTCCTTCCCTTCCTTCCTCCGTCTTCCTTCCTTTCCTTCCTTCCTTCCTTCCTTCCTTCCTTCTTCCTTCCTTTCTCTTCCTTCCTTCCTTTCCCTTCCTTTCCTTCCTTCCTTCCTTCCTTTCCTTCCTTCCTTTCTCTTCTCCTTCTCCTTCCTTCCTTCCTTCCTTTCCTCCTTCTTTCCTTCTTCTTCCTTCTTCCTTCCTCTTCTTCCTTCCTTCCCTTCCTCCCTCCTCCTTCCTCTCCTTTCTTCCTTCCTTCTCTCCTTCCTTCTCTTCTTCTTCTTCTTCTTCCTTCCTCCTTTCCCCTTCCTCCCTCCTTCCTTTCCTCCTTCCTTCCTCCTTCCTCCTTCCTTCCTTCCTTCCTCCTTCCTTCCTTCCTTCCTTCCTTCCTTCCTTCCTTCCTTCCTTCCTTTCTCTCCTTCCTTCCTTCTTCCTTCCGTCTTTCTTCCTTCTTCCTTTCTCTTCCTTCCTTCCTTCCTTCCTTCCTTCCTTCCCTTCCTTCCTTCCTCCTCTTCCTCCCTTCTCTTCCTTTCCTTCTCTTCCTTTCCTTCCCTTCCTTCCTTCCTTCCTTCCTCTTCCTTCCTTTCCTCTTCCTTCCTTCCCTTCCTTCCTCCTCCTTCCTTCCTTCCTTCCTTCCTTCCTTCCTCCCTCCTTCCTTCCTTCCTTCCTTCCTTTCCCTTCCTTCCTTCCTTCCTTCCTTCCTTCCTTCCTTCCTTCCTTCCTTCCTTCCTTCCTTCCTTCTTCCTGCCTTCCTGCCTGCCTTCTTACCTGCCTTCCTACCTTCCTGCCTGCCTGCCTGCCTTCCATATGTGCATGCATGTGCACATGTGTGTGCATGTGTGTACCTGTGTATGTGTATGTATGTGCATGTGTGTGTGTGTTTTGAATCAGGTTCTTTCCAGGTATTCCAGATTGGTCTAAGCTCAAGAGCTCCTCTCAGCCACCAAGCATCAGGATAGCAGACTCATCTTGAACCTGATTCCAAGAGGGCTTTTC
The DNA here is from genome assembly GCA_023101885.1 of Typhlomys cinereus. NCBI lineage: Eukaryota > Metazoa > Chordata > Mammalia > Rodentia > Platacanthomyidae > Typhlomys > Typhlomys cinereus. Next base: position 620,684 of record JALPQD010000561.1, on the reverse strand, counting down.
CCACCCTATGATTTTTTTTTCCTTTTGGTAATATCTGTGGTGTTTTCCATGGATGTAAAAACCTTTCTGTCTTCAAACATACTTGCTTTTTAAAATTTTATTTTACTTTAGTGTGTGTGTGTGTGTGTGTGTGTGTGTGTATGTGTGTGTGTCTGCAACATATGTCCCTGACTTCTGGAATCATCCAGGATTGCTTCTACCTCCAGCTTGCTTTGCTCTGGGATTTCCCAGGTTCAGCCCACCAAAGCCAGAAGTGGACCTGAGACCTGACCTCTGGCTTTTCTGCTGCAGGGCAGAGTCTTAACCTCTGAGTGGTCTCTAGCCTGATACTTGCTTTTTTAAAGTAGTTGTTTAAAGGTTTCTTCTGGCCTTCTCGTTGTCGTTATCTCTTGTCCAAGTTGAAGTCTTTCTTCAAGTATTTAGTGAGTGTTGGTTGTCTTTTCTTATCTCAAAGCAGTCTTCTAAATGGAATTCCAAATTTTATATCCATGACTGCCTTTATTGAAGGGGTATCTGTAGGCATTTTTTGAATCCCCCAAATAGCAATCCTTTTAAATATTTTATGGACCCACTCAATTTATTCAGAGATCAGCACTCTACGCTTCCTGGGTATGAGAAAAAAAAAATCACACTATCTGTAGGCATTCAGTGGTAAGATTTTTCTCTGAATCTCTGTCTCATCTCTGTTCCCTATTTGTTTATTTTCCCCAAGTCCAGATCCTTACTTGATATTTATAGTTTCACACTGTGAGCCGAGTTGAATGTTTGCAGTTCATTAGCTGGCTTTCATTAAGTAAGGATTTATTAACAGCAATGACCTCTAGAACAACCTCAAATTTCCTCTCTGGTACTAGATGAGATTCCTTACCCTAAGGGTGGAAATCAGAGAGGACCTGTGATTAAGGGTGGGCTTTGGAATTAGGAGGTCCTGGGTAAAGGGAGTCCTGTTTCTATACCTTTTTAACTGTGGGTTGAGTAATTTATTTAAACCCATTAGTGTAGGAGGAATGGACCAGGAAGGCCTGTATTGTCTGTATGGGCCGCCCCCAAGGGTCTCTGTGAGTCCCCGAGACCACTACACATTGGTCTAATTTCCATTGCCTGTTAAATAGGAAAAATACCTATTTCCTAGAATTGTGAGAATTAAAAAATATACATAGCAGAGTACCCAGCATATAATTATATATTCAATAAAACACCAGTGTTAGCGGCAATTCCGATGTGGTTGGTGGGGACTGACTGGAGTCCCTCTCCACCTTGCTTGGTGGAGTTAAGTTGTCATCAAGTCTATAGAATCCCAAGGGACTATGGTGTCATCCAGTTCAGGGCTTGTCGTGTGGTTCATAACTTACCTATTCCTCTGGGCAGCTTCACTACCAAATGGTGGCATCGTGTCTTGGGTGTGCTGGCTGCTGAGTCTGGCTGATGGACACCTCTTCCTCTATAGCGGCTCCTGTTTCCCAGGCAACTCTAAAGGGATTAGGGTTTCATAGGATGATGGACCACACCCTACTTTCCTCTTCCTGTTATGAGGGCAAGGGAGATGTGGGTTGGAATGAGCAACAAGAGTGTGAGTTTAGTGAACCTTGGTTGTCTCTTCATATCTCAAGGCATCATGCTAAGATGAATTTTACATCCATGGTTAACTTTATGGAAGGGATATTGCGAGCCACAAAGATGTAGATGCATTTGTTACAAAATGCACAGCAGTGCACATGACTGAGGCTTGTGCACAAGTTATAACATACACACACACACACACACAACACAGACACAGATACACCCACATAACACAGACACACACAGACATACACAACACAGATACACACAGACACACATACACAACACAGACACACACACAGACACAGACACACAACACAGACGCACATAGACACACATACACAACACAGACACACACACACACAAACTGCCCTGGCTTCCATCATTTTTGAAATCTTGAAGGAGGACTTCATGATCTCCTCCCTCTTGCATCCTTGATGCCTCTAAAACCAGAACCAAGTGGACAACTTTGCCAAGACTGGTCCCCTTGAATCACAGCTGATTCAGCTTCTTTATGCTTACCATCTCTTTCACTCCTGGGCAGTTGCTTTGTAGGAAAAACTGACCCTTGCTTTGGAACTCTACCCTTTAGCTCACCTCTTCTGAAAAGATTTGCATTCTTATGGGTGGGAGCCTTCTCTGAGGATCTTGTCCTGAAGCTAGGGCCTCTCCTATTATTCAAACTGAGAGCAGGCTTTGATTTACAAATGGAGCTAATCTCTTTTAACAGCCAATTTGTTGTCTGCTTCTTCCTGGTTCAAATCTTTAAGTTTGGCATTGTATTTTTTATCATTAGATCTTACAGTTTTTGATTCTTCCTGTCTGATTCTTTGCTCGTTTTCATAATTCTGAAGATAACTAAAAAGTAGCCATATTGCATTGTCAAGACTACATTACTTTGAAATTTCCTCCGCCAAGCATTCCAGTTAACTTCAGGCAAGCTTTCAGGACGAGGGCAAAATTTCATTAAACTGTCTGCCAACACGTGGCTCCATGTGTCACTCGTCCAGTTGCAAACACAGTCTCTGTTCCCTTCTGCACCATCACAACCTGGGCTTCCACTGTCTGGTCTTTCACAGAATTGCTCTCTTCAGAGCTCTAACGAGAAAGCCATTTGGCCCCATTGCCAAGATGCAAAGACTTTCCCAGCACAAAAATCTCAAAGTTCTCCATATTTCTCCCAACAGTCAGTTCCAAAGGCACACTAGTCACATCACAGCATTGGCCATACTGCTGGGTACCAACTTCTCTCAGCTTCACAAACAGCTTCATGTTGTGGTACCAGCTGTTCTTAATCTCACAGCAATACCCCACTCCTGGTACCAATTCCTGTAACAGTTATTCTTAACTATGCTGTGAGAGAGCACCCACAGTCAACCAGGTTAAGGGAGAAAGAGATCTATTCAGCCTACGGTTCCAGAGGGGAGACACAATCTCTCAAAGCAGAGGCGGCGTGGCTGGCTGGCCAAAGCTGGCATGGTTGGCTGGCCAAAGCTGGAGGAGGCTAAGTCACTGAAGACATCTTGGAAGCTGAAAGCTGCAGACTGCTTGCTGCAAAGGCAGACTTCTCCTGGAGGTAGGGTGGGACTAATCCACCTCAAGGCCCACTTGTGACTGCCTTCCTCCAGCAAGGCTCCACCTCTCAAGGTGCCATGACCTTGCCAAACACATGAGACTGCGGGGGACACATTTTAAACCATGACACAGACACACACAACACAGACACACGCACATACATGTATGAATGCATACTCGCACATGCACCCAGACAGGTATATGCACATATGGATGGACACACACACGGACACACACACAGGAGATTGCAGTGGACAGAGAAGCGCATGCGCACCCACATCATCCCTCCATGCCTTTGCACCCACACCCATCCTGGCCACCAGGAGAAAAGTGCTGAGCACATTTTCACCATCCATCCCAGATCGAGGAAGGTCATCTGCAGGAGGGAAAGGGAAGATGAGGAAGGGAAGAGAGAAGTGAAACCGAAGTGTCCCATCCTGTCAGCAGTCAACACGGTATAAGAGTGGGTTTCCGATAGACACACAGATTCCTGTCAAAATGTTCAGAGGGTCTTTCTTCCTGTGGCTGCTGGTGGAGTTCTGGGGGCTTTATCTGAGTAAGTGTTGTAGGTGCTTCTGTGTGGGACCTTACAGGGCAGGCTGTGGGGCTGGTGTCCCGCTCTGTTCCTTTCCTGCCTTGCAGACCTTTGGTTTTGGAGGGTCTTTTCCCTGCCCTGCTGCCAACAGGGATGTTTGTAGAGACTGGTTTGGAAGTTCAGGCTGAGGTGATTTGTGTACTGGAAATAGCAATTTAAGCAAAGACGTGGAAAGAAAGGGCTAAGTGAATGAAGGAGAGAACCTTTCATCCTCAGGCGCCCTGCACAGCATGCCGAGGATGGGCAGTGTCTTCTGCTTAAAGCCTTGGTTCTAATCCTTATGTGCTCCCTTTCTTTTCAGGAGTGTTTGCTTTTCTTTTTATTTTGTTTCTCTGGGATTGGGACTTCAAAATGAGATCTTATTTTCCCCTTCCCTTCCCTTCCCTTCCCTTCCCTTCCCTTCCCTTCCCTTCCCTTCCCTTCCCTTCCCTTCCCTTCCCTTCCCTTCCCTTCCCTTCCCTTCCCTTCCCTTCTTCCCTTCTTCCTTTCTTCCCTTCTTCCCTTCCCTTCCCTTCCCTCCTTCCCGTCCCTTCCCTTCCCTCCTCCCCTTCCCTCCTTCCCTCCCCTCCCCTCCCCTCCCCTCCCTTCCCATCATCTCCTCTCCCCTCCCCTCCCTCCTCCTCTTCCCCTCTTCTCCTCTCTTCTCTCTTCTTTCCTTTTTCTTTCCCTTCCCACTTTTGTTTTCTGAGACAGGATTTTGCTACCTAGGCTTGGACCTCACAGTCCTCCTGCACAGCTCCTTCATGCTAGGACTCTGGTCAGCATGGAGGGGCAGGGCTGTGCCCCCTCCCCCGCCCCGTCCCTCGTGCTGACATCGGGCCTGCATCTGGTCGTGTTCTGCCTCTTCTCCGCCCCCTTCTCTTGCACGGGTCTGCAGCACAGCCAGGTTTTTCCTGCTCAGCTGTAGCTCCCAGACGAGCGTTTCGGGCTTCTGCCGAGTCCTTGTGTTGCCTGGAGCTCTTGCGTTAGAGAACTCTCACCTTGCGGTCACTGTGCATCCCTCATCTTTCTCTCCAGATGCTCAGCGGGCACTGAGAGGGTGGGCCAGGCCTCATCAGCATTTGGCAGATGCTCAAGAAGCGATCTAGGGAACGAAAGCTGTTCCTCTCACCTTGCTGCCTTTGGGGTTTTGCCTGACACATTAATTTGCTTCTTTAGACAGGTGTATCTATGCAGTCCCAGTTGGACTTAGATTTGCATTTCTCTTGGCTCGTCTTCCAAGTGTGGGATTACAGTGCTGGGATTACAGACGTGGCCACCATGACTGTCCAAGCACCCTCTTCGTTGTGTAACAGAACTGTTGTCCAGCTCCTTTCTGTCACCTGGGACCTTGAGGTTTGGGAGTTTTGAGAGGGAAACTGCTGGAACCCAGGCCCACATGCCCACATGCCCATCTGTGGCAGGAGGACAATCGAATGGGCTCCTCCATTCTCCCTTGCAGGGACTGGCAACTGGGCAACGGTTCTGTTATTTGGTGGTGTTTTTGCTTTGTTTTGACATTGGGCCTTGCTGTGTATCTTGGGCTGCCTTGAACTTGAATTCTTCCTGCCTCGAACTGCTGAGTGTTGGGATTAGGGGCTCATGCCTCCCCGCCATCACTTTCTGTCTTTCCCGTTATTTCTTCTTTCTCTCTCTTATTCTTTCTCTCTTTTTTCTTTTGTTTCTCCCTTTTTCTCCTTTCTTCCTTCCTCTTTCTTTCTTTCTTTCTTTCTTTCTTTCTTTCTTTCTTTCTTTCTTTCTTTCTTTTCTTTCTTTCTTTCTTTCTTTTCTTTCTTTCTTTCTTTTCTTTTTTTCTTTCTTTTCTTTCTTTCTTTTCTTTCTTTCTTTCTTTCTTTCTTTCTTCTTTCTTTCTTCTTCTTTCTCCTTTCTTTTTTCTTCCTCTCTTCCTCTCTTCCTTTTTTTTCTTTCTCTCTTTCGTTCTCTCTTCTTCTTTCTTTCTTTCTTTTCTTTTTTCTTTCCTTCCTTCCTTCCTCCTTCCTTCCTTCCTTCCTTCCTTCCTTCTCCTTCCTTCCTTCCTTCCTTTCTTTCTCTCTTGCTCTTTCTTTCTCCCTTCCCTTTTCTTATTTCTTTCTTTCATTCCTTCTCTCTTTCTTTCTCCCTTCTCTTTTCTTCTTTCTTTCTTCTCTCTCACTTCCTCCCATGCTCCCTTTCTTCCTTCTTTCCTTTCTGTCTTCCTTCATATGTCTCACCAAAATGATCAAGTTATAGCAGTGTGACTTCTCCAAAGCACCAAGGGTCAGGAGTAGATGTGTTCTGAAAGACCTGGCTTGGGGGAGGGCTTTGCTTCAAGCCACGCTTGGAGAAAGAAGCAGGCTGGCAACCACCCAGAGACTGTCCTTACCCTTGGTAGTTCCACAGGAGAAACTGGTTTGATCCTAATGATTGCTTTCCTCCAGTGGACTTCATGGCTTGTCCTATGTCTAAATTTCAATATGCTCAGTTCCTTGTGGGAGAACTTTATAGTTGGCACATGAACTTAATCCCATACTCTCAGACTCTCTCTGAGGTGAGAGTTGTCCTCTACGGCATCCCACGATGAGGAAGAATGTGGCTTTCTTCCAACACCCCAAAATCACTAACTGGCAGAAGGGGGTTTATGTGTAATACAAAAGGTGTTTCTTTGCCAACCGTGCCTCGTTCCTTTATTTTCAGATTACTATTTTGCCAGATGAGTAACAGGGAAACGATTCAAGTGAAAAATTAATATAGCATAAAGCAAAATTCCTTTTGGCCTCTTTTCCCCGTTGCGGCCGTTCCCTGTCCCCCATGGAGAAACTGGTGCGGAGACTTCTCTGTCCCACCAGAGACTTTCAGTGCGTCTGCTTTCATGTGTTGGAATCTGTAAGAAGAGGCAAATGGGCTGGAGAGATGCTGCGTGGATGAAGGCGCTTGCTGCTTAGCTGACAACCCGAGTTCAACCCTGGAATCCACTATGGGGCTCAGGAAAATAGACTATTGACTCTCCAGCTAAAATCATTCACGTAGGATCCACGTAAAGGTTAATGGAGACCAACTCCACAGCGTTGTCCTCTGACTTGCGCGTGTGCGCCAGGGCCCATGTGTACCCATATCACATGCATCACACACGTGCACACGCGTACAAATGATAAATACCATGCACACATTTTAAAAAAGGTACAAGTTGTTCTATTTATTCATTTTGCATTTCGCTTTAAAACGTGACCTTCTAATGCATGGAAACGACTTGGAGCTGCTGTCACCTCTTCTAGGTCTGTGAAACTCCAGTAAGGCCCACAGCATTTCATGACCTCTGAGTGGCCATCCACCGTGTGTACTTTGCCCCTTCTCTTCACATGTATATGGAGTCTTGGTGAACCTCTGTGTGTAGTTATCCTTCTACACAGGTGTTTTTCTAAGGTAGATATCAAGTACAGCTTTGTCAAGCCTGATGGGAGTTGGGAGAAGATAGGTGGGACGTGGAGAGATGACTCAGTGGTTACGACTCTATCCTGCAGGCAGAAGGACCTGAGTTCAGATCTCGGTTCCCATGTGAAAATGTCAGGCTGAAATATCTTGGCCTGCACTTCTGGCCCTGGTAGGCAGAGCCTGGGAAATCCCTGAGTGAAAAAAAGGAGGTAGAAGCAATCCAGGGTGATTCCTGAGGTCATCCTTGGGCCTTTGCAAGCACTACCCAGTGCCCTTTGACACACACACACACACACACACACACACACACACACGCACACACACACACACACACACCTATCAAGGATGCGTTATGCAAATGTTAATTAGAAACTATCAAATTTCCCCTCAGCTGCACCAATTCACAGCCCTGTTTATACCAGTTTGCTTCAGAAGCCTGAGTCCTTCCCTCGGCTCAACAGTGTCTGGGAGCCCCAATTTCTCACACCCTGAACAATGCTTGATATGAGGAGTACGATCGGTGAAATGTGTTGGCTGCTCTGTTTCCTTACGCGTGAATTGCCCATTCTGTTCTTTGTCAGTTTTTCGATTGGATGCCATTTTATTTCCCAGTTCTATGGAAGGTGCCTCCCCTCATGCCACTGGGCTGAGGAAAAGAAACTATCGAATTTCCAGCCAAAATCATTCATGCAGACACTTTTAATTGATTTACCAAATATCCCCAGGAAAAGCTCACGTTTGAGCAGTGATTACTTTTGGGGGGTAGGTGTTCTAATCTGCTAACATAGCTGACGGTAAGCAGTGTTGGATATTTAAAATTTCTCCCCTGGTTTTCTGGGGGTGACGGTGGACTTCTCACATCATCTCCACAGTGGTCAAGTGAAGAGACGGTCAGCTTAGGGAAGGTTTCAAGGGGGCCCAGATTTGAGGGAATCTTCCATCCAGAGGATTAGCTCTGATGATCTGAGGAAGCACATGATCTTGCTTTATGCTCTGGCTGACTTGGGACTCACACCCACCTTTTCCTAGAGAGGAACAGCAGGATGTTCCTGCCTGAGTCGGGAGAGACCTGTGTGGCTAACTGTCTTATACAACTTACAGCCAACCGGGCACCCACAAAGTGCACCTTGGAGAAAACAGAGCGAGGAAGGACCCAGACACCCAGGAAGGAGCAGGGATCACCCTGAAGATAATCACCGACCACTCACCTGGCTCCTAGCCTAAGTGTATTTGGCAGGAGGTATGGGGTTTAGATCAAGTGCTCATGCTCAATCGAATCAGTGGCTTTTAGCATTTGCAGTAGTGATTGACGATCGTCAGAGGTGAAAGCTGTATTGGTTCTTTTCTTTTTGAAATTTTGTTTGAATTTTTTTTAACATTAATTAATCCTGTGTGTTTGTGTGTGCACCCGCACCAGCATCCCTTAACACATGTGTGGAGATCAGAGGACAACTTGCAGGTGTCAGTCCTCTCCTTCTAACGTGTGGACTTCAGGGATTGAACTCAGATCCTAAGTTTGGTGGCAAGTGCTTTTACCTGCTGTATGGGTTACTTTCCTCGCAGCTGTGATGAAATACCTGGCAAAAGCAATTCACAGGTCTATTTTGGTTTATGGAGGGGATACAATCCATCATATCAGGAAAGGCAGGAGGCAGGGGGCAGGTGGTCACGTGGATTCTGCACTCAGAAAGCAGGGAATGGCTAATGTTTCTATTGGGCTAGTTTTCTCCTTTTTAAAATTTATTTTTATTGTTTTATTTTATTTTATTGTGTGTGTGTGTGTGTGTGTGTGTGTGTGTGTGTGTGTATCAGAGAGCATTGTGTGTTCCTGTGGAGGACTAAGGGTGACTTTGGGAATCATCCTGGATTGCTTCTACCTCCATTTTGCTTCTCTCTGGGATTTTCCAGGCTCCGTCTACCAGTCTGCTGCTGTTTCTGCCTGGCTTTTTTTACATGGGACCTGGATCTGAACTCAGGACCTTCTGATTGCAAGACAGAGTCTTACCCCTGGGCCATCTCTCCAGCCTCATTTTCTCCTTTTTTAAACGAAGTTCAAGGCTTCAGCCTTTGGAACAGAGCTGCCTACATTTCGTGGTGTGGGGGGGGGACTCTTCCTACCTCATTAACATAATCTGCAAAGTCCTTTACAGACCTGCTCAGAGATTTGCCTCCTAGATGATTCTACATCATTTCAAGTGGGCAAATGAGAGTAAAATATCACAGAAGACTTCCTGAAAGAGCGTCTGCTGGTGGCATTCACTGTCAGAATGACCTGTAGAACTTAGCCCACGTGCCTGGTCATGCAGTGGCCTCTGAGATTCTGACTTAGATTAGGGCAATAAGACGCATTCCTAACAAGGTCCTCAGGTTCCCCAGGTCATGTTGCCTGGAGTCAACCTTGAGTAAAACTCCTGGCACTTTACTCAGAAGGGGAAACATGTCCCTTCCCACACGGAAAACCCAAGCCTTCAGTGTGCATCTGCCATCCAAAACAACCCCTGGAGTCTCTTCTAGCTCTAACATTAAAATCATAACACCAAAATACAAATAGCATATGATCTCCCTTACATGCAGAATCAAAAAGTGTGGCTCTCTTAAAGCAGGCATGGGAGGGGGTTGAGCTAAGGCTAGTGGTCGGTCAAAGGTTACAAGTCGTAGTTGGACTTGGGCAGTAGGCTTTAGTGACTGGTACATGGTGTGGTGTTTACACTTCCTCCTCCTCCTCCTCCTCCTCATAAACGTTTCAAAATTGAAAAATGATTTTGAATATTCTCATCACAGAATGATGAATTAGCAAGCATTAAATGTTCATTGGCTTCCCTGAATCTTTCTTAACTGTCAGCATAGATCAAAATACCATATTGGTGTGAATGTTTTGTTTAGAGATGAACCTAAGGCTGACAGGACATTGTGGAAGACAGGGTGGGAGCAGTGTGAGAAGTGGGGAAGGGGAAGTTATCACATACTGTCTTCTAGGCATGGCACAGCCTAGCTGGTCACAACAGCTGTAGATGAATATCAACTGTCAATCATGAGTAGGAGAGAAACTCATGCTTACTATTGGCTACTGATGAATTCTGAGAAAGAGGCAGCTATTGTCTTCCATTGTGTGCCCCTGGTGAGCCCACCAGACTCCAGGAGATAATTCCAGACCCATGCCCACATGGACAACCCTGGTTAAAGACAGTGGACCTCATGATAGAACAAAAATACCTTAATATGGATAAAGGATTTGTAGGGAGATGCTAAGGGTGATAAGAAGCAATAGAAATAAGTGAGAGAAGAAGATTACAGGAATCAAATGGTATTATATTTCTCTATACATGCATGAATCGTTAATAAGGTCAATAAAAGTCAAAGAACTTATAGTATCCCACTGTGATAGTTACATACACCAATATCACTTCCATTGGCAATTGCAGGCTGAACTTTAGACAGCTGTGAAGAATCGAAAAGGATGAGATTGAGGATTAAAGGTATGAACATATCATAAGTTCAGTATACGCATGTATGTTACACAAAAAGACTTAGATTAAAAAAAAATCACACACAAAAGAACTGGCAAGGTAAGTCCTCGAGCAAACCTGCAGGAGATTGTCTAATTGATGGAGAAGACTCAGCCCATGGTAGGTGGGCTGGCCCCTGAGCAGGTGGGTGAGGTGGGGGGAGCTGGCTTAGTAAGGTGTGGTTGTTGACAGTTTTGCAGTCTGGCAAGTGAGATTACCCCTCTTTCAGCAATCCCTACAGAGATGGCACGGTCGGTTCCTCAGCCCCTGGTGTTGCTGTGAGCTTTCCTGCTAAGATGGACTAAGAGATGTCCCCGGACAGTTGCAAGGAAGACTCAAACCCCTCGTTCTTCCTTAAGCCTTTGTTGTGAACTGATTGGCAACATGCAGGCAAATGGTGACACCCATCAACATGTGAATTCATTATTTTTCTATTACGAATAAATAAGTGTATGATCTATGAATGCTTCCTGATTTAAATAGGGGGTCTAGATCAAACAATTCCACTCCCATTGCTGACCGTGGAAGACAATGGATGGAGCGTGATGTCTTGCCTTCCCATTAGAGAGTTCTCTAGGTTGCGAGACCCAGCTGAGACATGCACGCGGGCAGCACCCGCCTGCTGCTCACTGAGATACTGAGCGCAGTGTCGTTTGCATAACACTCACGCGGCACACGTGAGAGATTTTCACCAGCATGACTTGGCTCTCTCACCCCCAGCACCAATCATGTCAGAAGACATCGTGGTCGGTTATCTGGGCCAGCCGGTGACTCTGCCCTGCGTGTACTCGTCCTGGTCCCAGAACAGTAACAGCATGTGCTGGGGCAGAGGTCAGTGTCCCAAATCCAGGTGCAACCAGCAGCTTCTCCACACGGACGGAGCGATGGTGACCTCCAGGATGTCGGCGAGATACAGACTTTCTGGAAGCATCCAGAGAGGGGACGTGTCCTTGACCATCTCCAGCACCAGCGAACAGGACAGTGGCTTATACTGCTGCCGCATAGAAGTGCCTGGCTGGTTCAATGACGTGAAGAAGAACATCCGCCTGCAGCTGAGGGAAGGTGGGTGTCCCATGAGGGTCCTCGGGTTTGTGCCTAGATGAGTCAGTGGGTACCAGCCCCAAGAGGCTGGGTTTCCTGAAGCGGTGAGAGGGGAAGGGTGGGTTTCAAATGAGGAGACCTGGAGTGGGCAGAGATGCTTGTGCCAGGAGAGCCAGGATGTGAGCGAGGAGAGACGACCAAGACAGGACAAAGTTCATCTGCTGGTGGTAGATGTAATTTCTCTAGGGTTTGAAATGTGGGTCCCAGGAAGAATGGGGTAGACATTGTGTGGACTTTAAAAATCAGAACTCTGTTTAAAAAAAAATATGTTTCAGGGCTGATGAGATAACTTCTCTTTTTCTCTCAAGTAAACAAATAAATAAAATATTTTAAGAATATACATTTCTCCTTTAACAAACTGTAGAATATTAGCTAATGGTCAGGTTAGCTTTGGTTTCTGGATCTACAAAGAACAACACTTACCCCACAGAACTTATTCTGATGATAAATGAAAAAAATATAATTCCTAGGGGCTGGAGAGATGGCTCAGAGGTTGTGACTCTGTCTCACAAGCAGAAGGTTCTGAGTTCGGATCCCAGGTCCCACGTTAAAAAAAAAAAAAAGAAAGAAAGAAAGACTTTTAGGGGCTGGAGAGGTGGCTCAGGGGTTAAGCCTCTGCCTTGCAGGTAGAAGGTCCTGAGTTCGGATCCCAGATCCCACGTATAGATGCCAGGCAGAAGCGGGGGCGGCCTGCGCTTCTGGTCCTGGTAGGGCGGAACCTGTGAATCCCGGGGCAGAAGGAGGTGGAGGCGTCCATGGTGGTTCTCAAATTCGCCCGTGGTTCCACACACACACACACACACACACACACACACACACACACACGCGCGTGCACATACATATGCACACTCGCACAATTGAATAAAAAAAAAAAGAAAAGAAAAAAAATATAATTCCTGTTCAGGAATCTTAAAAAAATGAAAAGAAATTTGGGTCGAGTGTTTTCAGCTCTCCCCATGTGTGTGTGTGTGTGTGTGTGTGTGTGTGTGTGTGTATGTGTGTGTGTACTACATTGATTTTTTTCTTTCTTTTCTTTTCACTGTTTTCCAAATCAGAAGAGAAAAAATATGATGTAAAACTAAATGAGATGTGTGTGGGAGAGCTTTAGGCTGCAAGGCGGTGACATGGGGTAGCATTTGAAATGTGATACAGCTCCTGAGCTGCATGGAACAGGCCATAAGGAGCCCGTGACCCAGTTGTGCGGATACTAAGCACCTTTAGTGCGTGTCTGAGTGGGAGTCGCTCAGAGAAAGCTGAAAGCTGGGTTTTGCCCCCGTACCAGCTTCACTTTGGAACGTGGAGTCTGAGTTGTTGTGCTCTGCAGCTGCTGCTAGTCTGATGGGCTGTTTTCCATTCAGAGTGTATTGTTGCCTTAAAGCAACCTTGCGAGAGAGGAAGCTCTAGTCTGATTTTGCCCAAGATGAAAGGAGGCTGTATTGAACTTAAATGATTCTGAGCTGAATCCGCTCAATTTTTTCCTGATCTCTAGCTATTGTTCTATATAATATTGTTACACAATACTCTGCAGTCATTTCCAAGTTCAGTTGGAGCAAGTGGTATTTTCCTGTATCTTTAAAGTGTAACCTATAGTGGTCAAGACCCTTACAGAAAACTGTGGAGAGGAAACCCAAGTTCTATGTTAATGAAGTGAGATATTGTGGTAAATCATTCTTCAGACTCTGAAATGTCTGCACCAGACATTGCAAGAGACATTTGAAGGGGTCTATATTCTCTAGTTGCACACTTTTTAAATTTTTATTTTGAGATAGTATCTCACTATGTGATCAGACTTAGCTCAAATGTGGTATGTGGCTTAGTCTAGTCTTGAACTTATGATCCTTATAGATGGAAGAAAAAGAATAACGAAGGGATAAGAGGTAATTTATTCTGTAACCAAATATGAGTGACCATATCTCTGGAATCCAGATTTATGGTTGCCTCCAAATTCTTATGTTCCATTGTGGCAACAGTTCTTTGAGGTTTTACAATCACAGGACAAAGAAATTCCATAGATCAAGACACTTTTCAGTTACATTGGTGGGTAATATCAGCTAGGTAGGTTATAACAAAGTGGGGGAGATCTCCATGACAGGTCTTAGATGTTATCTGAGGACATTCTTAACTTCTTGGTTGGTGGGGGTTAGTGGTCTGCTGAGTTAATATGTTTCAAAAAATTTTATCTGATAGTCACAGATATTATGATAGACACATAGGAAGGGCAAGAAATGGCTACCAAGAGGGTGTAAAGACCACCCAAGATAGAGTGTAATCAGGTTTTAAACCTGTAACATTTCAATCCTCTCCACAGCCATTGAATTCTAATCAGTTGGTTCAGCCTTCATTGTGCGAAGCTTCTTTTCAGCAACTTACTTTCTCATCCTCCTGACTCCATCTCCTAAGTGCTAGGACTGTTGCTATGGTCTGTGACATCTAATTCTGTGTACACTATTCTTTAATACCTACTCTGCACCAGACATTGCAAGAGACATTTTATTCAAAGTGGGGATCAAAATAAATACCACCTCTCTCTCCTGGCAGGTACAATCTAGAGGAAGAAGCAGGCATCGAGCAGTAATAGTCAAACCCACATGCAGGTGTATAATACCATACATTCTGGGACAATAAGGTAGGAGAACATGTACGAGAGAAAATGGCTGGATATTGCAGAATCCACATGCTCTATGCATAGAAGTGAGCTGTTAGCTGAGACCCGAGGGATAGGTCAGGGGCAGCCCAGAGCAGATGAGAAGAACTTAGGAGATATAGCAGGTACAGAGAGAGGTTCCTGCATCCAGGATGGACGGTCACTTCAAGCATAGGAATAAGAATGGACAATTGAGGCTGGGGACATGGCTCAGGAGTTCAACCCTTTGCCTTGTGAATAAAGGAAAACACCAGATGGAAATGGTAGGTGGCCTGCACTTCCTAACCTGGAAGGCAAAGCCTGAGACGTCCCAGAACAAAGCAATAGGAGGTAGAGCAATCCAGGAAGATTGCTGAAGTCACCTTTGGACCTCCACAAGCACACACACACTGAAGTGTCCTCTGATACACACACACACACACACACACACACACACACACACACACACATGCACATACTGCACACGTGCACATGCATGCATGCACGCATGCACACACACATGCATGCAAAAAAAATGAACGATTATCTGAGAAAAGAGAAAGGGGGGAGGCGCAACATGTGACTGGAAAGAGGCCAGCCCTTCGCCAGGGCCAATGGTGTGTTGCAGATCCAGGAGCAGGGCTGAGTTCTTTAGCTCACAGACTAGGAGGGCTGCAGGTGACTTTCAAGTATGGGGTGGGCAAAGAAGATTTGTGATTTCCTAAGATCACCATAGCCAGTGTGGGATGGCCAGATTGGAAGGGACAGGAATGGAGGCAGGAAACCTGGTTTTCGTGAGCATCATGGTGGTCCAGGTCAAAGGACTAAGTGAGGCCAAAGAGAAATGGATGCAACTGGACCGATCCCAGATCCACCTGTGTTGCTTCTTGTCTCTCTGTCTCTGCCTGGTACCGGACACGTCCGCTGCTGATCACAGCCCCGACGACCACGAGGCAAACAACAACCACCACTCAGCCAACCACCCCTCCCGTGCCGACCACAGCTACTCCTGTGACCACCGCAGAGGTGCTTCCAATGACAGTCATGACTGCATCCACCCCTTCAACTGCAGCACTGCCTCAGACAGCAGCCACCTCTGTCCTCCCAGCAACAACAACCACGTGTCCCCTGACAATGTCCAGTGCCTACCCAGAGGCGACCAGGGGTCTTCCAACCACTGAGAGCTTCTCAGAAGGGCCTGGGGTCACCACAGGTGAGAATTTTTCTCTCTTTTCCTTCAGCTGGCCCGATGTGTCTTGGCTTTCTTAAAACAGAAAGAGCTTACTGATTTGCCAGACTAGTGGCCTGCTCGTGTGTGTGTGTGTGTGTGTGTGTGTGTGTGTGTGTGTGTGTGTGTGTTCAAGAGGTCACTTGAATATGTGGGCCTGTTGGAGGCCCAAGGGAATCATCCTAGATTGCTCTTCTACATTAATGCTTTGCTCTGGGGTTTCCCATCTCTGCCTTCCAAAGCTAGAATTACATGTTACCACTATTTCCCCCAGCACTTCTTTTTCTTTTTCTTTTTTCTAGTTTTACAACATAATGAGTACTTGTCCCTCCCCCCTTTTCCTCTCCCTTCATCCCCTTTTCTCTCCTACCCTACCCTCCTTTCACCAATCCCTCCCATTCTTTCCCATGCTCTTATCTGTCTGCTTCTGTGGGCCCCAGGGTTTCCTTTGGATTATCTGTTCTAGCAGGGGTTCAGGCCTCTGTGACAGACTAAGGGGCCCTTCCTTCGTTAGACCCACTGATAGGGTCACTCCCCTTCACCTATCTAACCCGAGCTCCTAAGGTTCCCACTGCGTGTCGTTACTTGTCCTGAGATCCTCGCTGATCTCTGGGAGCCTGTTGCCATGTCAGGCACTGTGCAGGTCTGATGAGGACAAGTCTCGTTGCAGTGAGTTCCTGGGTGCAGCAGCCCTGCCTTGAGTGGAATGTCTTGACCAGTGGTGGACCTCCCTCCCCATCTTTAGGCTCTTACGGTCTTACCGCCCCCTCTTCTGCAAGATTCCCTGAGCCTTAGGATGGGAAGAGGTTTAGTTGGCCTGATTCCAGCTGCACCTTTCAGGGTCCCTGCAGGTACTCTGTATGGCTGGTTGCTGTTACCTATGTCACGCTCTTGCACTAGACCGTGTCTCGTGTGGGCGTTGAGATCTTTTCTGTCTAAAGATAAAGTGAGAGGTATTTAGACGGAAGGTCACTCTCGACACTCAATCTAAATAACTCTCATTTATGCTAACTGTGGTTAGTATTGAGACATCTGATTCTGTCTGTTGTCAGTTTTCTCCCCGCCTACTGTTGCTTAGCCTGGTTTAGGGTGTGTGTGTGTGGTTAGGGGCTAGTAAGCAGGTGGTTGGTTACCACTCTCTACTGTGTCCTGTTTCTGTTCATCCCTCTCTTTAAGACTTTTCTTCCATAAAAGCCTTTAAAAAAAAAAACTGTTTACCCCTGTTCTTTTGTTTCTGCTCTTTTGAGATCTTCTTCCACCCACCCCCCACCAGGTTCCTTTGTGTTTGTGCACCCCTGCATTTTTTATATAGTATCTGGGAATCCGAATCCCAGATTTGAGGCAAAGGCTTTGACCCCTAAGTGTTCTAAATAACTCAGTATTGCTTTTCTTCCAACTCCTCTTTCCTAGTCTCACAAATGACACAGGTTTTCTTTGTCTGTCTGTCCTTCTGTGTCTTAATATCTTATAAGGATAGCAGACACCGTGAGCCAGTGTACATGTTATGACTTCATTTTGCCTTAATTACCTCTTATTATTGTTTTTTTTAATTTTTTTAATTTATTAAATTGTGTGTGTATGTGTGTGTGCGCGTGTATGTATGTGTGGGTGTGTATGTATGTGTGGGCGTGTAGAACCATGGACGAATTCGGGAACCACCATGGACACCTCCATCTCCGCCTTGTTTACCCTGCCCCGGGATTCACAGGCTCTGCCCTTCCAGGACCGGAAATGCAGGCCGCCCCCGCTTCTGCCCGGCATCTATACGTGGGGTCTAGGATCCGAACTCAGGACCTTCCACCTGCAAGGCAGAGGCTTAACCCCTGAGCCACCTCTCCAGCCCCTTAATTACCTCTTTAATAGTATTATCTCCAAACAGTTGTATTTTGAGGCACTAAGGGGCCGTGGATATAGCACACTGGTAGAATACTTGCCTAACGTGCACGGAGACCTGTTTTGATTCCCTAGCACCAACTAAAACAACATACAATGGAGAGAGAAGGACCCTGTGCTGTGGATTCACACTTCAACATATAAATTTTGGGGGGGGGTGTTGTATACAATGTAGACTGAAGTGTTTGGGGGAAGAGACACAGTTTTTGCTAAGCAATTCCTTTTACTTGGTTTATGAGTTTTTTGACCTGTTTGTTGTTGATGATTCCTGTCATCTGTGTCAGCATTTTTGATTTTCCCCGTCGACTCTCCGGAGTCGTGAGGAATCTGCTTACCAAAGGCTCCTCCCGAGTCAGCTCAAGCCTGACTCGGGCCATCTTCTCACGGTGTGCCTGCTGGTGTCCATTGAAGCGAGGCTGCCAGAGGTCTTCCAGTATCCCCTGGTGGGGAGGGGGCTGATGAGGTCCCATTGTTCCCCGAGGGTCTCTGAGCTTGAATGGCTGGTGGGGAGGAGGACAGGCATGTTTCCTCACCCTGCATCTTGCAGCTCCGGGCCACTAGCTGCCTTGCTTGGAGGGTGTTGTGAAGGCTCCATTGTGCTTCTCCTTCTGGTGTGAGAACATGGAAAGTATCCTGAGCTGGCGAAAGCCTCCCCCTGTACGGCCTGGATTGGCTCACGTCATTACCCTCTGAATAGTCACTGAAACCCATGGATTTTATTTATTTATTTTTATGATATTACTTTTATTTTTTAGTATTTTTTTATTTTTTCCTAGTTTTAAAAGAATGTTGAGTACTTATCCCTGCCTCCCTCCTTCCTCTCTCCTTCCCGTTTCCCTTCCCCTCCCTTCATCAATCCGTCCCATTCCTTCCCACCTTCCTGCCTGTCTGCTTCTATGGGTCCCAGCGAAACCCATGGCTTTAAACTAACTCATGTTTATGTGCGTTTTAGAAATTCCTTTGGGTTTGAGAATAAACAGTGTATGTGCGTATATATGCATGTTCATGTGTATATGTATGTGTGCTTGTATGTGTGTGTGCAGGTAGGTATGTATGTGCATGTGCATGTTTATGTGTTAGTGTATGCATATATGTGTGCAGGTGGGTATGGGTGAGCAGGTGTGCATATATGTGTGTGTACATATGCATGCTCATACACGTGTGTGCAAGTGAGTATGTGTGTTCATGTGCATGTTTATATGTGTGTACATGTGTGTGCGTATGTGTGCATGTATTTATGTGTACATGTGCATGTTTGTATGTGTGTGTGCCTGCATGCTTGTATGTATATGTGTGTGCACATGCATGAGTGTGTGTGTGTGTGTGTGTGTGTGTGTGTGTGTGTACATGCATGTGTGCCACGTGTCTTCCTATATCACTCTAATTTTATTGTTTTGACCCCGGATCTTTCACTTAATCTAGACTCTCTGATTTAACTAGACTGACTTACCAGCAAGCTCCAGGAATCCTCCTGTCTTCTCCACCCAGTTCTGGGATTGTAGGCACTAACCAACATCCAGCTTTGCATGGGTGCTGGGTGCCTGAGCGGCCATCTCGCCCTCCTTAGAACAGTCATCCAAAAACAAAGAAAGAAGCTGTCATTTCTTTTCCTTGACCCTCAGAATTGCCTTTGACTATGGAGGAAAACTGGAAACTGTAGAGAGAAGAAAACCAGAGGTGACAGTAGAAACAGCCCGCATCAACATCGTCAGCACAGCTGGATTTTGGCTGCCTTTTAAAAATCCTCCTTTTCTTCTTTTCCATAAAACCAGAAACTTTTCCTGTATCCAACGACCCTTGGAGGAGTCCCAGGTCCTCTGCTGCAGACACGTCCACAGTCACATCTACAGGTGAGCGCGCGGCCTCTTTGTGCTGCCTCCTGCCTTGGATCAGGCAGTGGCAGATGCTTGAATGAAAGATTCAGAGACAATCCCAAGTCTTTGTGCCACGAGACAAACTGGCATGGGGCAGCAGTTGTGACTGGTCTTCCCATGGCATGGAGGGAGAAGAAGAGAAACTGGAGGAGGAGGAGGAGGAGAAGGAGAAATAAGATGAGGAGGAAGAGGAAGAAGAGGAGGAGGAAGAGGAGGAGGAGGAGGAGGAAAAGGAGGAGGAGAAAGAGGAGGAGGAAGAGGAGGAGGAAAAGGAGGAAACGAAGGAAGAGTAGTCTGCCTCATGCAGCACGTGGCGTGTCTGGCACCTTTGCCATCTCCTGGAGTCTAGACATGCAGTAGAAAGATAGTTTCTCCTTGTGTTCTAAGGGTCCGCGGCTTGGGCTCTCCCATCAGCCTCCCAGGTGATGGTTCAGAGAAGAACCGAAGCAGGGACGTCTCAGCAGGGAGGTAAGCGAGCTCTGCTCCCGGGGCTGCCTTGCCTTTGGCCGTGGGAACTGTCTGTGGGTGTCTGGGTTCCGTTGAGGTCCACATCCCACATCCTTCCAACGGGTGAAAGTGAAACACTGGCTTCTGTTTTCTGCTGACCTCCCAGATCCCTTCTTCCCCTCCTTTCTTCCTCTCCCTTCTTCCTATCCCTTCTTCCCCTCCTTTCTTCCTCTCCCTTCTTCTCCTTTCTTCCTCTCCCTTTTTCCTCTCTCTTCTTCCTCTCCCTTCTTCCTCTCCTTTCTTCTTCTCCCTTCTTCCTCTCCTTCTTTCCCAGCAATGTCTGACTTGAAGCCAGGAACTACACTAAATTATCTATTCCTTTATCTCATTGGCATCATTTGTTTTAAATCACATAATACTATACTAACAAATTTTTGTGAGAGCTGTATAAAAACAATTGGAAACAAAATTCCACTGGGCTCCCTGCTTCAACCTCAGCCCCTTCCTCCAAGAAAATCACTACTGTCAGTAGTAGCTGACCATTCTAGATGTTATTTGCTCTGTGAATGTGTGTGTCTGTGTGTGTGCATGTGTGCACTTATGGTATATGTGTGACATGTATGTGTGGAGTGTGTATGCGCCTCTACAATATGTGTGTATGTCTGTGATAAGTATGTGTGTGTGTTTGTGGTGTGCGTATCTGTGTGTCCACAATATATGTATGTATGATGTGTATGTCTCTGTATCTGTTATATGTGTATGCATGTGTCTATATGTCTGTGATATGTGTACATGTGTCTATGTGTCTGTGATCTGTGTATGTGTGCGTGTAGTATGTGCTCATGTGTGTATATACGTGCATACGTATCTGTGATATATATGTATATATGTATGTTTGTACATGGATGTATACATATGGTATGTGTATATATGTACAAGTATATGTGTGTGTCCTCTGTGTATGCATGTGTAAAGTGTGTGTGCACATGTGTGGTGCT
Source organism: Typhlomys cinereus (assembly GCA_023101885.1). Classification (NCBI taxonomy): domain Eukaryota; kingdom Metazoa; phylum Chordata; class Mammalia; order Rodentia; family Platacanthomyidae; genus Typhlomys; species Typhlomys cinereus. The sequence goes on along the minus strand of JALPQD010000561.1, from coordinate 599,897 downwards.
TATGTGCTGTGTGCGTGTTTGTGTACATGTGTGTTTATCATTGGCAGAAACCTCAGCAAATGCATTTCTGATATTTGATGTGAGCAACTACAGTCTTTGAGATGTGCAGGATCCTTGTATGCAACTGACCCAAAATCCATTATTTGAGCTTTCTTAACTTCTTTTGTTATTTCTGTTTCTCTTTACGAAAGACCTATGTGCCTTCTATAAACACATCTAGTAAGTGGGGAAATGGGCTGGGAGAAAAGTCAAACATTCTTATAATCTACATGCTTCTCACAGAAGGTATACGTACACATATAGTATGTGTGTTTGGAGTGTGTGCTTGTATGTTTGTGTGGTTTTGCATGTGGGTGGGCATATGTGTGTGTGTTGGTATGTGTGTATGTAAGTGTGCATGTATGTGCTTGTTCAGGCCTGAGAGTGATACCAGGAATCATCCCCATTGGTCTTCCCCCTTTATCATTGTGAGCCTGGTTCTTTAATTAAACCCAGATTGTGCCATTAAGGCTAGTCAAGCTAGCCAGCTTGCTCTACTGAGTTATCTCTCCAGCCACAAAATATATGTCTTAGAATGTTCTATATTGGCAGCTGGTGAGCTGGTTTAGTGGGTAAAAACCCTGCTCCGGAACCTGGTGACCTCAGTTCAATTCTAGAAGCCCACATAGTGGAGGAGAAAACTGACTTGTGCAAGTTCTGACTTCCTCCTGTGTGCCGTGGCATGCATGTGACCTTTTTATCTCAAAAATAAAAAAATAAAATAAAATATTTTTCAAATAAAAGAAAAATGTTCTTGGCTAAGGAGTTTTCCTGTGGAGTGGGCCTGCTTTCGCTTCTGGTTACCCATTTCTACTTTATGAGCAATCTTTCCCATAGCACCTTGAAGTGTGGGTCGGACCACAAGTGCACCAGCCTCCTTCCTCCCTAGACTGCCAACAGCCTCCTGGCTGCCAGAATTCTTCTGTCTTTCCCTCCCTTTCTTTTTCCCTTGTGTATATGAAAAAAAAAACACAAACAGCACAGAAACCTTTTGCGTTTTGTTTTATGAGCTTAGTGCTATATATGAGACCACATATTCTCTCTCCTTCCGTGTAGATCCACACTGTCGTATTCAGTTGCTATGTAGCAGTTCATGCTGTGGATGCCCACAGTATCCACTGTGGAATGGCATTTAGATTCAGGATCGTGGCCGGTGTCACATCCTTGAGTATTTGTACTTTCTGAAGCATTGCGCAGGACATCTCTAGACAGCTTGCTAATCAAGAGGCAGAAGCACTGTGCTGAGAAATGGGTTCCATTTAGTTGAGTAGCTTGTAGAGAGAATCACCCTGAGAAAGGCTGAGTCAATTTATTTTCCCACCTGCAGACAGATCTGCTTTCTCATGTCCTGCCCATACTCAATTTTTTCCCCAATAGCTCGAGAATGTAGCATCTCATTCTTCTTCTCATCCACCGAATTTCTAGGGTCTTTCTATACGTTTACAAACCAGCTTCGTCTGTGATGTGATGTCATTCACACATATCAGAAGACAGAATTGGGGTGGGGAACAGACTGAATGGAAGGGGGTTAGTCTGAAGTAGAACTATAAAGCAAATGAGATGCAGGGAACTCTGGGTTGAAAATCGTTGACTTGGAAAAAACTCTTACAGAGGGAAGGTCGGCATCTGGGCTAGGAGTTGTCAACTTTCAGGGCATTATGTGTGGAGAATCACCATATCTTCTTGTTCATAGGGTAGGGTAAAGATGAGACACTGTTTTTGGCAGAAGAAAAGACAGCAAGGAGAGATATGGTGGTAAGTGGGTAGCGTGCTCCAAAACACATGCCCTTTCCTTCATTTCAATCCAGAACTATTTTATGTGGGGTTGTGGACAAACGGGATATTGTCTGTTGCTTTCCCTTCTAACCTGTCCCTGAGAATTGTCACTTCCCCTCTGGGTGGCCAAATCCCAGCAGTGAGAATACTTGCTATGCTCAAAGGCTGTGAAGGGAGGCTGTGCCTGGGCACATTGCTTGGTATCTATTGATTGGCTGCCAAATGACAGCCATCCTGACTGGACGCCCGTTTCCTCAAGTCTTTAAACGGTTGCTGCTGTTTGCACCTCAGCCTTGCTTTCTGGAAGATAAGCGGCTGCCCATCTCAGCTCTCCACCAACCTGCCACTCTTGCTAAGCACATGGATGCTTTCTTAGATCTGATTTCTTTGCAGCTGCTAATCACACTAGGGAATAGTAGCTAAGTGACAGAATTGCCAACTTGGGGTGCTGAAGCCTTTTAAAAAATCTCAGAGTGATAATTCTCCACCATTAGAGTGCGTGTGAGATTTTGAAAGCTTCTCAGTGGCTTGATCGCTTGGGGGGTGGTCTCCCTTGCTGTTCCACTTTTCTTTTGCTCAGTCTCTGCAGGTTCTGTTGTAGACCTGAGGCATGAGAGCCAGGGTGTGAGATGTACCCACTTATAAGTCACCCTTGCCCCAGCGAGGACGCAGGCACCTGCCAATACAGATATCCCAGATGAAACCCAGCGGGCCACGCATGCGCACAGACATGAAAATAGAAGAGAAAGTATGAAGCGGGATGGAAGTGAGGGATGGGATTGGGTAGTAATGGGTGAAAACACATGAGTTCATGGTATTTATGTATGACCATGTCAAATGAAAGGCCAGATTTTTGCAAGTTTTGTATTTCCACTATGGAAAGAAAGACTCTGACTGAAAAAAAAATTCTTGTCCACAACTCAATCCTGGTTTCACATCAAGCATATTCACTTACACAAAGTTAGTGGCACGAGTTTTTGATTAAGTCGGTGAACTTCCTATGCCAGCGGCTCTTTTTTTTAAATAAGAGGTGGACAAATTAAATTGTAGGAACACAAATACATTTTGTTTGAGTCAATCCATCGCCTTCTTGTCTAGACAATAGGGGAAAATGGCTACCAAGACCATAATACTTTTGGACTAACATCTTTTTTTAAATATTTTCCTCTTTAAATTATTATTTTATCATTTCATACACAATTGCAGTGAATTTATGATAGTTTCTCCTTGATCTTCAGTCCCATTTTCCCTCCTCTTCCCACTACACTTTCCTCTTCCTGCCAATCTCCCTCCTGTTATTTTATTTTATTGTTTGCTTGTGTGGCTCACTGGGTTTCATTTGTGCTCCCTTTGACAGTGTGTGCGTGAACACTTGATGGATCACGGATCATATGAGAAAAGCATGGGATAACATCTTTGAGTGCAACAAAGAATAAAACGATTAAAAAAAGAAAGCCAGGTTATAGCTGAAAAAGAGGCATGGGTTTGTTTTCTGTTTAAAGATCCCCAGATTCATCTTTTTTATGTGTGTGTGTGTGTGTGTGTGTGTGTGTGTGTGTGTGTGTGTGTGCCATCTCTTCAGCTCCAGATTTTTTTTTAAATAAGGCAAATCTACCTGTATATCTTCTAATTCAGTGTCCTCTCCATGCTAAAGTATTAGTCTCCCTTGAAACAAGCCTTCCGCCATAGCTCATTTTATTTTGATCTGTAATCACAAGTTTGTGTCTTCTGATTCAAGAGTGGTATTTAGAGTTGGGGCTTGGAGCAAATTTTCCTGGCAAAAGAGTAGAAGATGTAATTAAAGGGGAGGAAGCCTTCAAGCAAGTGTGCACCCAGTCGACCCCTTCAATACCTACAGGCAGAGAGGAGAGTCTGAGATAGCTCGGTGGTGGTAGTGACAACTGAGAGGGTCAAAGTCATTTGGGAGTGTGACAGTCAGACATAGGTGTCAATCAAGGACTGCAGGCTGAGCTTTGGGCACATATGCGAGGAGTTGGTCCTTAAGGCAAGCCATAGGCAAACTAGGCAAACCCTCAGGAGGTTGTCTGATGGACTAGGGAAGACCCAGCCCACTATGGTGGGCCCTTTCTCTGTCCGTTCAATGAAGTGAAGGGAGCTGGTTCAATCAGTTGGTTCATTCTTCAGCATACCTGGAGAGACCTGCAGTCTGGACAGTGAGGTTTATCCCTCTCTCAGCACTTCCTGTGGGTATATTGCAGTCAGTTCTCTCACTGCCTGGTGTTAGTATGTGCTCTCCTGCCAAACTGGACTAAGAAATGTAACCAGACGATTGTGAGCCGTAGCAAAGCCTTTTGTCCCCTAAAGCTGTTTGCTTGTGAATTTATCAGCTACAGGCAGGCAAAGCGAAACAAGGAGTTAGCATCCCAGAGCACTTGCTGGCCACAGTTAGATGGGGATTGACTAGTTCTCCACCTTTGGGAGAGCGAGCCAAGTGTGCATCAAAGGAATCCCATGAAGGAGCGTTAGTTAGCGAGTCCTTGAGTTTGAAATACCTTTGAGAAAAGTCCATAGGCAATTGGCAGAGAGGGTCTAGATGGAGTCAGCAGTGCCGGGCAGGGACGATGTCTACTCACTGGGTCTTCTCTGTGATCAAAATAATTACCATGACAATTCATCTAATAAGCGCTAAGTAAGAACTTTACAGTGTTTCTGTGTTTTCTCATGCACTGTCTCAGGGGCAGTGCAAGGATAGGGATGAAATTTTGGAAGTTGTTGCTAATAAAAGACACTTATTGAGCACTTAATGTAACCCAGAGCCAGGTTCAGGGCGCTCAGTGAATTGTCTCATTATGGGGCATTGTCTGAATCCACGAGAAGGTTCTATTATTATTTCCACTATAAAAAAAGAAGAAACAGAGTTGAAGAGCTTAACACTTTCATGTTCTAATTTAATCTTATTTCTTATTCTTTTAGAGTTCCATGCATAAATGCAGCAAATTTTGTGATACTTTTGCACCCTAATTCCCAATTCCATACCCTTTCCTTTTCCCATTACAACCCTCTTTGCTCCCTACCAGTCTCTCCCCTATTTTCATGTCTTTTTGCATGTGTGGCCCCTGAGTTTCATATGGGTTGCCTTCGATGGCATCCGCCTGAGCATTTGCTAGAGCGAAAATCATACGTCAATGGGTTAAACATCGAGGAAAGCATCTTCCCACCTTCCCCCACATCCAGTCTCAACAGTCTGGGAGGTATAGAGCCTCCTGAAATCATTCTCCTTTCATGGTCACATCTTGGTGGTCCAAATCCCATGTAGTTCTTGTGGAAGTAGGAGGTATATGTATCTGTAGTGAGTTCATGAATACAGCATGTACTGTCTGTCTGTTTACACCCTTTCCCTACTTTGAGCTCTTACATTCTTAACGCCCCCTCTTCTGTGATGTTCCCTGAGCCTTGGGGAGGTGTGGGGATGATGGTTTAGATGTCATGTTTAGGGCTGAGTAGTCCACAGTACACTTATGTTCTGCACTTTGGTCAGTTGTGATTTTCTGTAACAAACACCTTCCATTGCAAGAAGTTTCTGGATTGAGTGCTGAGTAGGCTAAGATGTTTAGTAGAGTCTGGAAGCCTAGGCCTCTTTGGTTCTTTGCAATATTGTGCCCAGATTTCTGAATCCCAAGAGACCACCATGGAGCCCACACCAATGCAATCACACGAGGACTTTTATTTGAAGCTCGAGCCTGGGCTCTCCCCGTCACTGACACGGCCGATCAGGAGAGAGCTCCATCTTTGTTTTACAGGAACTTTTATGGGCTGTTTCTATAGGAGGAGGGGGCTTCTAACCTAGCAGATACGTGATTGGGCTAAATTGAGGCAAGAGCCATGTTGGCATGTGGGGATTGGTCAGCTCCGACCACCAGCAGTTTTCGAGTAGCCCATAAGCAGTTTCTAGTACCCCCTATATTACTCATGGCTCTTGGAATTCCTTGAGCAGTTAGTGACTGGCTTCTGATTGGATAGTTCCACTTGCTCTGACCACAATTCTTACAAACTATCATATTAATTCTGTCCTTAACACAGTTGGTGAGGTGGTTGATTATGCAAGGACCACATGTTACTGTAAAGGCTGCTCTTCCAGTTTAGGGGGGCTCCTGGAATGTTAAGTATTTCCTTATTTGGGGCTGACTGGTCATGGTTATGGTCATGTACACGAATTGGGTCAAACAGTTTATGTCTAGCACGTCTGGTGTTTCCTAGGGAGGATAAGTGAATAAGTACAAAATGGTGACAAATACGTCCAGGTCCCACAGCACATGAGTTCTCAGAGTTGCAAACAGAGGGGCTGAATTGCTGCTGGGTCACCTAAAGATGCCCTGAGATGAAAAGAGGTGAAGGGGGCCAGAAGGAAGAATCCCTTTTTTCTCCTGGGTCAAGTGAACAACAACATTTGGTAAAGAAGAAGAGCCAGCTAAAATGCTCAGAGGAAGGTGCCAAAACTCAGGTAGGACCCAGCGAGCAGATGCTCATGGGAAGCGGGGTTGACAAGAGCCAGCCGGGAAGTCAGTTAAGGACTTGTCAGTGCTGGACAAGTCGCCAAGGCATTTACAAAGGTGGTGTCCACTGTGGCAGGGGGGCCCAGAAGGGGACAGTGTAAGAGCTGTGGACGGATTTGCAGAGAAAAAGGCAGGCTGAAAGAAAAGACTTCTACTCAGAAAAGCCATTTTGTTTTCCAGGGAAAAAAGGCAACAGGACACAGTTGGCTTCAAAGTCGGCATCTCTCACGAGGCATTAGTGGATTTATTTGATCTTTCTCGTCCAGGGCTATTCATAGTCTGGGTCAGCTGGGAGCTGACAGGCTGGGGGCGGGAACCACGCAAATGGACAAGATGTGGATGCTTAGGAAGCTTCTCACGGCGACACTATATTCTGTCACCTCCGCAGATGCTTATTTATTCGTACCATTGGAATTGAACCCATGCAATTCCACCATCCTAGCAGCCCCTCCTTCGGAAAGGTCAGCCAAGCGAGATGAAAGACGCTCATCAAACTGGGAGAGTGATGTCCATCTGCGGTAAGGCCAGCAGAGAGAAAGAGGAACTGGAGGTAGTAAGAGACACCGAACAGGATCTAACGTGACAGACTGCAGACCGCAATGCTCCTTGGGTGGATGAAGCAGGGAGCATTCCCAGACTCTCAGGGAAGGCGCTGATTCCACAGGTGTGGTCAGTCACCTTCCTAAAGCAGCTCAGCCTCCTCACCGGGCAAGTCAGTGATCGAGGTACCAGTGTCCATGGCCTGAACTCAGGAGCATGGAACCTTTTATTTATTTTTTGTGCATGTGTGTGTGTGTGTGTGTGTGTGTGTGTGTGTGTGTGCGCCCATGCACACGTATGCATCAGAGGGCACTGTGTATCCCTGTGGAGGCCCAAGGGTGACTTCAGGAATCATCCTGGATTGCTTCTACCTCCTTCTTGCTTCGCTCTGGGATTTCCCAGGCTCCGCCCACCAGGGCCAGAAGTGGAGACCTCTGCGTTTCTGCCTGGCGTTTTCCCATGGGACCTGGGGTCCGAACACAAGTCTCCCTGATTGTGAGGCAGAGGTTTAAGCCCTGAGCCATCTCTCCAATCTCTCCAGCCCAGCACAGAACCTGCTGATGTTGAGCGTTAGGGGTGAGACCTGCCGGGTAGAGCCAGATGCCATGCGATACGGTTCTGTTCACAGTCGGCACCGTTAGCCACACAGCCTTGGGGCAATTACGGGTCTCTTGGAACTAAGTTTCTTCTTCCTTCAGTTATTTTCTGCCCGAGTTTGCTGATCTCAGAGCATCCTGTGGAAGGTCAGACGAGACAGTGTGTGTTCTGTGTGTTTCCAGAGATACCACCGTGGTTGGTCACGATCCTCCCCACTGGTGATGACGATTTCTGTCATCAGCATCTCCCTAGATGGCGGATGACTCGAGTCCCCATCCCCTTGGATCCCCTCCTGTCACGTTCAGTTTCCAATGCTGATCATTGCAGAGCCAGAGAGTGAGGGGGGCTCATGCCATGTTGGTCAAAGTCCACTGAGCCCCAGGGATCACACCCCCCCCCCAGCTTCCAACTGTGTGACCTTGGCCAGATGCCTGATCTTCCCCCAGGCTGTAGGTTTCCCATGGTGAGACAAAGGCAGCCATGGCATCTACTGCAGAGATTGGATTGACTGATGCCAGACGAGGTACTTGGGATGGCGGCTTGGCCTGGAGCTAGTGCTTAGGGTACAGTCACTGGTAGCTCTAAACATATTGAGAATTCTGTGAACCTTTTGGTGTGAGCCTTTGTACCCTCCTAAGGCAGCTGCCTTGACCTGGTTGATACCCTTGGCCAGGCACTAGTAGGGAAGGGTGATGGGCTTTCTGGACAATGGTGTCTAGGATTTAAGCCATGGTTGACGGTTGCCATGAGAGCCAGGATGGCTCAGAGGCGTGTCTTTGCATGGTGAGATTCTATTGTTAAGATTTTCCAGTAGCTTGATGCAAAGTTTCGGTTGCGGGCACTTCCCGATGGTACTCTTCAGAGCTGTTCTCCTGACTCGTAACAAGACACAGCTCATCTTTCCTTCTTCTTCATGGACGAATTTGCCCCCAACACAGTTGGCTCTTGGGTCTCAGAATCTGAGAAGTGGATTCTACCTGCCTTTGTCTTTGAGCTAAGGACCACCTGTCTCATGCCCTGTGCATTTCTTTGTGTCAGGTTAGAGTGATGCTTTTTTGCCCATGTATGTGTCATGTACGTGTGTGTGTGTGTGTGTGTGTGTGTGTGTGTGTGTGTGTGTGTAGAAGTCTCTGGGATGTAAAGAAAATTCATGAATTCCGTGACTATTTCCTCTTTTAGAAGGAGCTTTGAAACTCCTTAAATACTGGCTTTGAGCAGAGGTCACCAAACAGATTTGAGGTACTCCCTTCAATTACTCGTACTATCATTATTTGAGGAAATAAACCTTTTCCTCCAGGTTTCAGTTTCTCTCTTGAGAGGAGAGAGAGCACAGGAGGAGAGAAGAGAGGAGAGAGAGAAGGGGAGGGGAGGGGAAGGCAGGAGCGCCTCTGAGGAGCCCCTTTTCAATTCTGCCAACTTTGAAATATTCAAGACTTGGATTTACCCTTTCGGATCTGTGAGGATCATACTGCCAGAGATCCAGAGGGGGCAGCATAAGCCAGCGGATAGCAGGAACAGGAAGAAATTTCTTTGACTGGTCCACAGCTGTTACTTTAATTCAAGCATGGCATTAAGAGCTCTTTGTTGAATGGACTTACTTCAGAACTGATTTGGCTTTGGAAGAGACAGATGAGTCCTGGTGTGTTGGAATCCAGTAAGTCCACACTCGCGATATGAGCCTCAACAGTGTCTGAGGCACAGAGGAAGCTGCACCCCTGTAGGTGGTTGGTTTCTGATGGGCAGCTGTCTCCAGAGGGTTTGATTTCTAACATGCTCTTTGCCTGGTTTTCCCCCTCAGATTGGTGATGGTCAAGGTTTTTTTCCTGAGACGTCCAGAATTATTTTAATTGTCCCTATTATCTGGAACAAGCCATTTACTTAGCTCTTTCCCTTTAATGTCCATGTCTGTAAGTAGATTCAGTTAGTGTTCATTGCGGTAATTTATGCAAAGTTCTTACTACCATCCCAGGCATGTAGTATGTGGTCAACATACTAATTCTGAGAGTGTGAGAGCCTGTTTATTTTTTGTTACATGTATGCATGTGATGTGTGTGTGTGTATGCATGTCTGCATGTGTGTCGGGAGCACTTGTGCATGTGTGCATGCTGTATGCACGTGTATGCACGCACACCATGAGTGTAGTGAGTGTGGGAGTTGCTGATGGGTGTCTTCCTCATCCTTCGCCTTACACAAGGCAGGGTCTCTGGCTGAACTTGGAGCATCAGCGTCCCTCAGGGATCCTCTTGTCTCTGCCTCTCATGCAGGGATTACAGGTGGACAATCCTGTTCTGGGGATCTGAACTGTGAGTCTCAGTCTTGCACAGTGGGGAAGATGCTGCCGTGTTCTGGTTTAATTTATTTCCTTTCCACTTTTGTCTTCATGACAATCGCATGCTCTTGTCAAAGAACAGGTTGGACAGCATAAGGTGAAAGTTCATGCACGGCCCCCACCCAAACAGGAGATCATTCCCTTGGCAGCTTGGGCTACACGCTTTAGATCCTTTCTCCTAATAACAGCATAACCTGTTATGAACCCGCAGCGTTCCCCTTCCCTCCGGCCTGGACTGCGTGAGGGGTCTTCCCCTCGTCCCAAGCAAAAATCAGCCGAGGGATCCTGCCTTCCGTCCTTACCTGTTCCTTCTTCCTTCCTTCATTCCTGCTTCTTTCTCCTTTCTCTCTCCTCACCTCCCACCCTCACTCCCTCCTTTCTCACCCTCCCTCTCTCTTTCCCTCCCTCTTTCTCTCCCTCTTTCTCTCCCTCTCTCTCTTTCTTTCTCTCTTTCTCCTCTCTCTTTCTTCTCTCTCTCTTTGTTCTCTTTCTTTCTTTCTCTCTCTCTCTTTCTCTCTTTCTCTCTTCGTCTTTCTTTCTTTCTTTCTCTCTTTCTTTCTTTCTTTCTTTCTTTCTCCATTTTGTGCTTTCGTTACATGTGTTTTGGGGGCCGTGGCCCACACATCTTTGCCCATTCCAATTTCCTAACCTATGTATTTCCCCTACATTCTCTTCCAGTAATTCCAGTTTCCATTCTAACCTTTGAATTTTCCATTTACCGTGAGCTGATATTTGAGTAGAGTGAGAGGTATGCATGCAAAGACCGTTCTGACGAAAATCATGATCTGAAGTTTTAGGTGGAGAGGAGTGGGGGACTATTCATTCAGTCCATTGTAATTTCCTTCTTAGAGAAATGCTTTACTAGAAAGTTCTAGAAGTCTCCAGTCTCCATGTAATATGGTCTTTCAGAGCTCAGGGTTTGAGGACCTAGGGCCAGAGAGCAGACACATGGAAGACAGTCATGGCGATCTCACCAAGGTGTCTCGCCCCCCCTTCCCCCCCTGCCATGTCTACCTTTCTCAGGGAAGAAAATTTCTATCTGTTTGTGGCTGCTATTGCAGGTACCTTGGAAATGTTTCTCGGTGGCCACTGGCATTTGTACTGGAGAAAGAAAAAAAAAAAGTGCCTTTGGGTATCTAGCTGCAATGTGTGTGTGTTTGCAAATGTCTCTTGTGTTAGCCGTGTCAATTCAAAACAGATTAGCTTTGATAGCACTGACCCCGCTGGCTTTTCCTCAGATGGATGATCCCTCACAGATGACTCCCACATAATAGGATTTGGACTGAACAAGGTGGGGGCTTTGAATTCTTACCTGCAATTTCCAGCTATGGGGGAATGACAGCTGCAAACCTACAGCCCGCAGAGCTACCCTGTGAGAAAGGAACACACACGCTGAATTTCCCGCTTGTATTTTATGTGCCCGGGAGACAAGTCAGTTTCCCTAAAGCTCTCTGGTCCTGAGGATGAGGCTTACAGAGAAGTGTAGGGTGCAATGCATTGCAGTAAACATTTTTAATCAGTAGAAAGCGTGTGATCTAGCAAGAAAGCGTAGTGCGGTGACTAAGCTAATAGCAGCCATGCATTTTCAAGGACGTGTTGCCTGGGCTGGGCGTTGTTGGCGTAGACGGAGGCACAGTGGGTAGTCTGTTTACGTCAGGGTCACTGCACGCACGTGACTTGTGCGTTTTGCAGTGGCCGTCTGATGGCCAAGGCATCATTAGATGATGGAAATATCTGGCTCCATCACAAGCTCTTGGTACCGTCGCCTGTGTGCTTCATCATCCATCAAGATGTTGTCCTGCGATTATGCAAATTCAATATTTTTTTCTGCACTGAACTAAATTCTATGCTGTTCAGGTGTGACCTATAAGAAGTGACCTAAAATAAGTCCTCAGTGAATATTATTATTAACTGAAGATTGCTCTTTTTCTCTTGCTGAATGAGAATCTTAATGAGGGGCCCACTGAGGTAGCTCAGTGCATGTGATATCTGCATGAAAACATGGTGACTTGAGTTCAAGTCCAGGAAACCCACCTGGTCGAAGGAAAGAACTGACTTTTCAAAGTTGTCTTCTGACTTCCAACTAGATTCCACGGCATGCATTTGTGTTCTCTCTCTCTCCTCTCTCTTTCATAAATAAATCATAAAATATTGAAAAATAAAAGAAAACATAGTTTTGTTTGATCCTGGAGAAAAATCAGAGGTAACTGCCTGCTCTTCTGAGACCATACTTCACCTGTGTGAAAGGGGGACATGTTCCTATAGAGGGAAGTTACACAGTAGAGGAATGTTGGGTTAGAAACATACTGAAACAAATTTGCATAAATGAATTAAACAGAAAAGAAGATGACATTAGGAATTAAATGCTGTCAGGTGACATACTAGGCGACCTTAAAATACCTATTTCAGAAGGGTTTTTTTTTTTTTTAATTCTCCCAAAGGAAGTATAACTTGTTTTGTTTTGTTTTTTTCTATTTATCTTCCTAGTATCAGAAGATACCACAAAGCCCACGCAGAATAAAGTTACCCCCCGCCAGGTAAGAAATCTGAGACAAGTATCTGAACCTTTGAGTTTTATATTTAAAATCCACAGCAGAGGTTCACAGCAGTGTGCCAGACAGAAGGGGGTGTTGGGAAAAATGGCAAAATGCACTGTGGCTATGATGAAATGGCCAAGGATTTGTCTGTCTGTGGACCTGTGCTCTTGGCAGAAATAACATTGATTGTTCTTGGCTATGCATAGCTGCTTTTGAAAGGAAAAAGAAAAAAATTCTATGAAAACATACCAAATCCTGGCATGCCCCACCCTCCTTGGTGTGACCCAGGATTATTGACAACTCCCACTTCTACCTTTAGTTTCAAAGTATATTTTTCATTTACTTTTTATTGCAAAAATGATTAAAGTTGCTTTAAGTATAAAAGCTTCAGGCAGGTGGTCCAGATGTATATGAAGGGAAATGTCCTAACTCAGCCCTGGTTTTGACACCGTCCGGGGTGGACCCTGGGTTTTCGTGCATGGAGAATGAGTCAGGAAGGGAAGAAGGAAGTAGACATGGCAAACCAAAGGGACATGCGAGCGCTTCCCATCTACATCTACCTGTCCTGGTAAAATGCTTCAATGTTCAATGCCTGGCTCTGAACTCCAAGCATTGGGCCGCAGAGATGGCTCAGGGGTTAAGCCTTTGCCTCAAAGGCGGAAGGACCTGAGTTTGAATCCTGGATCGGCCACATGAAAAACAGCCTGTACTTCTGGTCTTAGAGGCAGAGCCTGGGACATCCCAGAGCTAAGCAGTAAAGAGGTGGAACAATCAGGAAGATCCCTGACATTATCCTTGGGCCTGCAGAGGTATGTAGAGTACCCTTTTCTACACATACCTACATCCTCCCCCCGCAGATATATACCCACACCTACACACATGCAAGAAAAAATTGAATAAAAGGAACCACAAATATTTTAGCACCAAAAATCCTTTATATTACTAAAAGTTAAAATTGAGATACTTAAAAATATGTATTAATTTCTTTAAAAGCAAGAATAACAAACTCATTGCACATTCACAAAAACAGCGTCTGTTGGGCCGGGGATGAGTCGGTGGATAAAGCGTTTGCTATATTAGCATGAGAACCAGAGACCCTCAGAACTCACATATATGGTAGGGGGGGGCGTGGTGTTGAACTTTAATTCAGGCTCTCAAAGGTGAATTCAGGGGCTGGAGAGATGGCTTCGGTGTTAAAACCTTGTCTCACAAGCAAAAGCACCTGAGTTTGGATCCCAGATCCCACCCGCAGTTCCGGAACTGGAAGGCAGAGCCTGGAAAAACTCAGAGCAAAGCACTAAGGAGGCAGAACAATCTAGGGGGTGATTCCTGAATTAACCCTTGGGCCTTCACAGGCTCACACAGTGTGCTCTTCTACACATGTACCCCCCCCCCAAAAAAAAAGGACCGGGAATTCAAGGAGCAAGCTGGCTAACTCAAGAGACTCTGCTTCAATAATTAAGGTGTAGAGTGATAAAGGAAGACGCATGTCAACCTTAGGCCTGCAGATGCACGTGTTCCTGAAATGTACACATGGCCTTATACACAGAAGCGTGCACACAAAGATTTTTTTAAATTAGCATAGGTTTTCATAATAGCTAACTATATCTTTCCAAATGAATGTAAACTTAGTGGGAGGAGTGGCGCCCCTATTTTTCAAACCCCACTAATATCCGGCATAAGTGGGGTGTCCAGCTTTCTTGTTGCTATGGCCCATATCCAAGAGACACGTTGAAGTTCAGAACATTTCTCGTTGCTCAGGGTTTTAGGAGTTTTGGCCTGTCGTGGGGAGGGTGTGGTGAAAAGGATCTAATAACATGGCCAGGCAGGAGGGCGGGATGGAGGAAGGAAGAAAGAAAGAAGGAGAGGGAGAGAGAGAGAGAGGGAGAGAGAGCGAGAGCGAGAGAGAGAGACAATGAGAGGACAATGAGAGAAAATGAGAGAGAGAATAAAAGGAGAGAATGAAAGAGGAGAGAGAGAGAATGAGAGAGGAGAGAGAATGAGAGAGAAAATAAAAGGAGAGAATGAAAGAGGAGAGAGCGAGAGAGAAAATAAAAGGAGAGAATGAAAGAGGAGAGAGCGAGAGAGAAAATAAAAGGAGAGAATGAAAGAGAAGAGAGAGCGAGAGAGAGCGCATGCACAAGTCTCGGTTGTGCCCCCCACCCCTCCCGGCTTCCCACCTGCTGATGCCGCTACCCACGCGCAGGGCGGGGCCCCAGCCAGCTAATCCTCTTTGAAGACATCCTCACCACACACGGGGAGCTGTGCTCTGCTGATCTCCCAGGCTTTTCTCAATTTAATCAATTGACAAACAAGATTAACCATCACAGCTGCATATCCTGTCTGCTTTGCATATTCTGTGGAGAGTCAGGAGATGCTGTGAGGTCCCCCTCCCCTTGCCCCTGGCAAACTCCACACTCACTGTACATCCCTGACAGTGACTGTGGTGGCCGATGGTCTCAGGATGACCTCTTTGAGCTGATGGGTCCCCTGACTTTAACTGCCTGCGACAGAAAATTTGAAATCAAGTTCCATTTCCTCTTTAATCTTGTTTCCTCTACGAGCTGAAGTCAACCATGACAAGGAGTACAAAGAGCTAGGAAGAGCTCTAAGGGTTTAGGCAGTGGCCAGGAAAGAGACTTAACAGTGGAAAGCACAGCATTTTTTTTTTTTAATAACTCTAGACCTCTGAGTTTTATTACTCTATATGCTTGATATGTAAGGCTAAGGGAAATTTGGGGAGATGAGTAAAATGCTTTAGAGAGTGTGTGTGTGTGTGTGTGTGTGTGTGTGTGTACGCACGTGTGGAGAAAGGCACTTGAGTATGTGTGTCTGTGGACATCCAAGGGCGACATTAGGAATCATTCTGAATGGCTCTTCCACCTTAATGCCTTGCTCTAGGTTTTCCAGGCTAGCACAGGCCTCTACCATTTCTGTCTGGCATCTTTACATGGAATCTGGGGATCTGAACTCAGGGCCTTTTGCTTACAACGCAAAAACTTTAACTCCTCACTATCTTCCCAACCCCAGTGCTTTATTT
Organism: Typhlomys cinereus; assembly: GCA_023101885.1. Classification (NCBI taxonomy): domain Eukaryota; kingdom Metazoa; phylum Chordata; class Mammalia; order Rodentia; family Platacanthomyidae; genus Typhlomys; species Typhlomys cinereus. Next base: position 584,525 of record JALPQD010000561.1, on the reverse strand, counting down.
ATTTTTTTTTTAGGGGAAGAAATAAAATCTGATTTATCAGGCTGATTTCCGTATGACTTGGGGACATATTGGGCAGAATGTGGTGGTGTGGGGGGGGATGTCTGGAAGACAGAGGTGAGCGGAAGACGTGCTTGGGATGGGGATGTGTCCTAGGGCGCCATCCAGAAATGGCATCAACCCCTCCTCCGTCTCTCTCAACAGACCACGTGGGTCAACAACAGCTTGATTGCCGCCTGCTCCGCGGGCTTCGTGGTCATGGTGGCGATGCTCTTGGCTTTTCTGCTGCGAGGTGAGGTGGACGGGGGCAGGAATGATGGGATCTGCGGAGCTTAGGTGTGACCCCCAGGAGGAACTGGGGGTGGGCGGTTCTGCCTCCTCTCCTTTTCTTTCATCCCCGAAGCAGTTCAGTTTGATCACAGTTCCAGCCCCAACCCGGGAGGTGATGGGTAAAGCCATCCTGGCCTGGCATAGTTGCTTTTATACTGTTCCTTCTAGTAAGCCTGATACTCTGAGAGTGCTGCAGTCAGCCTGCATGGTTGCTGATAAATGACCATCAAACAGCTTAAGGGAACAAGGATTTATTTCCTCACAACAGTCTGGTTACAGTTCTCAGTCCAGCTTGACGGGAGAGCTCATACCAACACCCAGGGCCAAGGGAACTGGCCACACCATCCCTACATAATGGCTGAGAGAGGGACGATCCTTACTTGCTAGACCAGCATGTCTGGCCAAGTGTACAAAGGATGCCGACTCTCTAAACCAGCTCTCTCTGATTTATTCTAGGGCCTAGTCCCACCCACCATGGGCTGGGCCTTCCCCATCAGCAAAACAATCTCCTGCAGGTTTGCTCTGGGCTTAACTCAACTACTGATTCTCCATAAATGTGGCCAGAGCTCAAACCCTCAACTGTCAAGTTGACGCCTGTGCCCAACTATGACGGGGATGGAACATGAGACTCAATTCATGCTCCTGGCAAGACCCAGGCACATGCCATCAACCTCGCCACCCCCCCTGTGCTTCATCTAGTCTGTTTCTGATGACATATGTCTGACCTGATTCACATGCTAGCAGCCAAGCCTGATTTCTAAACCCTCATTCTTCAGCACGAGCTGTGGTGCAGGGTTAGATAAGCAGGCAGGACCCTCAGATGCCACAGATGCCCTGCGATTAGGGCTGCATGAAACTCAGTGAGACACACATGCAAAAAGATATGAAAGCAGGAGAGAGACTGGTAGGGAGGAAGAAGAGTTGTGATGGGAAAAGGAGGAGGGATGGGATTGGGGGTTAAGGTGTGAAACGATCGTAAATTCACTGTGTTCATGTATGAGACTCTCAATAGAAATCAGCTCAAAGGAAACCTTCCCCAATCAGGTATCTGCCCTGTGCAGTCCAGACACCATAGACTTGTATTTATCCATTCATCTTCGTCGCTGTTGTTAGTTAGCTCTGCGTCGGGGTGTGGACATCTGGACCCAGCTGTCTCCCATGTACGTACTAGGAGTGCCGCACGGATAAAACCACCAAGGATCGTGATCTTTTGGGTTCCTTGAGAGCAGGCTCTCTTAGGTGGCCTTCAGCTGTGCAAGTGGTTTGGGAATGTGCTCATGGGGCCATGCCTCGGCTCATGCACACGCACACATATGTGAACATACATGCAACCGCACATACCTGCACAGATGCAAATAAGCACACACAGACACACACAGGCTCCGAACGAGCTCTTGCACTCTGGTTAAGTGAATGACTCAAGTGAACAACCAAAACAGGAAACAGTTTGAACATCGTGGTCCACAGCCTTGAAATGAATAGGGTCTCAGGCGGCCCCACGTCTCCCTGAAGGAGTGATGATGAGGGTTGATGCTGATGGGCAGGAAATAGAAGATGCTTTTCTCAAGGGTACACCCCTGATCCATGATCATCCATGACCCGATCCATGATCCAGCCAATATCAGGTATATGTCATCAAAGGCAAACGATGACAACCAGTAGACCACACATGGGAAAAGACTTGAAAACAGGAGGGATTCTGGCAGGGGAGAAAAAGGGTTGCTCAGGGGAAGAGGAGAGGGAATGGGATTGGGGATTAAGGTGTGAAACTATCATAAAATAAATATTCAAATATATTTATATTTACTATATTAACATATGCTATATAATGTGTACATAGTATATGATTATATCAATAATATATATTAATATATTAAGTACATATAAATATATTTGAAGCAATAAAAGAATACAAAAAAGTAAAGCGAGAAATGACTAGGGTGGGTTTGTGGACCACGGCAGCAAGCACTTGGGGAAGGAGCGGCTGTTCTTGCCAAAGCCACAGTCTCACCTCTGAGCGCTATTGGAAGGAGCCCTGGGTTTTCCTTGATGTCTCCCATGGGTCTCTGTTCACACAGTGGCCTTGTCTTTTCAGGGAAAGTCACGGAAACCAATTGTTTGCCGAAACACAAGAGGTAATTCATCTTGCATGACCGATCGTGGTAATGATTATACAAGCTGTTACGAATGATTAGATTCTACTCGGTGGGTTAATGACTTGTGCTTCTGTTCTGATTAAACACGGGGTTTGGAGAGACTTGGCATTGGAGGGGACAAAGATGAGGAGATTTAGCTCACGTTAACCCTGTCTGGGTTAACACTTGCAAGATGGGTATGACGGTATGACTAGGTGTGTGCAGGATTGAAATCGATGCATTGTGGGAAGGGACGTGTGCAGTAGAGAAATGGTTATAAATCTTAAATAAGTCAACCAAAATAGAGACCCATCCAAACTATGTCCTTTAATAACCAAATTTCCCCCCTTTATTGAGTCCCTTAGAAGGAAGGAAGCCCCAAATGATAATGGGACCCTCAAGCCCCATGATGCATGTCCTCCAGCTCTCTCTGATTTGTCCCTTTTCTTCAATGAAGTTACTTGCTAACTTTTGTAAGTGGGTCTTTTTTGCAAAGGCCAAGAGCCTGGCAGTGCCCGGCCCAGACCCCGACCACCACAAGTGTGTTGGGACTCACAGCATATGGCTTTGCCTTGCTTCTGGCCTTTACCAGCCTATCTTCTGTCATCACAGGCTGGACGACACTGGAGACAGAATGCGTGTTCTCCACGCCGTGCAACATGGACAGGAGGATGACGAAGAGCTCTTTACTCTCTAACTTGTTCCTTTTCCTTGGACGTGAGCAAGGTGGGGTGTGTATGTGTGTGCGCTCACGTGTGACACTTGGATTGCCCAAATAAACCTTGAGATATTTAAATATGTTATTTATTTATTTGCATGTCTGTGTCTGTGTGTATCGAAGGCACTGTGCATCCCTGTGGAGGATTAAAGGTGACTTTGGGAATCTTCCTGAATCTTCTACCTCCTCCTTACTTCTCTCTGGGATTTCCCAGGCTCTGCCCACCAGGTCCGGAATTGCGGGCTGCCGTCATTTCCACCTGGCATTTTTATGTGGGACCTGGGATCTGAACTCAGGACCTTCTGCTTATGAGCCAGAGTCTTAACCCCTGAGCCATCTCTCCAGCACCCTGGAGATATTTAAATGTTTTTCAAGTCTCATCTCTTCCATTGACGTTTCTCAAGTGATATTAGAAACCACACCTTCTCTGCCCCTTGCCTTGGTCATCTCTGTGGTGTCACTGCAAAGTGACCTTTCACGATCTGCTTTCACACTCTCAGTGATGGTGAGCTCATTACAGCACTTGTGGGAGGGTGTTCAATCTCAGGGCAGTTCTAAGGATAAGACACATTTTATTTATTTTTTTTTCCTTTTTTTTAATTAAAAATTTAATTATACATTTTAAAATTTTTTACCAGTTCCCTCCCTCCCCCTCCTCCCCCTGAACCCCCTCCTCCCCCTCCCCTTCCCCCAGTGCCTCCCCCCCAATTCCCAGAGAGTCCTTTATTGTGTACGCCTAACTCTCCACTGGGTCCTCCTCTCCGATGACATATAAGGACCCAGTGGCATTTCCATAAGCCCTTTCTCTTGTTCCCCTTAAGCATAAGATCACTACTATGGCTGTCAATCCCTTGCCTCCAGGGGTCTCGGTGCCCTTAACAGATGCTAGACTTTATGAGGGCAACAGTGCGCTGGACATTGCGCAGGGCATGCAAAGTCCCATTATGATTGCTTTGGCCCCAACTATTGTTGAGAATCTTGCAAATCGTTGCTCCTCCCATCCTTTTGCTCTTACAATCTTACCGTCCCTCTTCCGCAAATGTCCCTGAGCTCCAGGATGGGGAGAGATTAGGCTGGCCTAGTTCTATGTGATTGATATAGAGTCTCTGAAGTTCTGGATTGTGGTTTGTTGATTTTCTTTTGCAGTTTTGCTGCTCCTGCAATTCCCTTCACTCCATTCTGCTGGGCACTGTATGTCACCCCCTGGCCAGAGACAAAAAGCTGTTAAACTGGAGTCTTGTTGTAATAGCACATTCAAGGGTAGATGTAATAAGAGTAGGAAACCTCAGTGAGGGAGGGGTCCATCACCCATTTGCAAAATGATTACTTTTTATCTGCTAGATTATATGCCCTCCCCTTCTGGTGAGATCAGGAAAGAACGTCTGTGAACTTAACCAGGTTTCTCATTACTTACTTGCAGACCTTGATGGAGGCCTATTTTCTCTGCTGTAACATGGTCCCCTCTCTCCTTGTTTCTGGTGTGGCCCTCCTAACCCATCTCTCTTGTTCATAATCCTTGCAATTACTGTGTTACATAGGTTTACTTTTGAGTGTCTCAATGTGGGCTGGGTGAGTTTGATACTAGGAGCCACCTATTATGGAGTACATACGGCGCTTAATTTTCTGGGTTTGGGATACTTCACTTAATATAACTGTTTCTAATGACATCCATTTCCCAGCAAATTCCAGTAATTCATCATTTTTGATGGCTGAGTAGTACTCCATTGTATAGATGTACCACAGTTTCCTTATCCACTCGTCAACTGTTGGACATTTAGGTTGATTCCATGACTTTGCTATTGTAAACAGTGCTGCTATGAACATGGTCGTGCTTGTGCTATCGAGGCGAACCTCTGCTGCATGGGGGGTTATTCCCAAAAGTGGGATAGCAGGGTCATATGGCATTTCAATCTTTAATTTCTTTAAGAATCTCCAGACGGCTCGCCAGAGTGGCTGTATGAGCCTGCATTCCCACCAACAATGTAGGAGAGTTCCCCTCTCTCCACATCCTCTCCAGCATTTGTCGTTGTTTGTATTGTGGATTTTTGCCATCCTGACCGGGGTGAGATGATATCTCAGGGAAGTTTTGATTTGCATTTCCCTGATGGCGAAGGAAGTGGAGCATTTTTTAAGATAATTGTTAGACATTTTAATTTCACCCTGGTAAAGTTTCTTTGAAGTTCCAGGGCCCATTTTTTAATTGGGCCAGTGTTTTCCTAAGTTCTTTGTGCACTCTGGACAGTAGAGCTCTGTCAGATATGTGGTTAGTGAAGATTTTCTCCCATTCTGTGGGTTGCCTTTGAGCTCGTGTGACAATCTCTTTATCTGAACAGAAGCTCTTTAATTTCACAAGATCCCAACTGTTGAGAGTTGGTAGCAGTGACTGTGCCATTGGATGTCTGTTTAGGAAGTGTTGGCCTAGCCCAATCAGCTCGAGGGAGTTCCCTATCCTTTCAACTATGGTTTTTAAAGGATAAGACACATTTTAGAGCAAAATCTTTTGGCTGACAGCACTGCTTATTGCTGGTGGTTGAAGTAGGGCTGCAGGAAATGTGTATAAGCTCTCGTCTTCCAGCTAGCTCGCTAATAATGGAAGAAACATCTCCTATGTCCAGGCTGCCTTCTCCCTGAGACACCAAGCCTGGTCCCTTCATGACACTAGTGGTCTTCGTGTCATATGTATTTGCATCTCCCTTTCCCTGGTGATCTTGTGAGTTTGTTGCAAACTCTAGGTCAGGTATGAGCAGCCCAGGGTTCACACTTGGTGCATGATGTAGATAATATTGTCACGGGATTTCTTTCTAGGCTCTTGCATCCCAGATTCGATGATTGAAGCTACAGCATGATCGAATAGGTTAAGTAAAATTTATTGAAAAGGAGGGAAAGGAATACCCGATTGTTGGAGAATCAAGGGCAGCAAGATGTTTCTGGCTATTTAGAGAGTCAAAGGGGAGGCAAGATAGCTCCATGTCTCATTCTGAAGTTCTGAACCTTTTTGAGCTTTTGGTGAATCAAAAGTAGAAGCTTTCTTTTAGTTTTCTCTCTGACCTTTGATTGGTGGTCCAGGTGAGGGCAGGTTTGAAAGTCTTGCCGGCAGGCTTTGTGGGAGACCCCCTGGTGGGGCCCTACGTGCTGAATCCAGCTTCAGACCAACTTTCCTTTCTCACCGGCTTGTAGCCTTGCTTCATTTCCTGTGGTCTAAATGTCTGTGGAAAGGTATCCTTGCCACTAGTCACAGAACTATATCCCTTGTATGTGACTTGCTTCTAAGGCTTTGCGGTTCTCCATAAAGTTCTCTTGTTCACATTGAAGTGACTTTAAAGCTGACCACAATATTATCTTACCTTTTTCTGGGGGAAATTGTTGAAATGTTAGAAATAATCAAGAGCCAAAGGGAGCAAGGGACAGGGATGGTAAATAGGTACAAACAAAGCAATCCACCATCCAGGTGAATTCATCTAACTGTGGTACACAGGATTTGCTGCTCAGTAAGAGCAGGTTTGTTTTAAAACTGTAATAACGAGGATTGGAGAGATGGCTTGTGGGTTAAGACTCTGCCTCACAAGCAGAAAGCCCTGAGTTCAGATCCCAGGTCCCACATTGAAAACACCAGGTGGAAACAGAGGAGACCTGCACTTCTGGCCCTGGTGCACAGAGCCTGGGAGATCACAGAGCAAAGCAAAAAGGAGGTAGAAGCAATCCAGGATGATTGCCGAAGTCACTTTGGTCTTCCACAGGGATGCACCATGCCCCCTGACACACACATGCGCGCGCACACACACACACACACACACACACACACACACACACACGTGCACACACACATGCACAATTGAACAAATAAAAAAATTTAAAAAAATAGTTGGGCGTGGTGCGGTGCATTATAGCACTAGGAAGATGGAGACTGGTAGTTGCTCGCTGGGGTGTCCAAGGAGAGATACTGTCTCCAAACTAGCAAACAAATAACAACAAAAACAAGGACAATGCCTGCAGAATGACATCCAGTGTTATGTGCTTGTGTACCCCACCTATGTATACACACACACACACACACACACACACTCTCTCTCTCTCTCTCTCTCTCTCTCACATACACACACACAACCACTCGTGTGTATCAACTTCATGGTGGTCTGCAGATCTCTTGCACTGACATGATCCATGACCTTTGCATAGCTTGACCTCAGAGCAGCCTGGCTTATCTCTTGGTGTGTAGCCGATGCGGTGGGTACCACTCACTGCAACCACTCATTGTAGACTGGTGGCTGTTTATTCATTTTTGTGTGTGCGACATATCTTGAGGTTTAACTCAAGAGGCCAATCATAACTACGCTGCTGCACTCAATTATTTAGAAACTGAGGGGGCGAAGTGGGTCCAAAGTCAGGTTCATGGTCTTAATTTCTCTAGCTGGAAATTGGAGTCTGTCTAGATGACTTTATAAAGTAATGAGATCTAATACCGTGTGAGCCAGCAAAACCTTACCGCACCTTCATGCCTGTCCCTGACTACCTTCCAAATCCACCAATATCATGTGTTGCCAGCTCCAGTCTGTCTAGAGAAAGAAGAAAGCATGTGATTTTGCAACTGAACATTTGAGTCAAGGATCAGTTCAATTATTTCCCAAATATTGTTCTGACTTTAAGATCAGAGGAAGCCACACCTACATGCATACTAATTAAAAAATATTCATTAAGGAGAGAGAGAAGGCGTGCACAGGCACGCCATGGTACACAGGTGGAGGTCAGAGGTCAACTTTCCGCAGTCAAGTTTTCTACTAGGGGGGCTGATGGGGATTGAACTCAGGTTACAAAGTTTGCATACAGGCTCCTCACTCCCCAAGCCTGCCCGTCATCACAGCACTTTAGAAATGGTAACGACCTTTAGGAATTTCCAACCCAGTAGTCTCCAACCTTAGTAGCATATTACAGACAAGTAGGGATTTTCTGAAAAAAATGTGAGTCCCTGAAGTCCCATCCTTTGAGAGACTTGTTTTTTAAATTGGTCCAGGGCATAACTTGGGCATCTGATTTGGATCTTTTTAAGATCCAAAGCTGGGACTGGAGATAGCTCAGGGTTTAAGGCTCTGCCTCATAAGCAGGACCTGAGTTCATATCTCTGATTCCATGTAAAAATGCCTGGTGGAAATGGCAGCAGTCTGCACTTCCGACCCTGGAGGGTGGAGCCTGGGAAACTCTAGAACAAAGCTATAAGGAGGTAGAACAATCCAGGATGATTCCTAAGGTCACCTTTGGCCCTCCACAGGCACGTGCAATCCCTCTTTTTTACACAAACACACAGACAACACGCGCGCATGCACGCGCACGCATACACACACACATACTCATAAAAAGATCCAACGCAGTTCTAACATGCAGTCAATTCAGCCACTGCTGCAACCTGGCAGTTCCCACACGATGCACTTCAGAACACAGCACCTCCCTCCTCTGCCCTCGTTAGGAATGCAGATCCTCGTCCCCCTAGTGTCCTTGCCGAACCAAACATTAAGGGGTGTTGCAGTCACCTGCAATGTTGCTGATAAATGACCATCAAACGGCTTAAGGGAACAAGGGGTTTATTCTCCCTGATGATTTTCTGGTTACAGTTCTCAGTCCAGCTTGGCAGGAGAGCATGCACCAACACCAGGGCCAAGGGAACTGGCCACACCATTTCCACATAACAGCTGAGATGGACAATCCTTACTTGCTAGACCAGCATGTCTGGCAAGAGAACAGAAGGATGCCAACTCTCTCAACCAGCTCTCTGTGATTTATCCAGGGCTTAGTCCCACCCACCATGGGCTGGGTCTTCCCCATCAGCTAGACAATCTCCTTCAGGTTTACTCTGGGCCTAGCTCAACCATTAATTCTCCACAAATGTGCCCAGAGCTCAAACCCTCAATAATCAAGTTGACACCTGTGCTTAACTATGACACGGGGAGAAGCTGGGGATCTGTGGTTGCACAAGCCCTTGTGGCATTTCAGCTCCAAACAAGTGGATTCTCCCTCTCAGACTGTGTGGCTGTGACCTTGGCTGGACAGAAGGCAAGGAGCTTCCTATGTCAGCAGAGGGGTGGGGGGTGTCCTGTGGAATCATCCCCTAGAAGCTGCCTTACCATTTGTCTGATTTTGCAGTAGCTTTCTCTCCAGAACCCACAGGTGTGCCCCCTGTCCTTCTAATGTCTTCTCCGTGGGTGGGCAGAGATGTCTCCCCTCAGCATACGTCGGAAGTTCCTGCCTTCCAGCCCTTCAGCTCATACAGACGAGCACACAGCTGTAGACCAGCACAAGGCATCCAGCTTGAGACCTGGGCTCAGAGGTAAGTTTTGTAAAACAGCAAGTCAGTGTAAAATGGGCTAAGACCGTAGTGTGGTATAGCCGCATCATTTTGTAAAGCCTCATCCACTGCGACGGGAGTGTGGCAATTCCTGCATCCAACCACATCTGAACTCCCTAAACACTGGACTCCCCACCATCGTGGGTTTGAGAGAGGACTAGTCTTTCGCATGAAATTTCTTCACTTCCCACCCTGCACTGCTCTGCTTCCCTAGCAACGCTTGGCAACTTTTGAAAGCCATAAAAGATAGGCGCCCCGTTCTGTGCATGTGTGAGGTGAGGTGGGGTAAGCATGGGCGCTATGCAGATGTCTCTCCCTGCCTGGGGTCTTCAGATTTCCTCCCACCATGCTATGTATGGTGGCTCTCTCCCTATTCTCTCTAACTTCACCCTGTACCCTTCTGTTCTGACGCTCTTCCACCTTAAGGATAAACAATGATTTCCTCGGCCACCAAATCCTCAGTGCTATTAAGACTAGTATTTCTAAAATCAATCAATCAGTCAATCAATCAATCAATCAATCAATATCAATCAGTCAATCAAACAAATTTGTATTTCTGAGCTGGAGAGATGGTTCAGGGGTTAAGCCTTTGCCTTGCTATCAGAAAGATGTGAAGATGTAAAAACACCAGGCAGAAATGGCAGCAGCCTGCACTTCCAGCCCTGGAAGGTGGAGCCTGGGAAACCCCACAGCAAAACAATAAAGAGGTAGAGCAATGCAGGATGATTCCTGAAGTCACCTTTGGGCCTCCACAAGCACACACAGTACCCTCTTCTACACATATATACATCCCTACATACATCCCCAATACACCTACACCATCACCTACACATATGCAAAAAAAATAACCCTTGTATTTCTTAAGTCTCTGCCTTTATCAGTGGCTAGGTCAACCTCACGCGTTGTCATTGAGTCAGTTTACACTCCTCTATCCCACTAGCCTATCCTTCATGTAGCTCAGCTGTAGAGTCCTTGCCTAGCACATAGGAGTCTCCAGCATCTCTCACAAGAAGCTCCATTGATCTCTGGAGTGGTTGGTGCCTGTTTCTCTCGTTCTCCTTAGCTGTAATCAGGATAATGATGTCTATCTGTGTTCTGGTGTCTATTGTGTGTGCTGGAGAAGGAGAGGCCAGGGGAAACAGTTGTTTCCTTTCAAGGAGTCTAACATTAAATGAGACAAAACACATCTGGGAAATGCAACGGGATGGAATGATGTTATTTTATATGGGCAGTAAGTTGTTTTTCTTTCCCTCAGATAATGAGTTATGAGGCAGGCAAAGAGCAGAGGATGTTTATTTTAAAACAGAAAACAGGACCAGTTCCTGCAAACTGGGGTCCTGGGAGCGGCCGGGAGGAGCAAGCCCTTGAGGTGGGCTTGGAGGTCAGCGAGCAGACATACGGTGAAGGAGGCAGAGTCTTCAGAGAAACAGAGAAAGACGAGTATCAGGGAGACAGGCTTTGATTTGGAAACAGGCACAGAAGACAGAGGGGGAGAAAGTCTCACTGAGAGCTCAGAGCAAGCAGCTGACAAATCCCTGGTGGCATCTCCAAGCCCTGGTGTGTCCCATCATCTCTGAGCAAGAGCATAAGACAGAGAGAGACAGAACCTTCTGAGGAGAAGGTTCCAGATGGATTGGAACCTAGAATCTGGTGGGGTGCACTCCTGAGCATGTGCCTGGTCAATGCGTCGAAAGATGCAGCCCGGGAGAAGAAAGATGCAGCCCGGGAGGAGAAATGTCTTTAGAGGCAGGCGCAGAGGCTGATGGGCAGCTGCCCCATGGACTTGGAGCCTTCAGAGAAACAGCCACAAATCTCAAGTGCAAGGAAAAGACTTTGGAGAGGAAAGGGAAACATTCTGCCTTCTGAGCTCAGGGCTCAAAGAACAAGAGGCTTATGATTTCTATGATGTAGCTCCTGCTTATGGTGGAAAATTGCAGGAGGAAGAAAGGGGGGGGAACAGAGGAGGCTCCTGGGAGCAAGAAGGCACAGGCTCCTCCCATCTATTTAGTGTCAGCTGTCAGGAATATTAAATGTAAAATGGCTCAAGCTGCCTCCCCTTTCCCTCTGATGTACCTGTTCAGACAAAGAACCCTTCACAGCTCCCAGCCCACTTAGATAAGACAGCCCCACTCTCCCAAGGACAATTCCACGGTCCCCAGCTTGTCTGTGGCTCCCAAGAACTTTCACCCACCCCAGGGTGAGCCCCCCTTTCCATCCCAGTACATGTTCCTGGTCTATGGTCACACTACTGCCCCATGATCACATAATCATGCCCAGTAAGAGACCCCCAAACTGGATTTCTCGCTCTGCTTCTGTGTCTACCTCTCTCTACCTCTCTCTCTCTCTGCCTCTCTCTCTCTCTCTCTCCCTCTGTCTCTCTCTCTGTCTCTGTCTCCCTTTCCTCTGTTCCCGAAACAGCCATGCTGCACGCCGCTCTCCTATTTGGTCCTCCTGTTTGCTTGACAATAAATCTTTTTAATGTATTATGTGCTGGTTTTGGTGTGACTTTGTATCTCTGATCATTCTGAGGTGTGTGTGTATGGGGGAGCACTTCCCAAGAGCCCCACATTTAGCCTATCTTCCAGGGATCCTATTTCCTGGCCGGTGGGGCGGACTTTTGACTGATGATTGACAGACCCAGCTGAATTTCCCTTGGGTTAGAGAGACCATGATTTACAGCGTTACTAGGGAAACAGGAAGTGGGAGTGTAGCCCCTAACACAACCTTCTAGCAGAGTCTTGGATCAGGGTGAAGAATCTAATACTCTTTGCTTTGTTTTATAGGGTTTCTTGTAGCCCAGGCTGGCTTCTAACTCACTCTGTAGCCTGATCTTACTTTCTCCACCTCCCCAGTGCTAGGATAAAAGACACGCATGCCATGCATGGTAGGAAGCCCAGACTCTTAGTGAACAGTACTGCATCCAAATGAAGACTGCAGTTCACCGAGATCCTAACAGCTGTATCTTCTCTTGTCCCCCCCCCCCCCTTTTGAGTCAGTATCTGATTTGCATTTGCAGAAGAAGCCGCAGCAGAGAACCTGGCAGGGGCCCCATAATGAAGCCAGGTGGGACGCATTGAAATGGGAATGTGTAGAAATAAGTCAGGAAGAGCTGGAGCCAGCTGCCAGCGAGCTTAATGAAAGGTTAACAGGAATCCTGCAATGGGTGGCAGGGGAGACTCTTTGTCTCTCCAAAGGAAACAGAAAGTTGAGAAGTGGGATTTCGCCCGGCAGAGGCAAAGGCGAAAGAGGCAGAAGCCACTTGAAACCGCAGGTCTGAATCGCTACTCGGAGTTTCATTTCGGTTTGTAAACAGGCCACACAGCCTTGAAGGGGAAAAAAGCAAAGCAGCGGGAGCTCTGGACGCCGTGAGCGGCCGCGGGCAGCAGGGGGCGGTGCTCTCAAAGAAGACAGATGCAGGTGCGGGTCTGAAGATGCTCGCAGAGACGCGCGGTGGCTTCGCTCTCCGTCTGCGCCAGGAAGGTGCTGCTCGGTCGTGCTGCACATCATCTGGGTAATGACGTGGAGGAGCAGGGCTGGGGAGACGGGGAAACCCCGATACAGCTTGCCACCCAATGCCTCGCTTTCCGCTGAGGATTGAAGCCAGGAGAAGGGGTGAGAAGCTGCCTCGGATCCCGCAGGAAGCAAACCACCGCTAGATCTTGGGTGCATTCGCCAAGCTTGTCTGATTGGCCCTGCCATACCCCTGAGTCCCACCCACTAGGCAAGTACGCTTTAGTGGCATAACCAGGCAACTTTTGCCCAAACTGTAACTTTTCCAGCCGCGATCCCTGACTTCCCTGTCCCATCCCATAATGCACTGCTGCTTCCAGGAGGAGGACCTAGAATCCCCAGCCCAGAGCTGGGCTCTCTCTCTCTCTCTCTCCCTCTCCTCTCTCTGACTTCCCAACATAATTGATGTTATGACATGCATCTGGGCTGACAGCTGTGCACACACCCCCCCACTTAAAATTCACTCTTTTACACTCACTTGCACATACATACACCCACCCAAATGTAAACACACACATAAAAAATGATAATTAACCAGCACCCCCAGTCTCACATTGCACTGCCCAGAGATACCATGGGGGTCAGCGTGTCCAAGTTTGCCCCAGACTTTCCCAGCTTTCAAGCTCCAGGTATAGCACGCTGAAGCAGCATCCACTGGTGAGAAATTTAGTTTTTTTCTACCAAATTAAGTCTTGAAAGGAAATGTTAGCAGGGCTTAAAGCAAGACAGTAACAAGCAATGGAGCGACTTTTATTTAAGTCTGGGAAGGAACCCCCCCCATACACACATACACCCCACCACTTGAATGGTCAGAGTGTACCACAAATTAGACAGGCGAGGGCATGGTAGGGGCTTGGCCAAGCTTTTATAGCTGAGAACTCAGGGAGAGGAGAAGGGAAATGGAATGAGGAAACCGTGGTTTCTTTGCAGCCCTAGCTGTGGTCTCTAGGGCAGTATGACGTGGGGCTGGAAGTGCTACGCAATTATCTTTTTTATCTTTTTTAATGTGTGTGTTTACATTTGTGTGTGTGTGTGTGAGTGTGTGTACACACCCATCACCCCCACCTGCAGTGGGCACTCCCGTGACCCTGACTACAGTGCATCCACTTAAGGAGCTGCCATCTCAAAGGAGGCTGGAAAGAAGGGCTGATCTTGCACATGTGAGAACTTTGGGTTTGATCCCCAATACCAAAAGGGGGGCTTAATGATCTCTGGGTGACTGCAGTCCTGTGGGAGGTGGGAAGGACGACTCATTCATCCGTCCAGTCTTCTGCATCTCCCCGCAGTGACTATGTGAAGAACTGACTCGTTTCCATCCCGGGCTGTCTGAATATTTCTCATGAAGAGAAGGGTGGAGGAGTGGTGAAGGGCAAGACGCTAGAAGGATCTGTGCCTCGCCCCATCTCACATTCTTGAAGAGGTTCAAGCTTACGCGTATCTCCAAATGAGGGCATAGGTCAGGTAACGGAGATTGATGATCAGAACTGAACATTTAAACTTGACTACAAGCCTGGCATCCTTTGCTTTAAAAATCACACCTTGAGAGACTTAGCAATAGTTACCAGGAGGAAATCACACCTTGAGAGACTCAGCAATAGTTACCAGGAGGAAATCACACCTTGAGAGACTCAGCAATAGTTACCAGGAGGAAATCACACCTTGAGAGACTCAGCAGCAGCCACGAGGAGGAAAGGGAAGAGGAAGCGAGAGGGAGGGGCCTGGCTGGTACTTTCCTGCAAAGAGCTCTGGTCTTGATCTTGTCCTGGCCTGCCCTCCTCCCTCCTCCTCTGTCTCTTTTCTCCCTGTTTATCTCCAGGTCCCCGCTGTGTTCCTTCCTTCCCTCTTTCCTCCGAGGAGAGGGGGTGTCTTATCTCCCTTCAGCAGTTTGACCATCCACAGGCGATTGTGCTTTTCTTTCTGTTCAGGGGGCCGTCCCCTCAGAAGCTGTTCCTCAGAGCTTTGCTTTACAATCTCTTCCCAGACTTAATCTCAGACCTTCTTCCCAGAGATGACAGGAAAAATGCCTGAAGGAAATCACCAAAGTGCGCATCCCTTCTGGGGTGGGGATCAAGGCGATTAGAAAAGACAGCAGGAATTGTGTGTGTGTGTGTTGGGGGCGGGAGGGGGGGTTTGCTTCTGAAGCAACCAGAGTGAACACAATGATTTTAATTAGCCAAAGGCTCACAATCCACTTATAGCCTCCATCACCCTTTGTAAACCTGCTGTGGCAAATATTTGCCACGTGTCGGCATTTGGACAAGGACATGAAGTCAAACCGGCTCAGACCCTGGAGTTGTCATTGTGTAGTATGCAGTGAGTGTGTGTGCACGTGCATGTGTGCGTATGTGCATGTGTGCACACATGTTCATGTGTGCATGTGCATGCATGTTTGCATTTATGCATGTGTGCATATATGTGCACGTGTGTTGCATACGTGTGTGCATGTATGTACATGTATGTACACCCTCCTCCATGGAGAGCAGGTGTCTGTGTGGGCTGCAGCTAGCCTGGGGCACTAAGGACATGTCTGGTGATGTTTGCTGGTAGAACCCCTATAGTTTCCCCAGCAGTATGCACCTGGTATCCTTGGAGAATTGGAAAGTTGGATGTGGAAGTTTGAAGTCTACCCCAGAATCTAGGTTTTTGTACAGTGGTGTGTGCGTCTCATACTTTTAAGAACCTGGGAATCATGTTAAAATGCCCGTATGTGGGCCTGACTCTCAGAGAAGCTGATTTGATGAACTTGGAGAAGGAAACAGCAACCTGTCCAGTGTCTGTGATAAGGGAGGGCAGAGGAGGGAAGAGGCAGGTGAGAAGGGAGGAGAAGGGAGGGAAAATGGGAGGGGAGAGGAGGGGCGGAGAGGGAAGAAGACCATTGCAACCTGCATCTGTGATAGCCACACCCACAGCAGGGGTCCGAGGAAACAGTCTCAATGTGCAGCTCAGCTGAGCTGTTGGCTATGCACACTGCGCCCATTCTCACCTCGCCTCCCCTTCCTGACCTCCCAGCCAGTGCTGGGCTCACCTTCCTGTTGTTTAATGAATAAAGGACCCAAACGACTTAGGGGGAAGTTTTTTTTTTTCCAGCTTATGATTCTCGGTTACATTAATGAACACTGCGAGAGAGTTCACACGGGCATCAGGAGCCCAGGCAAACAGCCCCGCCACATCCACGGGAATTGCTAGCAGAGCAGCGTACTTCCTTTCTTGCCAGTGTGCCAAAGTACTGAAGAATCTTTCTCCATCATATTCACCTGCTCAGGGAATGGTCGACCCGGCATGGACTGAGTCATGCCACATCGATTAGCCGTCTGCGGACTAACTCGGGGTTTGCCTTAACTGAATTACTCTTCATATACGCATCCAAAGGCTTAGCCTTCAATTGTGAAGTTGACACGTGCAACTAACTGCCACAAGGTGCCCGTTCCTCAAGGTCAATACAAAAGAGAAGAGACCAGGACCCCGCAATCCCCTTTGAGGGAACACACCAAAGACTTAGAAATCTCCTTTTAAAGGTTTTTACCATTACCCAAGAGTGCCAAGATGGGACACTAAGTATTTAACACAAGAGCCTTTGTGGAACATTCCAGGTCCAACAATAGCATCATCCTCTCTTGACTTGTGCCTCTGGGTCCAGCCACCCCACTGGACAATAGGAAAAGGTTCTTGGAAGATGAGACAAGTATCATTTTCAGCTTGAATGATTATTGCAAAATTGAGTGGAGCATAGACATGATGCTAAGACTTCATTACCACAAACTGTATGCCATGAGTTATTTTTTATTTTATTTTTTCTTTATTTTCTTTATTTATTTTATATGTAGTGTGTGTATGTGTGTGTGTGTGTGTGTGTGTGTGTGTGTGTGTGTGTGTGTATCAGAAGGAACTGTATTTTCTCTGTGAAGGACTAAGAGTGACTTTGAGAATCATCCTGGATTGCTTCTACATCTTTTTCTCTTAGCTCTGGAATTTCCCAGGCTCCGCCCACCAGGGCCGGAAGTGCAGGATGCCACCATTCAACTTGATGTTTTGAACGTGGGACCTGGGATCTGAACTCAAGACTTTTTGCTTGTGAGGCAGAGTCTTAACCCTTGAACCATCTCTCCAGCTCTTTATTTTATTTTAAATTCGTCCCTTAAGCTTGGTTCACTGTAGAGTTTTCCACTTCTACACAAGGATGAAGAGCAGAAGGGAAATGTCCTGGTTTCCGCCTGGAGTTTGGATGTCTTAGATTCCGCTGCATGCCGAAATGGGCATCATGATATTATTTAAACCTGCACTTTCCTGTAGACCTTAATGGTGTACCATGATGTGCAGGAAAAAGTAAAGGGAGAAACCATTGTGGTGTCGACATCATTCCTGCCGGGTGACTGCTTTCCATGAGACAGACAAGAAGCAAGTACTGCGGGGATGTGGAGAAACTGGGGCCTCACAAGTCAATGGTGGGAGGGTAGAGTGGTGAGCTGTGGATGATGGAACGGAAGAGTCATGAGATATGCAGCAGCCTCACCATGTGACCCAACAAAGCAACTGCCGAGTGACAGGGACAGGACCATTCACACCTATGCAGGGGTGCCCATGGTTACCTTACTATAACAGCCCCCCAAACATGATGCGGCATCTAGCTAACTTATCTATTTATAATCTACCTACGTATCTGTAGATTGATCTATCTTTCTATATCATCTATCTACCTACTATCCATCTATCTATCTATCTATCTATCTATCTATCTATCTATCTATCTATCTATCATCTATCTACCTATCTATCTATCTGTATCTATCATCTATTGATCATCAATACAAGAGAATGTCTATCTATCATCCATGCAAGGAAATTCTATTCAGCATTTATAAAAATATGAGTCAATCAGTTCATGCCACAGCCTGGATGAATCGGAAGACACGGTAACTGAAGAAATTAGCACATGAGATCAGAGCGTATGACTCTCCAAGTGTGGGAGTGTGTAAAGACAGGAAAGTTGGTGGCTGTGCCCAACTGGGGGTGATATGGAAAGTCCAGAATGACAATGTTCTGAAATGAGCCCGCGGTGATGATTAGCATAACTGCAGCTATGTTAAAAACCATTAGGTTGTGCTTTTAAAGCAAAGGCGTTTATAGTGTGTTCCCTGTGGCTTAATAAAGCTCCTTAAAATGTTTCAGCTGTAAAAAAATGAATGTGGAGCCTCATCACCTTACAATGAGTCCAACACATTTGCTATAATGCAAACTAATGATAAGGTCAATTTAAAAGAACAAGGCCTCTTCCCTCGGCTTCACGCTGCACATGTGGTGGCTAAAGTTTCGTTGGTGGCCCATGTTGTTATTATATTGCTTTACATGTGACTACCAAGAAGATTCAGATGTTGCCTGCAGGAAGCAGCCATCTGCTGTGAGTGTGAGTGTGTGTGCATGCAGAAGGTGTGATTGCATCTATGTGATGGAGGTCAGAGGTCAATGTCAGATATCTTCCTTTATTGTTCTCCACATTAGTTTTTGAGGCAGGGTCTCATCCCCGAGCCCCAAACTTAACGATTGGTTAAATTGGCCTGCCAGTGAGATTGGCAGATCACCTTGTAGGAACCCTGCAGTGCCCCACAGCTGGGGTTTCAGATGTGCCCGACCACAGCTGGCTTTTTACATGGTGCGGGCTGCAAATACAGCAGCCACTTCACTGACTGAGCCGTCTCCCCAGCCACAGCAAGTGGATGTTCTTACATCCATTCCCAGAGACTGTACTTGGGCAGCCAGTTCCTATGAGCAGAATTGCTGGCTGCAATAGTGGGCTTGCTTAAAATCTTGGCAGATGATTATTTTTTGTCTTAGCTCAGACCCAACAGCAGTTTATCAAAGTCTCCAACTTTGACAATTCCTAGACCCTATCTCTCTCCTCGCCGCTTGACGAAGCAGCCAAAGCCGCAGCTCAGTTTTGTAGATGTTCCTTCCAGATTGGAGAAATGCTTACAAGGCACAAGCAACTTGGAGTTGTAGACTTCCCTTTGTGGTTCAACGTGGTCTTGACTTTTGGGCTTTGTAATCTTGAATTATTCTGTTTTATACGTTAACAAATATCTTAAAATATTTTGGCTCGGTGCTTTCGTCTTGCGATAGGATTATTACCTGAACTGCTTGTCCTTGATATGCGTATCTCCCAAATGGTCTTGCTGATGTTAATCCCCATCAAGTTTTCACCAGGTTTATTAATAAAATAGTTTTCTTCAAAACACAGAGAGATAAGCAGAACAAAAAGTCAAGTGATACATTTGTCTTTCATTACCCGTGGGGAATTGATTTCAGTGCCTCCCCCAAGATACCAAAACTGAGGATGCCCAAATTCCTTAGAGAAAATGGTGTAACGTTTACATATAACCTATGCATATTCTACAATAGATTACTAACAATACCTCAGACAATTTAAATGGTACGTAGTGGTTACTAGGCTGCATAGTTAGGGAATAAAGGGAAAAATCTACACATTTACTCTACAGGTAAGGTGTGTGTGTGTGTGTGTGTGTGTGTGTGTGATGGAGGTCAGAGGTTAACCATATTCAGAGCCAGAGGTTAGCTTTGGTCTTCATTCCTTCAGAGCTGTCCATCTTGTTTTTTGAGACAGGGTCTTTCACTGATGAGGCTGGATTGGCTGGTGCCAGGCATCTGCCTGCCTCTGCCTCCCCCAGGTATGATTACAAGAACATAGCGCCATGCCCAGCTTCTTATATGGGCACTGGGAAACGAACTCCAGGCCCCGTGCTTGTGGGGCAAGCACTTTACTGACTGAGCCATCTCTGAAGCCCCGCCCCCATTCACATAATTAAAACCCAATGTGTGGACCTGCTGTCCCTAAGTGCAGAGGTTAAGAACATGCAGATAGAGAAGACTGGTTGAGCTTAGTTTTGCAAAGAAGAATCTGCTGTTTACTTCCTGTGGTTGTTCACCAATTAACTCCAGCTCAAAGTCTTCTGCCTGGCGTGTCATACGTTAATCCCGCAGGAGAGGAGACTGCGGGGGATTGGAGGGTATCTGTGAAGAGTTGCAGGGTAATCATTAAGAAGTTGCAGTACTCTTGCTCCATGGGATTCTGGAAGGCTGAGAGTGGAAATTCCAGAAATGAATTTCTGTTTAAGAAATGCATTACTGGAGTCACTTGATCACGGTCGGTATTGGTGCGGGGAGTGGAACTTTGGTCACCTAGCATCACTTGTTCTCTTTTTCCATTTGGACAGATGATCTGAGCGCTCTCATCTACTGTGTTACAATTCCCTGTTCGCTCAGAGTCCACCATGCCTAGCCAGCTATGGAGGAAGAGCTGAGTTTGACTCTGCCGAGAATTCCTTCATCCACCATCCCTACAGTCCTCAGGGAGTGCTCCACAGATGGGCAGAGGCCTAAGGTGGGAGAGTCCGCAATCCTCAGGCTCTAGTTCGAGTTATCCAGGTCGCTGATCCTTTCTGTTGACCCCAAAAGAGAGAACAGGAGATTGTGGCAGTCTTGGTGCTACCAAATAGAGTCATGGTAGAGAGGACATGGAGCTTAAAAAAAGGAATAGTGACCAGATATAATGACATTGATGGGATGTTGCTCATGTCACGACTGAAGCTATGACCTTAGATGGTTCATTCTCCAAAACGCAAGGAAAGAAGCTAGCGTTGGGCTCAATCCCCAGTGTTGTGTAAACCAATCGTGGTAGCCCATGCCTGTAATCCCAGCACTTGGGAGGTTGAGGCAGGAAGACAGAAGGTCAGGGCTGTCCTTGGCTTGTGGGAGACAAGCCTAGGTTTCATGAGACTCTAACTCAAGTGGAGGGAATAGGGGAAGGGAAGACAAAGACAAGAGAAAGGAAAAAGGTTTTAAGTCAAATGAATGGATTAATTTTGAGAACTGCATTTCCCATCCCTAGTAATAATCATGCCAACGTGTGACCTGCCTTTAGAATAGAAAAGGAGAGATGCATAGGTTGTCTGACAAGCTGATCTTAAGGACTTCAATTCTGTTTCTTTGAGAGAGAGAGAAAGAGAGAGAGAGAATATGAGGCCCAGGGGTGACATGTGGAAATACCCTGGATTGCTCTATCTCTAATTTCTTTGCTCTGGGGTTTCCCAAGTTCTGCCTTCTAGGGCCAGAATTATAGAACGCTGCCATATCCGCCTGGCATTTTACATGGGACCTAGCAGTTCAAACTTATGTTCTTTTGCTTTGGAGGCAAAAGTTTTAAATCCTTGAAGCATCTCCTCACCACCAGGGATGTCCAGCTCTGTATTCTTGCTTCCCCAAAGCTGTTCAAGTGCTTTGTGCCTGGGATGGAACCCAACACTTGATGAGCAGGTAGTCTACCATCGAGCCGTACCTCTGTTTTGCTCCCAAAGCTCCTATTGATTTTGCTTGGGTTCTTTCCACTGGACTTGGTATTCTTAAAGAGACTCTAAGGGCACTGGCTTGGCCATCCTTGAGGTCAGTGACAGAGAAGTGATTTATGGCCAGACCTGGGATGCCTGTCAGATGGAAGCATCCATACTATTTAGTCCTGGGATGAATAACCTGAAGGAACTCGGATTGTTCACTTTGTACTAAATGAAGTTGTCTCCTGTAGACAAAACAAGGCTCTCTGGCAAGATTTGCATGGTGGCTTCAACTGATTGACGAGCTTCTTTGTCAGGATGAATTATTGATTGGACCTTTGCATCATTGGCGTGACAGTTGATGGGAAGTGCTTTGATTTTTAAAGATGTGCACATTCAGATTGATCTACACAAAAGAAATTTTGGGGGATGGTTACTTTTAGCTCTCTTTCACCGAATCATCCCATGAATATTTATGGAAACTCAATCTGAACCATATCACAGGATTGAGTTATTTTTAAGTTGAAATAAGTAATACTCCCCATCTGTAGGTTGAAATGTTTTCCTCCCTTGGTTGTTATAATTATATTACGTTTTAGGTCCAGATGCCTACTTATTAAAAGAGGCAAATTTCCTTTCAAGTCAATGGAAATGCCAAGGATTTAATGATGATGACTTAGGTCTCTACGATGTGTTTAATTCTACCAAATGTTTTCACCTCAATTTCTGCCTCACATAATAGTTAATTAGCACTTAGCATGTGCTGAGAATTTTGCTATGTAGCTATGTCATTCAGTTCTTACAAGACCCTACAAATTAGTTACTATTTTTATCCCTAATTTGTGAATGAACTAAAGTGTTGGAGGGATTTGCCAGCTTTCCTGAGGCTACGTGGAGCCAGAGTTCATAAAATGCACGCTTGTACCTGGAACCCAAGCCTTGAATTCATCACCTAAGCAATCTGTCTCCAAATCATGCAATATTAAAGAAAAATACCCAGCTGTGGTTAATGCATGGCGACTATGTATATTTCCATAAAACCTGCATGGGATTTGTACTATCAACATTTCACCGTGGAAGTGGAGAAATCTCAACAGGCCTCACATCTCCCCGACAGATTGATGAAGGTGAATGCTGATGCGGGAAGGGGCATGCTTTGCTCAATGGTAAACTCACTGATAGATAATTCAGTCTCCAGAACGTATTCAGGTGTGTGCCACCAATTGGAAGCCAGATGAAACCCAATATACCAGACATGCGAAAAGACGTGAAAATAGAAGGGAGACTGGCAGGGAAGAAGTAGGGTGTAGCATGAAGAAAAAAAAGGGGATGGGTTTGAGGATTAAGGTGTAGAAATATCACAAATTCACTCTATTCATACATGAATACTAAAGGAATTACAATAACATTAATATAGCCAATGGGGAATTCTGTCAGTAGTTTAAAAAAAGGATTGTCATAGATCTCCATTCATCAGAGGGAGGGAGTAAGACCCAAGGAGATATAGTGACAGGAGTGACATTGCTTTACACTGGCCACAAGGCCTCACATCCACACATGGCATCAAAGAAGGATCTCCAATTAGATAAGACTTTTATTGACGTGAAAATCCCCTTGAGTTCCTTCACTGTGCTTCGCGCAGTGATAATGAACTGCATACAATAAGCTCACCACAGGGAAAAAAAATCAAGGTATTTAATTTTTTGTAGATCAGACTTGGATCATTGATTACAAATCCAGCTGGGAATACTTAAAGGGGATTCCAAGAACTCTGGAGATGGCTCAGGGGTTAAAACCTTGGCTTCACAGGCTAAAGGACCAGAGTTCGAATCTCTCGAACCCTCATAAAAACACCAGGTGGATATGGCAGTGACCTATCATTTCAGCTCTGGAAGGCAGAGCCTGGGAAACCCTAGAGCAAAGCCATAAGGAGGTAGAACAAGCCAAGCCTGGATGATTCCCAAAGTCATTCTTGGGCCTCGACAGGCATGCTCACTCAAGAAGTGCCCTATCACACATTCACACTGGGGGGGGGGATCTCACACATATCATGCAAAAAATAAAAGGGATGCCAATCTGCTAAAGAAATATTTAGCGGGGCTGGAGAGGTGGCTCAGGGGTTAAGCCTCTGCCTTGCAGGTGGAAGGTCCTGAGTTCAGATCCTAGACCCCACGTATAGACGTTTCTGGTCCTGGTAGGGCGGAGCCTGTGAATCCCGGGGCAGAGTAAACAAGGAGGAGGTCGAGATGGTCCACGGTGGTTCCCGAATTCGCCTGTGGTTCTACACACACACACACACACACACACACACATACATACGCGCGCGCACACACACACACACACACGCACACATACACAATTGACTAAATAAAAAAAGAAGAAAGATTTAGCAATGTTGGTGGGCCTAGATGTAATTAATTAATAAATAAAACCATCAAGCTATTCTAAAGA
Source organism: Typhlomys cinereus (assembly GCA_023101885.1). NCBI lineage: Eukaryota > Metazoa > Chordata > Mammalia > Rodentia > Platacanthomyidae > Typhlomys > Typhlomys cinereus. Next base: position 560,711 of record JALPQD010000561.1, on the reverse strand, counting down.
AGCTATAGGATTTGAGATGAATAATGTTAGTAAGCAGTATCTAGAGGGTAGATCTTAACTCTAAAAGCTAGGGAACTTTCTAGAGAGCAGGTGGGATATACGTACTGCTCTTAAAGTAACTTTCATTCTCCTGACAGAGGTATTCAAACCCAGATTGAGAGAATGTGTCATATTGTAATTCATATTTAAATATAATTGGGACACTTGATCTTAATTTTGTGGGTGACACTGGGGATCTCGGCACATGTTACACAAGCTCTCTGCCACTCACGTCTCTCCCCAACTTGTGTACCTGACCTTTAAGGAGGCTGTTTTTATTCTGGGATTGTCTGGGTTTGTGTGCAATTAAGATGGTTAGCGCTGTGTGTCAGCCATCGATACAGGGAAGCCAGTACTTCTGCAGACGGCTTATGACTGGATCCTTGTCCTTTCTGGGAAGGAGCTCGGCGTTCCCTCAGATGTCTCAGGAATGTCCATCTGTTTTTAGTGACTCAGTGGACTGTTTTGAGAAGGCTTCAGCAAAGCAAGTCCAGCTGGCCTTAAGGTAGGGTGAGGCCTTTTGACTGTGTGTGTGTGTGTGTGTGTGTGTGTGTGTTGCTTATGTAATCCAGAATTCAGCAAAGGGGTTAAGTGGTCAGGTCGGATATATGTGGTCGCGAGACCTCTTGCCAGAGTCGATCGAGCTGCAGAGTGTCCGTACCTGGAAGGTGTTCAGATGAAAGTCTAGTTCTAAAGTCTTTGGGCGCCATGCACAGAAAGGGAGATCTAAAAAGGGCAAGAAACTTGTTTGTCCCCTTTAGCGCCTCAGCAGGGAGCCCAACCTTCAGGCAGCTGAACCTTCCAGCTGCCCAGGATGAGTGTGAGGGGTCCTGTCTTGGGGGGGGGTCCTTCTCTAAGCACCTGTGTCACGCGCCCTGGGAGAAAAGGATGCATCAAACACATTTTCCAAGGTGAGGCCCAATGGGGTGGGGCTCCTCTTCTGCGCTAATTTGTTTGGATTCCGTGTAGCAAAGGGGGTCTCTTTCTTGCTCTTCAGCATTAGCCTAACTCAAATCGCATGTGTGGGTGAGTGCCTCGGTGGCTCTTGCTTCACTGCAAGATCCTGATCTTAAGTCTGGGGAGGAGTCTGTGATTCTGCGTCTCTGACTGGCTCACAGCTGTGCGTGGGGGTGGGGTGGGGTGTGGTTGAGGGGGTGGAGGCTGTAATCAAGGCCCTCCTTGGCTGATCCACCACCTGCTTCTTGGTGACCAGCATCTGGCGTACTCACGGGAGGCCGGGCCTCTCAGGGAAGAGGAGGCCAAGATCCGTTTCCAGGCCTCTTTTCTTTCTGCACAGAGAAGTGTCACTCAGGACAGAGTTCTCTAGCAAGTTCCTTTTTGGGGACCCCCCCCCCGACGGAGGGTCTGGATCAAGTCCTTTGGCAGCAGGTACTACTACAAATGACTCCTATTGCATCTAAATCCACAGTCTCCCACTAAAACTTAGTATATTGAATTGAATTAGGGTAGAGTCTAAGATCGAGGGTTTGGGGGGGTCTCCCGCATTGCTTCATAGACTCTATTAGACTCTTGGCGGCATGGATGTTTGTCTCTATTCCCCTTGGCTTCCTCCAATCTACCAAGGAAACCGATTTGCAGCCTAGAGAAGTTCATTCAGAGAATATCATTATCACGGCGCCACTCACAATTCATTATTTCACCTCGGTGGATGGCAAGAAGAACGATTCTGAACAGCCCCGCCGGAGTAAAATCAGAGGGTTAATAATCTCTGCTCTTTGTGAGTAATTGGAAAAATGGTATCCTGGTAACAAGACATTAGCGGGAAAACTAGGCGTTTATCAATTTCTACAGGCTGTAAAAAGTTAAGTAGTGGCTAGAATCATTTTATTGCTGCCTTGGTTCAGGCGGGATGGTACGGGCACCTGTATTCTAAGGTTGACCCTTTATAATTTAAGTATCGATGCTCTCTGAAGCTCCGTACAAATAACCTGCATGCCAAGTCCCTTTCCTGGCTCAAACGGCAGAATGTGGTGCACCTTATCTGGCAGAGGCTGTTTATTTAACCACGAGTAGATACTCGTTCCTAGCAACAGTTGTAGATCTGCCTTGCCGATTTTAGGCATTGGATGAGGCTCAGCTGTGTGTGGAAAATGCATTTTTCATGAGCTGATTGCTAATGGCCATTTAGGATGCTATTAAGTGTTTATAATTTGAAGGTGTGTGTATATGTGTGCATGTGTACCAGGAGGCACTGAGTGTGCACGCCTGTGGAGACCCAAGGGGGACGGGGGGAATCACTCTGGGGCTGCTGTGCCTCCTTATTGTGTTTCCCAAGTTCTGCTCTCCAGGGCTGACATTTGGCATTTTTACATGGCATCTGGGAATCCAAACTGGGGTCCTCGTGTTTGCAAGGCAGAGGCTTTAACCCCTGAGCCCTTCCCAGCCCTATAAGTTGATGTTTTAAGGAGCAGAGTAGAAGAAAGGGTTAGGAAGAGGTGAGGCGGTCAGAGAGAAATGGAGCCGTCTTGAAGTTTCTAGGAATCCTCACCAAGAGACAGAAACTTCTCAGCTGGGGGTCACAAGGACAAAGAAGGAAAGGGAAATGAACCCCCAGTACTGAGACTGGCCCAGTGAGAGGGGCACAGTGGACAGAGACCAGAAGTCCTCAGAAGTCATTCATGAGCATATGCTTCCTGCATCCAAGGAGAGAGGGTCCCCAGGGTGACAGACACCCCAGCAACTGACTGGTCACTGATGCTGAGAAACCCTGGACCAAGGGGAAAGACGGCTCACGGCTTCTGCTGAACCACGTGTAGGCACTGAGCAGGGCTGCGGCAGAGGGCCTCGCTCTCTCTCTGTTTTAGTCCCTTTTATTTTTGCAGCAGCAACTTGCATGCTTTTTTTTTTTTCTTTTTTGTTGTTAAGAAAAAGAACCTGGAGGCGGGCCAGGGGGGATTCATTTTGCTTCACAGGAGAACATAGTACTGTCACAGTAAGAAAGAAAGTAAAGCGGAGGAGTATGAGGCTGGAATTCTTCACCTACTGGGCCAGTAGCCAGTGGCAGAACATGTGGGGCATCCAGAGAGCGAGAGACAGATGTGCTAGAAGAGAGACCTGATTGAGAAAATACTCAGCACCCGGCCTTCAGACACCTGCTTCCTCCAGTGAGGTCCCAGTTCCTAAACACTCCCAGACCAGTTCCTGCAGCCGGGGACAAGTGCCCCTCGGGCAGAAGGTCTTGGGGTGTTCCGTGCAATGGCGCATGTGGCTGGTTGTGTAGGTGAACATGCTGTGTGCTCAATACGGCCCATTGGGCTGTCTTCTATTTAGTTGTAGGGATCTGTGTTCCACTGGACCTTGATAAAGGATCTGCTTCTCTGAGTACATGTCCAACAGCCGTGTCTCCTCTCCTGTTCCGGTAGAAGTTCAGAGACTCACCAGCCTGTCTGCTGTCAGGTGACTTCCTTGCACAACTCTGGTGCTCCGTCTGCTTCAGGCAGGCCCTGTCTCCCCCCCCCCCCAACCATCCAGAGCCAGTCCTTCCTAAAGAACTTCTGGATCTCAACTCCAATCAAAGTCCTCACTTGCCCTAAACCCCTTGATGTTTTTCGTCTTTGCCTAAAGCATATGCCATTATTACTTAGCTGGGCAAATGGTCCCTGAGAACAGCTCTCCTGCACCCCACTTCACCCCATCCCAGACTTAGCTCTGACTTTTTCCCCCAAATGGTGTCCACACTGGAAAAACCTTCAGGATAGAGTCTCAGATGCAGTTTCTCTCCACTGAGGGGTCCTCCCTCACCCCCCCTCCCGTGTTTCCCACTACACTTCATCCTTATCACAAAGGAATTTCCAAACAAACCCCATGTCCTTACAGCAGATGATGGCAAAACTATCCATGAACCAAGGAGCCTGTGCGGCCGCCAGTGTCCGGACTCTTCACTCTCAGAGGGGGAATAATTGAGCTGAGTTTCGGCCTCATTGATTTTTCTTTTTCTTCTGCTGCAGTTCTTTGATTTGCTGCCAAGTTTTGTTTCTGTCGTTTTTGTTTTCCTCCTCCAGGAAGTTTCACTTTGTTAACACTCTTTGCTTGGGTGGGGGGGGCAGGAAACAGCCAAAGGAAAAGGGGTCCAGCACTTCTAGGGGGCTTTGGCTGGTAACTCTTACCAACCATAATACCAGATTTATAACTCAGTCACTTCTAGCCGTGTCTCTTTGGGTTTCACATTTTCCCATTGGAGTAATTGATATTTATATGCAGAGTAATTTCAAATAGTTACGACTAGCTTTAAGGCCTGCTAGGCATTTTTTTAAGGGTCCGTTTCTTTCCTCATTGCTTACCATTGCTATTCTAGCTCTTCTTGTTCATGGTAAATTGCTGTCTGCTCTTTCCCTGTTTGCCATAGATATTTGTTGGAAAAAAAATGGATTTGGACCCACACTTTCTGTAACTCTTAACTTTGCAGAAGCAAAGGAGAGCTGGACGTGGTGTTGCATGTGTGTAATCCCCAAACTCTGGAAAAGTGTGAATTCAATAACAAAAGAAAAGAGGAAAATGGGAAGAAGAACACCTTTGGGCTTACACACTAGTATTTTTCATTCATTCATTCATTCATTCATTCATTCATTTATGCATCCATAGGGTTACATGTAATTCAGACATTTATTTATTTACTTATTTATTTATGTATTTATTTATGCATCTGTAGGGTTACCTGTAGTTCAGACATTTATTTATTTACTTATTTATTTATGTATTTATGTGTTTATTTATTTATGCATCCATAGGGTTACATGTAGTTCATTCATTCATTCATTCATTTATTATTTATGTATCTGTAGGGTTACATGTAGTTCAGACATTCATTCATTCATTTATTTATTTATGCATCCATAGGGTTACATGTACTTCAGACATTTATTTATTTATTTATTTATTTATTTATCTATTTATTTATTTATGCATCCGTCAGGTTACATGTAGTTCAGACTGGCCTCCAAGTAGCGGATGCTGATCTTTCTGCCTCTACCTCCCACAAGGTGTTAGAATTACGTGTGTGGTCCCCAAGCATGGCGTTGGGAATCACCTCCAGGGGGTTGCTAGGCAAGGCGTTCTACCCGCTGAGTGATGGCCCAAGCCATCCCGTGCCAACACTTCCATAGGACTTAGGCAAGTTCCTCTGGACAATTCCCCAAAGTAGGAGAAGAGCTTCGGAAGCAGAAGCCCACATTTGATTCTCCATTGGCAGGGAGGGAGGAGTGGAGAGGGGTAGACAGTTGGTCTTGACTGAAGTGGCCCATGTTACATGGAGAAACATAACTGAAAGTATGGCTGTGAACAGCCGATGCAGGGATATTGTAGAGAAATTAAATGGAAACAGCTCTTAATGAGTTTCCAGTAATACTTCCGGAAACGTGACAAGAAATGCTGTGGTGGGACTGTGTTCCCTCTTTAAGGTGCTCACATTCAGCTCAGTTTTCTCCTGAAGGTCATTAGCTACACATGTGCCTCTCCAGGAAAGTATTTATTGCCTTAGATCCTTTTGGTTAAGGAGTTTCCAAACTCAGGATTTCTGCTTTGGCCTTTCAACCTTGTGTTAAACTGTGTGTGTGTATGTGTGTGTGTGTGTGTGTGTGTGTGTGTGTGCATGTATGTGTGTTATATGGTTATGTGGTTGCTGCAGTTTCTCTTCATATTGCTGGTAAACACACAACCAAACAACTTAAGGGAACAAGCAATTCATTCTTGATTACGAGTCTCGTTACACTTGATTAGCATGGCAGGAAAGTTCACATCAACATCAGGAAGTGGCCGCCAGAGATGCCTAGGAATTGACCAGAGAGGGGCAAACTTTCTCACTTGCCAGTCTGCGAGTCTGCCAAAGAACGGCAAAGTACTGGACCAGCTTTCTCCATCTTATTCACCCACCTAGGGAATGCCCCCCCCCCCGCCCCACATGGACTTGGTCTTCCCATAGCCATGAAATCATCTTTCAGGCTTCCTCAGAATTTATCTTAAGTACAAATTCTCCACAGATGTGCCCAAAGACTCAGCCTTCATGTCAAGTCTACATTCGCATCTAACTAGCACAGTGGTGCATTTATACACGTGTACAGGAGCATGCACCTGTGTGTATATGCAGAGCACATAGGAAGGTATGTAATGTTCTCTCTGGCAGTGTCTGTTGCTGAATCTGGAGTTAGGTCAACTGCCAGTGAGGACTGGCGATCCTTTTTTCTGCTCTCCTCCCTCAGTAGTGAGGTTAACTGTGTGAGCGTAGCCCTTCTGGCTTTTTCTATAGGTGCTAAGACCCGAACCAGGTCCTGCTTCTTGCACAGCCAGTGGTCTTTCCCATTGAACCGTCTCTCCAGCCCTCTTAACTTTGGAGGAATTCATCTGTGCTGTCTTAAAGACAGGTATGCAGGGAAAAAAATCTTTTTGCAATATGGGGGAGTCTCGTTATTAAAATGCAGCTCCGGACTCGCTGGTCTGCGGGAACTCTGAGTGACTGACCATCTCCTGTTCATTGATCACGTGTGCTTGTCTGAGGCTCTTCTCGGAGGAGGCGTTCGTATTAAGAGAGGTTCGTGAATTGCTCTGCAGAAGCGGGAGGCACACAGAGTCCTGAAGCCCCCTCATTTCGCCACCTTTGTACAGTGTGGATGGATCAGCTGCGTGAGAGCGAGCGATGGAGTCCCAGCGGCAGGCACGCGGGCTGCTGGACCCAGAGTCTTTGCTGTGGCAGGACCGCAACATCATACCCTGCTGTGGGGAGTGGAATTGCCCAACGGGGCAACTGGTCAGAAAACACACTGTCCACGCATGGCAGCCAGTGCCAGGATGCTGGGGTGTCTATTGTGAGCCGAGTGGGTGAGACCACAGAATCAGCTAGCTCTCCCTTGTCTGCTAACGAAAGCCAAAGGTGATAAGCTACTAGTGTGAAAACCTCTGTGTATATGACAAAGGTTGATAGCTACAGCAGAAGCTTGTACCGGGAGCAAACAGAACTGAGAGATTAGTGTTGGTACCGATAGAAATTTGGTTTGAGTTTTTTTTTTTTAGGATATTTTTATACATGTGCATCTGTATGTGTGTGTCTTCCTGTGAAGGCTTAAGGGTGACTTCAGGAATCATCCTGGATTGCTTCTACCTCCTTCTTGCTTCACTCTGGGATTTCCCAGGTTCCACCTTCCAAGGCTGGAAGGGCAAGACCCTGCCATTTCCACCTGGCATTTTTATGTGGGATCTGGGATCTGAATTCAGGTCCGTCTGCTTGCGAGGCAGAATCTTAATCCTTGAATCATCTCTCCAGCCCTGTTCCAGTTTTATAATAGCATTCAGCTGTAGCGTGGGAGCTCACAGATCTGAGGTGGGTTAAGACAGTCTGAAGATCATAGAACTAAAACATGACAGTAGCTTCAGGGTCAGCCACTGGGCCTGCTCTGTTTGTGGGTTGCAGTGTGTCTGCACCTTGCCAATAAGTCCGTGACCAAACATCTTAAGGGTACAAGGGAACAGTTCTTGCTTATAGCTCTCCTTTATAGTTCATCGTCTAGCTTGGAGGACAATTCATACCAGCACTAGGAATAGAGAAAACTGGCCACAGTATAGCCAAAGGAATTGCTGAGGGGGGGGGGAACCTCACTTGCTAAACCGAGTGTGGCAAAGTATGCCAAACGATTGAACCAGCTGTCCGTATCTCATCCACCTGCCCAGAGAATATGGTCCCACCCACAGTGGGCTGGGTCTTCCCACATCAATTAGAGACTCTCCCGCAGGCTTGCTACTCATTCATCCCAGATGTGCCCAGAACTCAGCCTTCAACCGTCAGATTGACGCCTGTATCTCTAGCTAGCATAGTGTGATCCTGGGGACGGACGTGTCACACGTCTCCTTGCAGCCATTTGTTAGAAGGAGTTTGAGTCCATGATGCATTGGATCTCCTTGCGTGGCTTCTGAGATGCTAGTTACAGTGGTGGCAGACCAGGCTGCTGGCATCCGGCGGGGCATGTAGTAAACGTCTTTTAGTGCAGTGGATACTGAGCCCCAGAGCATCATCTAAGGTGTTGGCGATGCCTAGCGAGAGACACCAAAGCTCTTGACCTATGTCGTAGTGGCCATGAATGGCAGTGCTCATGGGAAGTGGAGCAAGGCAGCGTGGTGGGGTGTGTGTGTGGGAACAAACTACTGCTGGAGAATTTCCAGTTGTTGTTCTTATTCTTTGATGCTTTCTTGCACGGACAGAACGAACTTACGCATCTTTGCCCCTCCCACCCCCTGCGGCTCTCTACTCCAGCCATCTCTCTCCTGCTCCGGCTCTCTCTGCTGGGTTCTGTTCCAGGTGCCAGCATTAGCGAGTGCCCAAGCATCTGTGGTGGGCAAACCTTTAGGTGAAGAAACTCCCTTTCTCTTACCCAGCACCTGCCCATAGATTCTCTCTGGGTCGAGCTGCATCTCCTGAGATCCTAGTTTGCCTATGGGGGGGGGATGCTGGTAGACCGGCCCTTGTGTAGGTCTAGGGGAGGTAGATTTCAATGTAGTGGGCGTGTGGGTGTAACAGCCCTGTCTCACCTGGAGGATCGTGGCAGGCAGCGCTGCTTCCTACCTGTCGGCTCTTACAGTCTTACTGCCCCCTCTTCCGCAGTGTTCCCCCAGCTTTACAGTGGGGGGAGGGGTGATTCTGATGTTGGCGGCCCCAGAGAATTTAAGCTTTCTTTCTCTCTCCCCTCTTCTTGTCTCCCCCTCCCCTCCCTCTTCCTCTCTTCCTCTTTCCCTCTCTCTCCCTCTCCGTACTGTGAATGTGTCGAGGTCAATCGATAACCTAAGGTGTCGGTCCTTGCTTTTCATCTTGACACGGGGGGGGGGCTTTGTTTTGGTTTCTGCCGCATCTTCCAGGTTAGCCATCCAGCAAGCGTCTGGGTTTCACCTGTGACTACTCCCCCTGTCCCCAGGGAGTCCGGGACCGTCGATGCTCAACTGCGCATGCGGCTTCTGTAGGTTCTGGGAACTCAGTGCTCCAGGTCCTCAGTGCTCCGTGATGACAAGCGCGTTCATCCACTGAGCCGTCTTCCCCAACCCTATTTCTGCTTTTATTTCAGCAGGTTGCATTTATAGGTTCCAGGACAAAGCATCCTCTGGACCGGCTTTGGAATTCCTCGCAGGTCATTCTGACCTCCAAGAGGTTTGCGAATGTTTTTTTTCGTATTTTCTTGGTCGATTTTTCAAAAAGCACCTGTGGTCTGTCACCAGACACTCCGCTACCGGGGATGAAAACAAAGTGTTCCTTTTCCCTCTAAGCTTGGCCCTGCCTTGCGGAGCAGAGGCTGCGCTCGCAGAAGGACAGCTTAGTACAAACAGCAGCCAAATGCCCTGCCTGTGGCTGAGGGATTAACTCTCCCTGAGCGAAATCAAATAACACCCTTTGAAAACAGTCACCTTGGCCTTAAAGTGGCAGGCTCACAACTGTTCATTTTTTTTTAAGTGGGAAAATTAAATAGAAGTCAGAGAACCAGCAAACTCTGCTTGGACAGACCCGTGTCCTCAGACCACAGGTAGGACACGAGATGTGACCTGGACTGACCAGAGTGTCTTACCGCAGGACCAGACCCGACTCCCTTATTTGGTAGTAGGTTCCACTCATCATGCATGGATTTCCACCCTTAGAAAGTGGAGTGCTTTGAGGTTGGGGATTTTCTGAAATAAACTCCACTACTGTCATGGGAGAACAACCGTAGCATGCTAACAGATTACCATGCAGGGTTGCGACCATGATTTATTTACAGCGACAAAGGCAGAGCTCTGAATTCAGCCTGCAGACTGCAGGTCCGTCACTGTTCTCCTGACTTCCAGTCTTCTGCAGCTTCCAGGCCAGTGCAATGCACAGAAGCCCGAGTGGCCCTTTTCAAAGTTTGTTCAGTACCTGTCACCTCCTGTGCTAAGACTGCCACCGTGTATCGTGCTAATTTTGTGTCCAGGGCTGGTCTGGCCCCTGCTTGCATCCTAGACTCTGCTAGGTCGTCTTTCTCTCCTCGGGAGTGTGTGCTGATCACTCTGGGCATCTTTCTTAGGACGCGACACAGCTCTGCTCTGCATGGGATGCTATATATCTTCTCACAGCCTGGAACTGTTCTCTGTTCTTGTTCTTCTTTCTTCAGTTCTGAGGGAAGTGGAACTTCCTTATAGAAACATTTACAATTAGCTTGTCTAAATTGGGCAGACACCCTCAACTCATTGTTATTTGATTACTTTTTCTTCTTCTGAGGCATTTAGCATATTGCATACTTACTTACATTTACTTACTTAACCTACTTACTCACTTATGATTTACATTTCATCTTTCCATTAGCCTACAAACTCAAGGAAGGTGGGAATCATATCTGTTCGGATTGCTCTTGTGTCCTTAAGTCCTGTAAAAGTGCCAGGTATGCAATGGAGCTATATAATTGAACTTATAGGCATGCAGGGGAACTATATATAATTGCACTTACACTAGACTAGGTCTAAGGGTTTTGCTCCTTACCTCAATCTTGTTTGACTTCAGATTAAGAATGTGGGCTGAATGTAGACAGGAGTCAGGGTCCACGTAGGATGCTGGGGGGCTCTCATTTTTCCCTAGCAGCTAGTCACCTCCCTTAGCAACTTGTGTTTGTTGTGACAATGATGATGTATTGCCATGTAGAGAAAGAACCCTAGTGTGCCCCCCATTTACATGCTGGCTTCAGATTCTTGGTTTTGCATTGTAACCTTTGAAGTTTCAAAGTCTTAAACATTTATAAGTTTGAAAGGATTAATCTGTGGGCTGGAGGTGCAGCTCATCTGGTAGAGTACTTGATTAGCATGCACAAAGTCCTGGGTTTGTTCTCTAGCGCCCCATAAACTTGATGTGGTGGTGGTGCACACCCCGTAATTCCAGTATTAAGGAGGTAGAGGGTGAGATGATCAAAGTCATCATCAGTTACATATTGAATTTTAGGTCTCCTTGGATTAAGTAACACTCGGTCTAAAGCAACGTCATCATCAACAACAACAGAAAACACACACACACACACACACACACACACACACACACACACACACACAAAGAAACCAAGTTAAGCTGTTTATTTTTTTCTCAGATTGTTTCACTGGGTGAGAATTGTGTCCAAGAAAAGGCTGATTGGGAGAGACCACATCTTTTTACAAATTTATTTTTATTCATTTGGAGTTTCATACATAGAGGGAATTTATGCTATTTTCAACCCTTATTACTCAGTCCCATTCTCTTCCATTTCCCACCACAAAACTTCTTCCTAACTATTAAAATGGAAACACATAGAGTGACGATACACACATAGATACAGTGATCAGACACACAGGTACAGTGATCATACATACATAGATATAGTGATCAGACACACATAGATACAATGATCAGACACACAGGTACAGTGATCACTACGTACGTAGAGTGATCATACACAGATACAGCGATCATACATACATAGATGCAGTGATCACACACACATAGATAAGTGAATTTATGCTATTTTCTTCTTTCCTACCAATCTCCCTCCTATCTTCTTGTCTTTGTGTATGTGTGCCTCTGATTGTCTATCTGTCCCACTGAAGTTGCGCCCAAGTTGACTCTGATGGCAGCGCCTGAGCCTTTGCTGGAGCTTGTTCTGGAATAATCCTCAGACGTCAGTTAGGGTGGAAGAGAGCAGCTGCGATCACTCTCCAAGGACGCCAGCCCTGACTTGAACTTGCACTTCATTTTATACTAAAGCAGGACAGAGGTGGAGCAAGTGAAGCGAGACTTCACAGAAACAGCAGCGAAGGTCAGTAAGTGTCAGTGGGTCAGGCCGACTGCAGAGGGCCCAGGACCTTGGCCTTCTCAGCACCTGGCTTGGGGGTGTCTGAAATGTCAAGTAAGCTGGCTGCCTTTGGGATCTCAGTAATTTCCCATCTCATCTTATGCTTAGCAGGAACTCAGCGGTTCACATTTTTCTATATCATGTGGATCACGTACCTGTGGGTGTACGACTGGGAAGAGCGTCCCCAACCAGCATTAACCCTCAATAATCTCTCAGGAAGACGAGAGGCCTTGTGAGATCCGCCCTCTCCCGGGAGGACAGGACAAATCTTGTGCAGGCTTGCGGAAGTGCACAGAGTCGAGTGAACTCATGGATGCGACAGCCCTGGCTTATCCAGAAGATTCTGTCTGTCTGTGACCTCTGTGCGCCCCCCCTCTTCCCTTCGGGCTCTTGCAGGCCTATTTTCTATGCAAATAATTTTTAAATGGGTTTTCTAGAGGTGCAGATTATTGTCCATCACGCCTGTGTCCTAATTAATGCGTTAACTTCTGCTCAATTCCCCGAAAGAATGGAAAGCCCAGTCCCTACAGGGCACCTTTGCTTTACTTTGGACGTGTTTCCATTTAGTTGTAAGGAAGAGACGGCTTGCCAAAAAGCCGAACCTAAGAAGATAGACTCAAATCAAACATGAAATTCAACTGAGTTCTCTTGCAGGCAAGATAGGAAAAAAAATAACACGACTGCCTTTCACAGACTCATAAAACCAAACTGATGCTTCAGGATACAAACGGTTTCAATCTTTCATAAGAAAGAGAATGCTCATTTGTCTCCCATGTTTACCCAGTATTTTTTCCACTGGCTGTTGCTAGCAGCCCTTTCCTTCTCCTCCCCACCCTCGTCTCCCTGCCCGACTGCTTCCCACCTGGACTCTCTTTGAGTTGGACTCTCATGTTGCTGGTGTCTCCACAAAGCTCTCTGATCGCCTCCCTTCCTTCATTAGCCTGGGGCACCCCAGATCAAAAGGAGGTTGCTGTGGCTCTGAATGTGCACCTATGTGTGCGCATGCAGGTAGGTACGTGTAACTAGAGGAGGGAATTGTCAGATATTAAATCCTTACACCCCACAGAGCTTGCCTGAGCTGCGAGAGGTCAATATTTAATATTCTCCTCATTGCTACAGATGGCAGAGCATGCCATACGCAGCTGTGGCCCTCACACCTCGGGTGCCGTTGTCAGAGATTTTGATAAGCTCTCGGTTGTCAGTCTTAAGGCTTCTGTCTGACTGGGATACTTAGATAAGCTCTCTACTATGTCATGGGAGAAAATCCTATCACTAGAGGAAGTCTTTTTAAAAATCAATTAATTAATTTGTTTGGGCATGTGTATATATTATTCAGGTATGTGCTTATGAAGGTGCACCTATATGTGCACATGCATATATGTGTGTGTGTGTGCATGCATGCAGGCAGGTATGTGTCCATGAATGTTCATGTGTATGCATGCAGGTATGTGTGCATGAAAGACATGTATGTGAATATATGTACATGCATGCAGGTATGTGCCCATGAATGTGCATCTGTGTGTGTGTGTGCATGCTGGTGTGTGTGCATGAAGGGCATGTACGTGAATATGTGTGCATGCACGCAGGTGAGTGTCTATGAATTTTCACCTGTGTGTGTGCATGAAGGGCATGTATGTGAATATGTGTGCATGCACGCAGGCATTTGTCTATGAATCTTCATCTGTGTGTGTGCATGCAGGCAGATAATGTGTCCAGGGATGTGCACCTCTGCTCACGCATACAGATATGTGTACATGAAGGTGCATGTGTGTGTGTGCATGCAGATATGTATCCAGAGATGTACAACTATGTGTGCACATGCAGATATATGTGCATGAAGGTATGTGTGTGTGTGTGCATTCATGCAGGTATATGTCCATCAATGTGCTCCTATGTGTGTGCATAAAGATATGTGTGCATGAAGTATGTGTATATGTGCATGCAGATATGTATGCATGAAGGTGTGTGTAAGTATATGTCCAAACATATAGGCGTGTGCCCATGAATGTGCACCTATGTGTGTGCATGCAGGTAGGTGCATGCATGCATGTGTGTGCATGTAAGTGTACAGGAAGAAGCCCGGGGTCCACTTCAGACATGTTCTTCAAGAGCCTGTCCTCCTTGATTGGAGGCAGGTTGTGTTGCTGAAAGCAGGGCTTTGCTGATTAAGCCAGGGCTGGCTGACCTACAATTAGTCTCCATCTTCCTGCTGCTGGGATTCTGAGCACTAGACATCACACCCAGCCTTTTCCTTTGACTTGGGGGCTGGGGATTACATTGAGGTCCTCATGCTTGGACTGAGCTCTCTCCCAGTCCCTTCATCAGAGAGAGGACCCTTAAGAATCTTAGGAGGACCCAATATAATGCAGTGACAAGACTGTCATGTTTAAGCCACAGTACTCATTACTAGCTGTGTGACTCTGGACTGGTTATATAACCTCTCCTGTACTTCAGCTTCCTTGCCTGTATCCAAGGATTATTAATAGCATCACTTCATTCTCTCATGCAAAAAGAAACACCTGTGAAATACTTAATACAGGCCTGATAAACTACAAGTGCTTAATAAATGTTAGTTCTGTCCTGGAGAAGGAGAGCGGTTCTGTGTGGAGCTCTGCTTGCTATTTATCTTTGTCCCCTGAAACCAAATGAATTATGCCCTAGATCATTTTTATTTTCACAGAACCCCAAACTTCGAGCTTAGAAGCATTAGACTCGCTGAATTTCCCTCTGGGGTTTGCAGTACTCGGAGCTGCAGACTTGTCTTTCCACAGCAAACCTTACAATGCAATTGACATAGCCGCTGCCCCTCAGTTCTCTGGAGTCACCCACAGTGTCTTTTCTCATAGCCCCGAGTCCTTCCCTCCCTCCCTGGGTGGCATGGGGTTCACAGGCCTGCCATCCCCATTTGTTCAGCTCCTAGGAGGGCGATGTGTTGTCATAAATTCAGAATCAACCAGCTCAGGGGAACAAGGGGGTTTTATTCTTGCTTATGATTCCCAGTTCATAGTCCAACTTGGCGAGAGAGGAGAGAGCTCATGCAACACGAGGAGCTGAGGGTTGCCATAGCAACTCCATAGCTTCACTTGCCAGTCTGCAAGTCTGTTAAATATGCTGGAGTTCTGCAGTTCCAGCTACTTGCATCTTATGGTCCTGCCCAGGGCATAGTCCCACCCACTATGGACTGGGTCCTCCTTCAATGATTGGACAGTCTTCCATGGGGTTGTTTAGAGCTCGTTTCCACCCAAATCTTCACACATGTGCCCGGAGTTCAGCCTGCAGTTGTGAAGTTGACACCTGCATCTATCTAGCACAGTGTCTCTGTTCAAATATTTTCAGAGAAAAATTGTTTGTCAAACGACTAGCAAAATAGTTTCCTAAGGACTTTTTCAAACATCCTCAATTTTATCGAACCTCCAACTCTGCCCGCTCCCTGTCATCCCTATTCCTGTCCCTGCTTAAAACTTCTCAGTCCAGCACTCCCCTCTTTGCTTTGTATCATGTTTGCCCTCCTGCCCCGCCTCTCTCTCTCTCTCTCTCTCTCTCTCTCTCTCTCTCACAGTCTCTTTCTAGCTTCATAGCTTTTGTAGTCACTTCATATTAACACAACTAGTCTAAGTATTAAAAACCAGTGTCTACATGTAAGATAGAATATGAGATTTTTTTTCCACCCCCTGTATTTAGGTAACTTCATAGAGGGTAATTATTTCCCAGTTCCATTCATTTTCTTGCACATTTCATTTTTCTTTGCAGCTCCTTTGAGGCTGAATACGATTGTGTAGGCACCACACTGTCTCTAGCTGTTCATCAGTTGATGGGCATCTAGTCTGTTTCCATTTCCTGATACAGCAGCAATGATCATGATTGCTAAGTGTTTCTATGACAGGATGCAGTCTTTTCCATATATGATCAGTTGTATAGCTGGGTCATATAGCAGATCATATAGCTTTCGGAGGAACTGCTACACTGATTTACATAGTGGCTGCATAGATTTATAATTTATCTCATAAATAAATATTTATCTAACTATGAATAAGTAACTCCCTTTTTCACCTCTTTGCCAGCATTTGTTCCTTGTTCTTTGTTTTGTTGATGATAGTCATTTTGACGTGTGTGTGTGTGTGTGTGTGTGTGTGTGTGTGTGTGTGTGTGTGTGTTAAAGGGCACTGTGTGTCCCTGTGGAGGACCAAAGGTGACTTTGGGGGGTATCATCCTGGATTGCTTCTACCTCCTTTTTGTTTCACTCTAGGATTTCCCAGGCTCTGCCCACCATGGCTGGAGGTGCAGGCTGCCACTATTTCTGTCTGGTATTTTTTTTTTTTTTTTTACATGGGATCTGGGATCCAAACTCAGTACCTTCTTCTTGTGAAGCACAGGCTTAACCTCTGAGCCATCTCTCCAGCCCTGTTTAAATTCTTTATCACATCTCAGTTTAACTTGGATTGGTAGGTCATATTCATCTAGAAATTTCATCCCTTTTTTAATACTTTCAGGTCAAGTGCAGTTTAAGCTTCCGAGGTATGTCCTCCTGATTTGCATCTGCATTTTCCTTCAGAAGGTTAGCTCCAGAGATGAGAATCTCTTTCAGTGCCATTCCCAACATGCCTGCCAACACCTGCTCTTTCTTTGTCTCTGGCCCGTTAGCCCCCTTTTTACTGAATTTGATTATTCTTCTGGATCTGTATTAGCTACTACCTTTGCTATTAAATTATCTGTTATCTCCCAGTCAGATTTCATTCTTTTCTGTGTTCCATTTCTATGGAAATTATTTGTATAATAGCTCTTTTATCCAAGAGGTATCCATTTCAACATTTCCAGTGAATGCCTGAAATCACATGCAGTACTGAGCCTTATAGACATACATGCTCTCTTTCATACACACGCACACACACACACACACTCTCATGGTAAAATTAAATTCATAAATTAGGTAGTAAGAGAATAGCATTAGCCAATAATAAAATAGAACAATTATAGCAATGTACTGCAATGAAAGTTAACATGGATGTAATCTATCTCTCGCTTCTCTTTCTGTGTCTCTCATTCCTTTTCTCTCTCTCCCACTCTCTTCTTCCCTCCATCTCTCTTTTCTTCCATCCCTCCCTCTCCTCCCCCTATCTCTTTCTTTCTTTCCCTTCCTCCCTCTTTTTCCTTCCCTCTCCTCCCTTTCTCTATTTCTCTCTTCATTTATTCTCTCTCTTTCTCTTTCCCTCTTCTTCCCTCTCTCTCCCTTTCTTTTTCCATCCTTTTTCCATCCCTCCCTCCCTTTCTTCCATATCCATCAAACTACAGTCTCACCTTTTCACTTAAGGGAAACCTTTGACAGTTCTTTCTACACTTCTGAATTACTTGCATTATTTGGCCTGAGCTTGGGACCGTCATTAAACCCAACACAAGCGACCTGAGCACAAGCTCAGGAGATTCTGCCCCTAACGGGCTGATAGGCAGCGTGCACCAGAAGAAGTGACCGAGGGGAGGGGCTGGACAGCATGTACTGTGTGTACGTGGTGAGCAGCATGAGATGGGATGGGGGTTCCTTGTGCTGCCTGGAATGTACTAGTGTCAAAGTTATGAGTCATTTACCGAACTTCTCATGGAATTTTTTTTTATACCACCATTGACTGCAGGTGATTAATGCTACAGAAAGTAACACCCAGAGACAGGAGGGAAGATCACTTTCATGTGTTTTACCTCTACACTCCGTTCTTGTGCTAGTGATTAAGTGTCTACACACAAACCTGTTGGTGACAATCCACATTCAAATCACAACAAAGGTTTATCTGCACCTATTTTGAAAATCCACTTTCATTTCTTTTCTTTCATAAAGGAATGGGAGGTATTTTGTCTCTCCCAAATTAATGTGCCCTGAAGTTTTATGAACTGAGGAATTTGTCTTTTGTATTTTTCTACCAAATCTATCTCTTGACTGCTTTATGGTCTTGATTTTGTATAATCACAATCATTAATATGCTCCTTTGAAGTCTTTAGGAATATATACGTTGGCATATGTACTGATATATTTTGCTTATTTTCACCTTTTTCATTTTACTGTCTGGTCATCTGGGATTTACGTTAGATAACTAGTGGTGATAGTGAAGCTTTTCTTCCCAACATCTGGCCAGCTGTTCTGCCACCATTTCCCCCTCCAAAATTGCAACACTTTATTGCCACATGGGCAAAGGTCAGCCCGGTAATGATTGGACAGCATTTCCCTGTGAAATGTTACATCTTTATACATTTTGTTTCTTATTGAAATCTATGCAGAAACTGAACCGTGGTGAAAGAGAGATGCAAGACAGCAAAGATGTAATCAACTTGTAGCACACAGGTGACCGCCTGCGTTTTCTGAACAACCCACAATTTACTATTGCTTTTAAAAGATACCATGCAAGATATTCTCTCTCCTTTCTCCCTCCTTCTCTCCCCCTCCCTCTCTCACATTCTCTTTATCTCCTTTCCCTCCTCCTCCCTTCCCTTCCTTCCTCTTTCTCTCCCTCTCTGTCTTCTCTCTCTTGTGTGCCGGGTGCCTACCCTGGACACTAAGTTTTGCTTGTTGATCTTTGAAAAGTTGCATACCCCGGCTAATCTTAGTCCCGAGCTTCATCCTAAATTTTGCTTCTAACTCCTGTCCTTTTCCTTATTTTTCCTGGTTAGACCACTTGGTTTTGCTTTTTATTTTTCTGTTCAGACCACTCCATCTGGCAGCTTCTTGGTGAGCCTTTCTCTGGTCATCATGTGCCGGCATCAGGAGGCAGTGGGCGGGTGTGATTGATTCAGTGGCTGGCCTGTCAGATGGAAGGAAGCTGGGGCGGGGGAGGGGAGAAAGAGCCTTTCCCCCCATAACACCACCCAGCATTGTGTGGTCATAAGTCATCCTGTGCTGTGAGGAGAAATGACAGGGTCCATCGCCCCTGAGGGGATTGATGGCTCTCTGTGAAGTGTGGAGGACTCCGGGCAGTTACCCATCATTCACAGGTGCTGCACCTGCATACCTCAAGGCCGCCTTCGCTTTGAGTGACATCGCTGGCTTACAGTCGTCCTAGACCCCTGCTGTGATGGCTGTGTCCTTCCTCAGGATCTTTGCACAGTCAGTCTTCTTGGCTCCAGAATGCTCTGTGCTGACACAGGTGTTTCTCTTATCCATTGGCTTCTGCCCAAATGTCCACTTATTACAGCATCGGTCCCTGACTGCCTTGCCGCAATTCTACTTTCCTTTCCTGTTCTTCAAACCATGCACTGCTTCCCGATGTAAATGTTTTCTGCCCCTTCCTCGGGACCCAAGCACCTGGCATGTGGCTGGCCACAGAGGCGGTTGAGTAACGCAGTGGCGCCTGCATGCCAGGCCCGTCTGTAGCTCACTGTGGATGGAAGGAGATGCCCACGTCCCTGCGTCCCACCTTTCCCTAAGCAGCTTCAGGCAGCTCATATTTTGCTGGCACTGGAGATGTATTGTCTGTGGAACTGCTACTTCCATGTTGTCCCTGCTTGAGACAATACCCGCCCCAGGCTCTCGTAAGCAACTGTCATGGTTAGGCACAGGTGTCAACTTGACAGTTGAGAGTTTGAGCCCTGGGCACATTCATAGAGAATTAGTGGTTGAGTTCAGCCCAGAGCAAACCTGCAGGAGATTGTCTAGCTGATGGGGAAGGCCCAGCCCACGGTGGGAGGGACCAGGCCATGGAATAAAATACAGAGAGCTGATTGAGGGAGTCGGCATCCTTGTGTATATTTGGCCAGACACGCTGGTCTGGCAAGTAAGGATCGTCCCTCTCTCAGCTGTCATATAGAGATGGTGTGGCCAGTTCCCTCGGCCCTGGTGTTGGTGCATGCTCTCCTGTCAAGCTGGATTGAGAACTATATATAACTAGACAATCGTAAGAGAAAATAAACCCCTTGTTCCCTTAAGCTGTTTGATGGTGATTTATCGGCAACCATGCAGGCTAACTGCTACAGAAACCTTAATGAAATGCATTGGCCCACATGATAAAAGACATGAAAGAAGGAAGGAGACTTATTGGAAAGGAGTAAGAGGAGGAAGGGGATGATAGAAGACAAAGGAAAGATGTAATCAAAGTGTATTTTGGTTACATACATTTATATATATATGAAAGAGTAAAGAATAAATGTAAGAAAGAAGTTGCAGAATCTAATACATATTACCATTTCCTTATTCTTTTATTTGTAAAATTTTAGGTTACTGATGCATATTTTTAATTTTTATACATATTTTGTTCTTCAACGGTTTTGTACATGAATAGAATGAATTTAAGCTAGTTCCACTTCATTTTGCTCAAGCCATTCCCTTTCTTTCTCCACTGAAAACCTTCTTTTCAACTATTCCTATTACTGTTGTGTCTTTTCTCCTGTGTGGCCCCCTGAGTTTCACCTGGGTTGCCGGTACTGGCATGTGCCTAAGCACTTGCGGGAGCAAGTCCGATGCACCCGTGGGGAAACCATCAAGGAAGGTAGATCCCGTTCCCCATTCAGCATTGACTCTCAACAATGGGTCACAGGGAGACGTGCTGTCTCCTGAGGTCTTCCCCCTTCCACGGCGAAATGTTGACAGGCCAAATCTTGTGCAGGTTTTGTGGGGGTGAGTTTTGAATTCCTACCACCCCCTCTTCCATGATGTTCCCCAGACCTGGGGGCAGGAGTGCGTCAGATGTCCTGTTTAGGACCCAGTACTCCTTAGTTGTTCATTCTCCGCACTTGGGCTCACGTCCTTATTCTTGGCTGTTTGTCGCTATTGCGCGGCTAAGAAGTTGCCAAGAAGAAGTGGAGTTTGAAATTTCTGAATTTTAAACCTAAGTACTAACTTAGCTCTTCTTCTTTCCTAGGAAATCATGCTGCAGGCGTGGAGCCAGGCGCACTTAGCCTTCTGTCTAGGTGCGTGTTCGCATCTCTCTGTGACGTTGTTTCTGCAGTGGAGAGAACGGTGAGCTTCAGAAAGTTCCGGGGCTCGTGGTTCCTACCACGAGGTGGTGGTCACGTGTTGTGTGTCCAAAATTCAGAAGCTGACATGTGAG
Organism: Typhlomys cinereus; assembly: GCA_023101885.1. Classification (NCBI taxonomy): domain Eukaryota; kingdom Metazoa; phylum Chordata; class Mammalia; order Rodentia; family Platacanthomyidae; genus Typhlomys; species Typhlomys cinereus. Next base: position 539,836 of record JALPQD010000561.1, on the reverse strand, counting down.
GGAGCTCACACTCGGGCTCCTGGGTCTCTGCCATCTGACCTTGTGCCTCTTTGTTGTGTGTCTGTCGATCTGAGGCAGGGATTGAGAGATGAAGAACTATGGTGGTGGGAATGGCTGCGGATGGTCATCCAATGACTCAGAATATCTATTATCATGGGAACTTTGAGGCTAAAACTTGGTGATGAACATGTGTTTGTGACTGACGGTCAGAAGATATTCATTATAGTATATGAATTTAGCAGCAATGATTTTTTAAAAAAAACACATAACTTGACAATTTCACACATGGATACAATGAATCTATGTCATTTCACCCCTTATTACCCAATCCTACCCCCCCCCCCCTTATTTTCCAAGTGAAAACATTCTTTCCAGCCAATCTCCCTCCCACTTTCACGTCCTTTGCACGTCTGACCCACTGGGCTTCATCTGGATTGCCTGTATTGGCACGCGCCTGAGCACTTGCTGGTACGTGGATGGTATCAGTAGGTAGACCACCGAGGAAAGTAGCTACTCTTCCCACATCCAGCGTTAATCTTCAATAGTCTCTCAGGGATGTGTGGAACTCTGAGATCTTCCCCCTTGCATGGTGAAGTGTCGATAAGGCAATCCTGTGCAGGACTTGTGGAAGCAGATGGGGCTGCAGCGAATTCATAGCCACAGCAGCCGTGTTGTGTCCAGAGGGCACTGTGTGGCAGCGCCCCTCTCCAGAGTTTCATGGTTTTTATGTGACACTTGTCCCCAGCTAGGAGGAGGCTGGCGCGAAGGAGATACAAACAGGGATGTGCATTCCCAGCTTCCAAGAGGAGAGGGTTAACAGTGGCGAGCTGTCTGAGCTCTCAGAACCCAGAATGGCCTTTCCTCTGCTCTCTTGAGCTCTAGGTTGCATGTTATTCTGAGATAACTGCCTTTGTTATGATTCTTCCGACTAGAGAAATCCTTCAGACTGACTGAAGAAAATAAGATCTACGGATGGCATCAAGGCTGCATTCTGAAACTCAGGGGCAGATCCAGAAGTGCTAGGTATGTGTGGAAATCAACAACTGGCTATCTCTGGGGGGTCTTACTGACTCGTATCTCACCAGTGCTGGGGATGGAACAAGAACACGTGTGTGTGCCAGGCGAGTGCTCCGGCCCTGAGCCGCATCCCTAACCTTCGGGAATCTTACAGTCACTTCTTCACATAGTCCAGTCTTCTCTCATGAGAGCCCAGATCTGCTTTGCTTCTCATTTGCATGGAGTAGAAGTTGGTATCTTCTAGTCCCTGAGATCTTGGATCCTGTCTGGCCCAGTACTAGGAAGCACGAGTGGGTAGCAACCAAATTCTGGAATTATAGTTGAAGGAATCTGATGGGATTATCTGGATTCATTTGTTCATTCTGGTGCAGTTCAATATGGCTAAAAATCTGGGCAAGTTGAACAAGTGTGGTTCTGGGATTAACCTCTCATGAGACTCATGCTAGACAAGGTTCTGTGGGATGGGCAGATATTCTGGATAGTTCTACCATGGCTGCAACTGCCAATTACTCTGATGCATGTCTCTAAGTTATCACTTCTTGGTAAGTGCTAGGAAAAAGAGCTAAATTGTTTTCATTACCAGATTTCAGTACCTTGTAAAATTTTTTATTGTATATTTTTCTGAGGCAAGGTCTTGTGCATATCTTGCTGTCCTTGAACTTACAGTCAAGGATAACCTTGAACTTCTGATCTTTCTGTCTCTACCTCCTGAATGCTGGGATATAGGCATACTCCAGTTTATGCAGTGTTGAGGGTCCCATGCACATCCAGTTAGTTCAATGTTGGGGGTCAATCCTAGGGATTTTTTTGTATGCCGGGCACACACACTGTCAGCTGAGTGACATCTCCAGCCCAGGTATGACTTTAATGAGAAAACAGAATAATTGCATTCTTTTCGGTGTTAACCAGTGGGCAGCAGAGAGGAGGGGTACCTCATGCTTCCATGTGAGCTAAAGAGTGGAGCAGACATGCATGCTTGCTTTGCGCTCCCACACACACATCATTCCATGTAGCTCTGACTCCTCCCTTCGCTACCGTGGGTCATTTACTTTCTCTGCATGTGTAATTCGTTTGTGGCAGTGTTGCCATTTCTACCCTTCCTACTTGTTTATTCCCCTGCTGCGAAGCAAAACACTCCACCCTACCATCATCTCCACTTATCAACAACTTTTCCAGGAGTAAATAGTGATTAAATTCTAGTTGGTCTGCCCAGACTTCTTTCATGTATGGATATGTGGGTCTATCAGTAATTCTTTTTCCCCCTACATAATGATACTGTATTTTCCCCAACAATTTAAACTGAAAACATTTTAAGTAAAAGAAACATTAGCAACTGCATAGATGCTTTCACTGAGATTTTACCGGGTTTGCATCATCACATACCTGTATCTTGTCCGATACTAACCAGTTTTCATTCTGTGTTACTCCTCGATGTACTCAAAATAACTTGTAGATAATATTGGCAGATCTCTGCTTCAATGCATCCTGTACACACCGTTCACTGGAGTTCAGTGTTTTTCCCATTTCCATGTGTATCTGCATGTGTGGTAAATGTGTGTGGATGCATGTGTGTGAGTGCAGAAACATACATATACAGGTGCATATGCATATAAAGACCCAAGGTTGATATCAGGAATTATCTTCAATTGGTCTTCTACCTTACTCTTTTTTTTTTAATTAACTAATTTTTCCCCTAGTTTTACAAGCATATTGAGTACTTATTCCTGCCTTCCTCTATCCCCCTTCGTCCCATCCCTCTTTCTTTCCTTCATCTATTCATTCCACTTTTTCCTGCCAGGGTTTCCCTCTGGCTTGTCTACTCTTGTGGGGGTTCAGACCTCTGTGGCATACTAAGTTGCCTCTCCTTGGTCCACCCCACTGATAAGGGCACTCATTTCCCTTCACTCATTCAACTCTAGCCCTTAAGATTTCCACTGCATGTAATTATCTCTCCTGAGATCCTCAGTAGTCTGTGGGGACATGTTGATATGTCAATCATTACGCAGGTCTGGTAAGGACAAGTCTCACTGCAGTGAGATCCTGGATGCTGCCTTATTCTTTTTGATACAAGATATGTAATCAAGCACAGAGCTTGATAAGAGGGCTAGTCTGGCTAGACGGTTTGCTCCGGGATTCCCAGTCTCTGCCTTCCCAGGCTAGAATAATAGATGGGACGCTGTGCCTATCCATCGTTTTACTTGGGATCTGAAAATCTAAACTCTCATCCTTCTACTTGAGTGGCAAGTGCTTTAGTAATAGAGACAATTCGCCAGTCCTGGTGTTCAGTATTTGCAGAGATAAGTCTTATAAAATTCACAAATGACTGTTGTAATAGTTGATGACATTTTAAAAATGTATATACCAATAGATCTCAAATATCTGCCAGGAAATAGACAGTTATCACTACCTCATAAGCTATAATTCTTCTGTTTAAGTTTTCTTTCATTAACTATGTTTTTTTTATGATTCTCTGTGCAGTTGAGGAGAGCTCTAGAATGTTCTTTGCTGTCAAATAATGTTACATTATTTGGCTCTACTGTAATTCATCTGTTTTTCCTTTCGATGGGAACCTGGTTTGTTTTTAGAAGCTGTGAGTAGCATCGCTGTGAAAATTCCTGCATAGATCTTTCTGAGGACCAATTCCATTTCTCTTGTGACTTTTAACAAGAATTGTAATTACTGAGTCATGGAGAAGGTATACATGACCGTTTTAAAAGGGAGATATGTGTCATCTTGTATGCATAAACCATCATTTATATGACCATATCTTGGTCACATACATGTATATACAGTTCCCCCCAAACCTCCTTTTTTTCCCCCTCGACTACAAGTTTGTTTCTGCAATGCTCTTTGTGTGTTTTTGCCTTCTGTGGCAAGCAGAGCCACAGATAAGCTACCTGTGCTGCTGGGGCTCAGAGTTTTAACTTCTCTTTAAATTATAGCCTGTTGGGACGTTGCTCTTTGGCCTTGTAACCAGAACTGTGGTCCTTGGACCAGCGGCCCCAGTCACCTGGGAGGTTATTAGAAATGGAAAGTCTAGGGCCCCAATCAAGGCCTAACGGATCAGAATCTTCATTTTAATGAGCTTCCAGTCCTCCCTCTGTGCCTGCCGTAGGAAACAACATTGGAGAGAGGGTTGAGGCCTTCACATTTAACTCCAAACATCTAATTAGTTCTCCAGGAACCACTTTTTCTTAACGCCATAGACTAGTTGAGGCTAATTATTTGTGTAAAGACAAAACAATCAAGTCATGATCAAGTTTCACAGTGAATCAAGAAGCTTGACCTTGAAGCTGCACAGGAAAGAGCAAGACTTGTGAAGCGATTGATGGGGGTAATTTTCTAGCCCTTTCTCTATGGGACTTCATTCCCGCAGTCCCCTGGCCAATCTGAGGCCCAGAGAGCCAAGTAGGTGGGCTCAGAAGCCTCACTGCACGTCCCCCTCACGCCTTCATTGAGTGTGTATAGTGTTTTTGTTTTGATCCTTGAATCTTTTGCATATAATTTCGTTTTGTGACATTGGGTGTGTATGTGTGTGTCGCTGCTATGAGACACCACTTACACAAACAGTTTAAGGGAGAAAATGGAGACTTTATTTGGCTTAAAGTCCCAGAGGGGAGATATAGTCCAGCATGGCAGAAAAGGTGAAGCAGGTGGCAGAAGCTAGAGGCGGCTCAGGCCATTGCAGACATCATGGAGGCGGAGAGCAGCAGATTGCAGGAGGAATCTCTAGATTCCTCAAGGCCCGCCCCGTGACAGCCTTTCTCCAGCAAGGCTCCGCCTCTTCAAGTTGCCGTGACCTTCCACACATCAACAGCTAATGATGCAACCACAGGAGCCTGTGGGGGACAGCTCACATCCAAACCATGAGGGCTAGTTAGACAACCCTCAACTATTAGACAACTCTTAGGCAACCCTTCCAAATCTAGCATCCATGTTCTTGAGCAAGCTGAGATCCCTTCACTTCTGTTTCCACAGCCTGAGCATGAATACGCAGAATCTGAGAACTCTTAAAGGAACTTTGACACTCAAAGATTTTCCCGTAACATTTTTCCCTGTGACTTTATTTTGATAGTCTCTAAATTTTTGGATTTTAAATTTTGGAGGAGTTACATACAATGACTATAATTTCTTTTCTTCTAACTAAAGATGTTGTGATATTTGCTTAAAAATCCTAACTTCAGGTTCTCTTTTAAGAATGATCCTAATGACCTCAATCTTCTTATTTCCTATAATTATATATTAAACCAGAAATAGTTTATCATGGAATTAATAAAAATTCTAGAATGCAGAATTCTAAAAAATCCATGGTAGAAGTGGAGTTTAATGTAGAATCTTAGGATGCCTATATTAAATTGGGAATACAGAATAAGGTAGAATTATAACAATAAACTTTTGTACTTATTTCATTAGTAAAGTAGTTATCTCCTGTAAGCACATCTGTGAAACACTGCTTTTTTATTTTATTTTTCTAGTTTTACATTCATATTGAGTGCTCATCCTGCTTCCTTCTATCCCTCCTCCCTCTTACCCCTCTCCCTTCCCTTCATCAATTCATCCCACTTCCTCTCACTCACATGCCTGTCTACTTCTATGGACTCCAGGGTTCCCTCTGGTTTGTGGGGTTCAGACCTCTTTGGCATACCAAGTTGCTTCTCTGAAGGCCATCCCATTGATAGGGGCATTTCCCTTCACGAATCCAACTCTAGTCCTCAAGATTTCCACTGTATGTTCTTATCTCTCTTGAGTTCCTTGATAGTCTATGGGGGCATGTTGACACGTCAGTCATGATACAGGTCTGGTAAGGACAAGTCTCACTGCAGTGAGTTCCTGGATGCAGCAGTCCTGCCTTGAATGGAGTGTCTTGTCCAGTGGAGAGCCTTCCCATCTTTAGGTTCTTACCATCTCACTGTCCCTGTTCTGTGAGGTTCCCAAAGCCTCAGGCTGGAGAGAGATTAAGTTGACCCGATTCTGGGTGAAGCTTTCTGGTCACTGGTACACTGCATTATGGCTATCACTTCCACTGTTCTTCTACTGCAAGGAGCATTTTAAATTTGAGATGTCCATTTTGTTTATGGAACACAATTTAGCCTAATATAGTCTAAAAGCTGAGTTTGTATTTAGCATTCTTGTTTATATTGCTTGTGACATTCCCAGATATACCTGGAACACTAAGCTTAGAATCTGAGAGTTTGTCTTTTTGTCTTTCTGTTTGGCTGGAAGGTACCACTGGACATGCAAAAGTGCATTAATAATGTCATCGAATCAGAAGACGGTCACAGTTTGCATGTTGCTGATGATTCACAACCAAACAAGGGGTTTTATTCTGATTCACATGATTCCTGGTTACATTCTTTAGTCCAGCTTGGCAGCAGAGTTTATACCAAGACCAGGACCCAAGGGACATGGCCACACCTTATCTACAGGGACTGCTGAGAGAGAGACAAACTTCACTTGTCAGGTTGAAAGTCTAAAAGTATCCTGAAGTGTGCCTGACCAGTAACCAGCTCCCTCCTTTTATCCACCTCTCCAGTAATGGTCCTTCAACCATAAGCCGGGTCTTCCTCCGTCAATTAGATGTTCTCTTGCGTGCTTCCTTAGGGTTTTCCTTAATTGCCAGTTCTTTATAGCTGTGTCCAGGGCTCATCTTTAAATTGTCAAGCTGAACGCTTTAATTTGCACAGCCAATAAACACAATGTACTGGGCTTTAAAAAATATTTTATTTATTTTATGTGTGTGTATGAATGTGTGAGTGTGTGTGAGGTATGTGTGTGTCAGTCAGAGGGCACTATATCTCCCTGTGTAGGACCAAGAATAACTTCGGGAATCGTCCTGGATTGCTTCTACCTCTTCTTGCTTCACTCTGGGATCTCCCAGGCATCGCCCACAAGGGCTGGAAGTGTAGACCACTTTGGCATTTTTACATGGGATCTGGGATCAGAACTTAGGATCTTTTGCTTGCGAGACGGAGTCTTAATCTCTGAACCGTCATCTCTCCAGCCCAATATTCTTTTATTGGGCTTTTATGTTTACTGTCGAGATCAATGTGGACCGAGAGCAGAAATTCATTTTAATGTCACCTCACCTTTCTTTCCTTATGACTTTCTATGGGTTTCTTAGTCATTTTACTTCTTTGATAGTATAAGGTTTTATTTGCTGATAAGGGCTGTTAGCCAGTTTTAAAGTTGGAGAAATAAAAACACCATAACGTGTTAGAGGGTGTGCTTTTCTCCTGAGTCAAAAGAATCTTGTCTTTGGTAAAAATCAGTAGAGAAAGCACAAAAAAAAGAGACAATTAAAGAAACCTAGTTCCCAGTCTTGCAGGAGATAGAATAATATACAGAAATAATCAGAAGAATCCTTTTAGTAGCGAAGGACTTACATTTATAGCATCATCCTCTAAGCTCTAGAATAAGCTCTAATGCCACACTTCCCAGATAATTTGTAAAAAAAAAAAAAAAAAAAAAACCAAGCATTGACACTTAACCTAAATCAATGTATTCTTTTAGCCTGCTGACCCTTACAAAAATTAATAGCTTGTATATGACATGTTCCTCTGCTTGTTTATTGCATGCAAATGAATTCTTCCAATGAGTTCCTTTGCACTTAGAGTAAGTCTCCAGTCATCCATTCTTCCCTTAGCTGCTACATCTTCTTCCTCTGCAGTACCCATGCCTCTCACCCCCCTTCACTGCTGCTGCTGCTGCTCAGCCTCTAGAGTAGGGGTGACTGCTTGTCTGTCTTCCCGGTGGTCTTAAACCCCTCCGCCTTCTCTCAGTAGATCAGAGCAAGCCTTCTGCAGGACATTTACCAAGAACTGAAGGTTTCAAATAAGATGCTCAACATAAACCAATTGTGTCTGTGCATCACTTACCCACTCAACTCTCTGTCCCGCATCAGCTGACTTTTAGTGTCTGAAAACTCTGTGACTCAGAGGAAAGGCAACAAAGATGTCCCATGGACCCCTTCTTCTCTCCATACATAGACCCCAAAGGAAAACAGAAATTTCCTACTATGATCAGCCTGCCAATGAGCATTTTATACACAATGCCTGATGCTGAGAGCATACTTCTCTGCAGGGTCATGACGCTAATACCATATCCTAGGTCCCCAGAGCATCTGGTTCTAGAAAGTAGGATACCAACTTGGTCCATCGTCTTTGCTACTTAATCTCATCCTAAATTCAAATCTCATTGTTTGTTTTGTTCATTTGTTTATTTAGTGTATAGTGTTGTGGTTGGGTTTTCAGACCTATGTGTGTGTGAATGATATTGCATATATATATATACACACACACACACATACACACACATACTTTATATGTGCCTGTAGAGACTTTAGGGTAGTATCAGCAGTCATCCTCCATCACTCTTGCCCCTTACCGTTGGGAGCCTGGGTCTCTAGTTAAGCCTGAAGCGTGCCATTAGTACTAGTCGGGCGGTCAGCCTGCTCTGGGGATTCCTAGATTCTGCAGCCACACCCGCCCAACGCTTTCACATGGGATTTGGAGATCTCAAATCTGATTGCCTTGTTTTCAAGGCAAAGGCTTTAAGTACTGAGTCACCTCCCTAGCCCCAAATCTCATTTTTCTTCCTCCCACATTTTATTTTTTTCCTAACCATGCAAGCTCAATAGGTACCCTTGTCTTTCTCCCTCCCTCCTCTCCTCCCTAGTTGTCCCCCCCCTTGCACTCTCCTCCCTTCCCCCTTCCTTTCATTTCCCTCACTCCATCCCCTTCCCAGTGCCTTCCCCTTCCTCCCTCCCATCTCCTGGAGCATCCTTCTGTATGAATGCCAAACCTCCCTCTGAGTCCTCCACCCTAGTGAGGGGTAAGGATTCAGTGACATAGCCTGGAGCCCTTTCTTGGGCTCCCCGTTAGTATGGGAACTCTATTAAGACTGTTAATCCTTGCCCCTAAGGATACCTGCTACCTGGAATGTCTCCCCTGTGATCCCTGCTAGACTTTGGGGGGACGTCGACATGTGAGCCATTGTGCAGGTCAGGCAAAGTCCAATTCTGGCTGTTGCAACCCTAAAGTGTGGAGTATCTTGCATATCATTGGTCCTCCCCATCTTTAGGCTCTTATACTAAATCTCATTTTAATAACCTTGGAGCACAGCCAGGCATGGTGGTGAATCAATCAATCAATCAGTCAATCAATCAATCAATCAATCAGTAAGTCAGTCAAAAGAAGTGTCAACTTGCTTTTATTGCTTAATTCAAATTTCTCTCCTTTTCACCCACCCATGCCTTTTATTTTCTTTTGTTTTTAAATCATCCTCATTTTTTCTATAAAATTATATTTTAGACATGAAGGCAATATAAGTGATATATATGGATATTCCTCCCTGTGGGTTATAATATCTGTAATTTAAAAATAAAAAAGGCCTCTCTTCCCTTTCATTTTATTTTGGCATTATCTCAAGCCAGTTTATCTCTTCTATTTATAACCCGTGCCAGTCGCTCTGTGAATAGTATCGTCTTCTGCTTTAAAATGTGTAAGTAGATAAACTGTGAGCTATTTAATTTATATCTCAATGGAATTAATTTGGAGATAACACAGGAAGAGTTAATTAACAACACTGTCAAAACAAAATGAAAGCATTCACTAAAAACCAACCAAGAAATAAAACAAAGACTAGTCATGGATTTTGCTTCTGTTTGCATATTTTATCAAGGCTTATTAAAACCCAGAGGAGTTAACAATTTGAAAACATTTGGAAACACCACTTCTCTAAAGGTATTAAGGCAGCATCAGTATAAATACTAAGGAAACATGTATATACAATGTATACATATTTACACATGCATATTCTACATTATATATACATTTATATACACTAAGGTAGAAATGAGTACCTTATTGTCTGCTGTTTGGTAATGAAAAATTGCATTTTTTTCTACATCCTAGAGGACATCCTTAGTACCTACAACAGCAATACTGAGATGTCATTTTCTTCAGTGTTTGACATTTGTGTTCATATAGCAAAGCGAAGACGGATAAAACTGTTATTGGCCTTCCAGGATATGAATGCTATCATTAGTTTTCAGTAAATTCTTTGCTACCAGACATGCATAGTGCCTTACATACATGGAACGATCAGTGTCTAAGTTTTTAATTTTAGTTTTTATTAATTTTGGTGTGTATCGTGTGAGTGTGGTTGTGTGCATGCCACAGGGTGGGCTTGAATGTCAGAAGGCAACTTGGGGAGTCAGTTCTCTCCTCCACATTGCCGATCCAGGGTCCCTGTTTCTCTTGTCGTGGACTCTAGTCTAGTTGTCCCGTGAGTCCCAATAAGTCAATTATTCTCTCGTCTCTTATCAGATTACATGGGAGCACCAGGATATCTGGCTGGTTTTTTAAAAATATTTTACTTATTTATTTTATAAGTTTGTGTGTGTGTGTGTGTGTGTGTGTGTGTGTCAGATGGCACTGTGTGTCCCTGTGGAGGACCGAGGGTGACTTCGGGAACCATCCTGGATTGCGTCTACCTCCTTTTTGCTTCACTCTGGGATTTCCTAGGCTCCGTCCACCAGGGCTGGACGGGTAAGCTGCTGCCATTTCCACTTGGTGTTTTTACATGAGACCTGGGATCTGAACTCAGGACCTCCTGCTTGAGAGACAGAGTCTTAACAGTCACTCCAGCCCTCTGTGTTGCAGTCCGAAGCTGCAACCTCGAATCCAGGGCTCCCCTCAACCAGGTGGGCAAGGCGTCGGCAAATGGAGACAGACACGCAGCTCTCTGGACTGAGTGAATCTGAGCTCTTTATTAAGATTTTTGACAGAGTTTATATACTTTAGAAAATCGAGAGTAAAGGCCCAGGGATGTGTCACTAGTTCCATAGGGAAAACATCAAAGAAAACCAGGACTAAATTCTTTACAGGATTATGTGAAACGTATTCATTCCAGGTAACAAAGGAAGAGCAGAGGTGACATATTTTCTGTGTTGGGACAGACATGATGTCTCCGAGTAGAGTTAAAGCAGGCATGATGCTCAGGTCCTAAAAGCAAAGGGACAATGAATGTTTCAAAGCAGATTTTCTCTGGTTTATGTATAAACATTAAATGTGTGGGGAAGGGACTGTAAACTAGCTAGTACTGAGAAAAACAACAAGAAAGATCTAAGTACAGCAGGTAGACTCAAATTCCAGAGGAAGGAATCCTCCTGCCAGAGGTAAAACTTAATTTACATAGGGAGAGCCCCTAGCAACTGCCTGTTTAGATGTTAATGTGTCACTCCTCAGCAGGCTTTAGGCCTGAACCAGACAGTAACGCTAAGGCCGGCAGTAACACTAAGGCCTGACTATCCTCATATTTTCCTTATTGATTTCAAATAATGCCATGTCCTTTTTCCCAGAAAATGTTTCCTTGAAACGATATTCTGCCATGCTGGGGCCTTGTCCACCAGGATGGTCGGATAAGGACGTGGCACCTCTGGCTATTTTTTTTTTTTTTTTTTTGAAGTATGGGCTCTGGGGATCTAACCTTAGTTGCCAGATTTGCACTCATCGTAAGTGCTTTTACCTGTTGATCCTACTGAGCTATCTTCTGGGCCTATGTGTGTATAATTGATGTCTATATTGCTCATTAAGCTTGATGGGGTTTCCTAAAGTGCAAATTCCAAATTAGTGAACAACAAACCATGTGTCTCAAGGAAATACAGGAACAGATTCCTGTAAGTGTCTAGTCAAAGTTTTCATCAGTCAACCTTGTTTTATGTGTACTATCATTTAAAGTGACCTTATATGATGTACTATGGATTCATCCATACTGGCCAATAGCATTCTAGCTCAGAAGCCTAAGGGAAGCTTTTTGAAAGCACAATATCTCTGTAAGGCACAGTTCAGTCTTCTTATGCCTGGGTATGCAAGGAAAATATTATTAGTCACCACTGAACTCTTTTTTTAATGAATCTTTATTAGTTTTCTCTAAGTATCTTTTTAAAAATTTTTTTATTATTTATTCAATTGTGCATGTATGCATGTGTGAGCGTGTGTATGTATGTGTATGTATGTATGTATGTGTGTGTGTGTGTAGAACCACGGACAAATTCGGGAACCACTATGAACACCTCAATCTCCTCCTTGTTTACTCTGCCCAGGGATTCATAAGCTCCGCCCTACCAGGACCAGAAACGCAGGCCGCCCCTGTTTCCGCCTGGCATCTATACGTGGGGTCTAGGATCCGAACTCAGGACCTTCCGCCTGCAAGGCAGAGGCTTAACCCCTGAGCCATCTCTCCAGCCTACCACTGAACTCTTTAGCTCTATATATGAATAATTGTTTCTGTGTATGTGAACATGTAGAGTCATGATATCATTAGCTATAATTATGAAAATTTAGACTGTAACACTACAAAGGTTGAAAACTGGTCACTGATATATTCCAAAATCTGAAAGAAGGTGGCAGAATATCCACATCTTATTTGATCTCCCCTGGGAGTATGGGGGTCTGATGAATTCAGATGTTTGCCACCTTGTATGTCCAGAGATATCACCACAGGACAGCAAGTGTTGATTGTGAAGTCCTAAATAGATTCTCATGAACAGGAAAATTTGTAGATAGGAATTTGTGAATAATGCAGGTTGCTATGCATATTATATAGGTACATATATGGGTGTGCACTCACACATGCACAAATTCCCTTCTAAGTTGTCTTGATGAGACATTCAATGTATCTGGGTATAGAGAGAGTATCTTTGAATCAACTGTTGGCCAGAAAGCTCTCAAAGGCCCCCAACAGTACATGCTTTTGCTATTGCTCTTGGTTTCCCACCTGAATGTAATAGCAAGATCCTATTACTGAAGAAGGACACTACATGTTGACTACAAGACACAGAGAAGAAGATCTGGAACTGACTTGGAATCCTCCCTTGCTGGTCAACTTTTGTAACACCAGAAGGTTTAGTGCAGGCTGCTGGTGGAGGAGGACCAGCAACAAGCTCATGCAGGGACGACTCAGCTCCAGCCACCATGGCAAGAAGTGACTATGGGGTAACAGGGGCATAAAGGTTATGGTGGTAACCAAATGTTCTCTGCTTGGAGTAAAGGCCCCCTTCTTGGCAGGGAACATATGCCTGATATAGAAACCAAATCAAGACCCTCTAGACGGGGAAGTCATAAGCTCTGTGCAGGAAAAACAAAACCTTCCAAGAGCTAATTAAATTCTGATCCTTGAATCATAGCTATTTTCAACGTACTGGGCAACAAAGTAGAAAAACTACATAAAGCATCCTGTTGGATTCCACAATACTCTAGGGTCTATTGAATCTGTTGTTGCCAAGGTTTTGAGGGATTATCATTTATACTTAAAAAAATCGTCGACAATATTGCTTTTCAACTTGGCTTACGGTGAATATCATACAAAAAGAAAACAATTTGCGTGCGGTGGTGTATGCCCATAACCTTAGCTTTCCAGCATGGGAGCCAGAGTATGGTGAAGTCAAGAGCAGCCTGGGTTACATTATGAGTGGGGGCCAATCTGGGCTTTATGTTGAGAGAGTATCTCAAAAATTAAAGAAATCAAAATTATACATTAACAAATTAAAAACAACTTTTTTTTAAAACAACTTTTTTTGAAGTGTGTATACTTTATTTTATTTTCTTTTAAACATTTATTATTATTTCCACTCATACAAACTTAGTAGGTACACCGGTTCCCTCCCTCCCTTCTCCTCCCCCTTAAAACAACTTTTTAAAGGGGCATTTTTTGGTCAATGACAAAATTCATTTGGGGAAATCTATTTTTCCTATCATAGGCTTGACCAAATCTCAGAAAGTAGACTTTTCTAATCAGAATAGTGTGATATCACCAAATATGTTTTAAAAGATTTTTATAATGAAAATTTTCAACATTGAAAAGATTAAAAGTGTATGCTGTTGCAGATAGCTGATTTGCAAAATTACTACATAAAACACAGGAGCTAAAACTTAAGATCAAGACCAAAATGATAAGATTAACACCAGGTTATCTAGAAGATAGATCAGAAATGTCCACACCAACTTGTAAGAATTGAGGATGGAATTTTGAGAAAATAAAGAGAGAGATGGCCATCCAACAGATTCGTGAGTGGCTAAAGTCTTGTGATGACACGGGGCATGAAAGAAGATATTATTAACTGGGTGTTTCCCCAAACTGATTTATGTATCTGTTGCAGTTCGCCTGCATGGCTCCTGATAAATCACCGTCAAACAGGCTAAAGGAACAAGGGGCTTATTTTCTCTTATGATTATCTTGTTTATAGTTCTCAGTACAGCTTGACAGGAGAGCTTACAACAACACCAGGGTTGAGGGAACTGGCCACACCATCTCTACATAAAGGCTGAGAGAGGGACGATCCTTACTTTCTGGACCAGCATGTCTGGCCAAGTGAACACAAGGATCCCAACTCTCTCAACCAGCTTTCTGTATTTTATTCCAGGCCTAGTCGCACCCACCTGGGCCCTCCCCATCAGCTAGACAATCTCCTGCAGGTTTGCTCTAGGCTTAACTCAACCATTAATTCTCTACAAATGTGCCCAGTGCTCAAACCCTCAACTTTCAAGTTAACACCTGTGCCTAAGTATGACAGTGTCCCTTCAATCAGCTTGTTTTATATATATATATATATATATATATATATATATATATATATATATATATATATATATTTCAGATTTTCATTTGAGAGGAAGAGAGAGAGAGAGAGAGAGAGAGCACATGTATGCATGCCATGGGTAGAAGGCAGTTTTTGGAAATTAGTTCTTTTACCATGTGAGCCTCGGAGGTTGAACTTGGGTTTCCAGGTTTGTTCACAGGCCCCTTTATTTCCTGAGCCATCTCATAGGCTCTGATTAAAGATATTAAGTTACAGATTTGATTGAGGATCAATGTAAGGGAGGTCATACGTAGACATGTTAGGGTAAAAACTGCTGAAAGACAAAAAGAAAGTAATAAAAGAAGCTACAAGCAACTCTCAAAACACAAAACCCACCTTGGAAGCAAAAAATAAAAAAGAAAACCAGTAAGATGACATTTTTGAAGTGCCGAAAAGTTGACTACAGTCACTCTAAAGTTTTTTTGTAATAAGCCAAAAGTCAAGGATATTTTCAAATATACATACAGAAGAGAAATCTGTCACTGTGACATTCATGACAAAAGAGACATTAAAAACTTTCTGGAGAATAGAATGTAATCTTAGGAGCCTAAAGAGACGATAAGTCTAAGGCTATGCACTAAGTGAAAAGATAATGATGGAGAGGATGAAGTGTAAGAGAGCTAAACTGTCAACATGAGCCAATGTGTAGGGATCAGGTGTTTGAGAGCCTTGATGATGTTGGGAAGTGGTAAAATGAATTAGTAGTGTAATTAATCAGATAATCATGTGTGTTGTAATGTCTAGAGCAGCTGCTGGAGTAGCGAATATTGACAACACCAGAGTGGCAAAATATGATAAAGGAAACATATTTCATTCAAAGTAAGGAACAAAAGGATAGAATTGAGAACAAAGAAGAAATGAGATAAAAACGACAGGTAGATTTTATATTTAAACCCATTACTAGTAGTTGCATTAAATATAACTGGGCTAAATAATCCAATCAAAATTTAAAGTTTCTCTGACAAGATAAGAAACAAAACCCAACTGTGTGCTCTACGTGGAGGACGTATTTAAAATATAAGGACACAAAAAAATCAAAGTTTGGAAACATGTTTCGCTTTTGCAAAGTATATTGGGAAAAGTTTCTGTGACCTCAGAGAACAGAATTTCCCTATTTATTGTGAATTATTAGCATTAAGGACTGTTATGAGATACATTTGTCTTAAGCATATTCTATTGAAATATCTTCTCTGAAATATCATGTTGCTTTCATGCTCACATTAAGCTTTCAGTAGTTTAAAAAGCCACAAAAACAGAAACAATGTAATCGTTCAGATTTGTCTTTTGCTTTGTTTTAATGATTAGTATGTGGGTGCTCTTGCTTCAACTGTCTATTTCTGGAGTTTTGTTCAGGGATTCTCTGATACTCTGATCTCATGTAGCCTTAATACTCCTTCAGTGCATGTAAAAAATGGAAACACTACTTGGGAATTTGAAGCAAGATGATCACAAATTGGGGCCATTCATGCTGTGTAGCAAATACAAGGTCAGTATGAACTACAAGGAAACATCCTGTGGCAAAACATCCCCCCACCCAGGGGAGCAGAGGAAGCAGCAAAGACTGGGGGGAGGGGGATAAATTGGGGTTTAGAGGACGAGGGGGAATGGTTTCTGATCTTTTTATTTAATGTTCCAGTGCTACATAGTGATGATGGTGATGCACTCATGCAAATATACCAAGAAACACTGGTGCAAACTGATTGAACACATTAAAAGGATGATTTTTCAGACAAGTGAATTAAAAAATCAAAAATATGCAGATGTAATATTTAAAATTAACCTTTCTGCTTCTTATTTTATAAGCTGAGCCATGATGTGCTTTAGACAGTTTATTTGGAGGATGCTTTTTTCCTACTGATGTGGTCATTTCCAAGTGAGGCAGTGTTTTATTGAAAAAAGTTTTTAATATAATTTTTGGGGAGGGTGTCTTTTATTAAATGAATGTAAAGTATTTTAAAATTATAGTTATTTGTGAGTGTATGCACGCATGTGTGTGTGTGTGTGTGTGTGTGCGCGCATGAACATCAGAGGGCACTGTCACTGTTGAGGACCAAGGGTGACCTCGGAAATCATCCTGGATTGCTTTTACTTCCTTTTTGCTTCTCTCTGGGATTTCTCAGGCTCCGCCCACCATGACCAGAAGTGCAGCCTGCTACGGTTCCGCCTGACGTTTTTACATGAGACCTGGGATCCGAACTCAGGACCTTCTGCTTGTGAGGCAGAATCTTTTTTTTTTCCCCCCAAGGTTTTTAACAAAAACACTGAATATTGGGTTAGTTTGAAATGGAATTTACGCAAGAATAAATCTAACGAGTCATTTTGATGAAAACAGAAAAAGGTAACAGTACAAGAGAACATTGATATTCATAGTCTTAAGATAAAGACAAAAAAATGACATTGGGTTCATTTTTACACATTGCACGTGGGTACAATTGTACTGTATTGCAAAAAGCTATAGGCAAGCAATTTGGTTAAAGAAATTTGCTTCACTGTAAATGAAAAAGCTGCACATAATGAATAGCTTTGATTAAAACCACAGTTTTCTTCTCTGAACAACTCCAGGTTTAGAATGCTGGCGAAAGGCTGTGCTGGCAAGGTTTCTATGCACATGGAAATCTATTCTATTTTGGCTTCCAGAAGTAGCCCTAGTAATCCTATGCAGCAATGCATTGGCTAATGGTCATTTAGTTTTACTATAAATTATTCTAAGTGTCACTTAAGTACTTATGAGTTAGCGCTTGCTTCTTTCTAGAAGCTGTCTAAGGCAGCAGGTGTGTGAAGCCCCTCAGATACACTTCCAGCTAGCTCAACAGCTACTCTGTGTTCTCGGCCCTCAGGACTGCCGTCAATACTCCTCACTGCACACCCTGCGCCAAGACTTCCAAATTTATTTCTGCTTCATAGAAGGTGCCCAAGCAAGGGGGAAGAATGTGACCACCAGTCGTGGATGTCCTTGTAACAATCTCAATTTTAAAATAATCAAACACCCCACCTCCTTGAAACGAACTCCATTCACTTGCCAATTCTCCGCAGATCATTCCTCTCTATCACCTCAGAAAACACTTTACTGGCGATGTCATCTGCGGTTCAGCTGCTCACTTTCCACTCGTGCTAGTGAACTTTTACTTCAATCATCTTAGCCTTCAAGTAATTTGCTTATTGTGTTTCTCTTGTTTTCACTAAACACATAATGCAAGCAGAGGAAAAGACTGAAGCAATCATTTCAAAAACAAGAGCTCACACTAAAACACACATGAGCATCAAACAGTGAAACGTGCGTCTTCTCCTGTCTTTATTCTGGGGAGGAGGAATCCTCCTCCTCATCTTCCTTATCTTCCTCGTTGAATGAACAGGGGGTCTCGCCGCGGGACTCAGAGCAGTGAGAGGCTGCACTGCTGGACTGGTGACTGTTAGGAGCAAGGAACTGCCCGCTTGCTAAGGCCACTTCAGCATCCAAGCACAACCCTTGGTTTACACTTGGCTGGGGTAAGGTGGCGCCAGTGGTCAGGTCTGAATTTGAAGGTGACTGAGTAGAGTTCAAAAGCAGTTAACCAAGAAGGTCCTGTGGATATATCTGTGATGTAGCCTTCTAAAGCCTTTGGCACCAGTGACTTTGCTAGTTTCAGGTCCTCCAGAGAGCATTTGGTGAGGCAGAATCTTAACCCCTGAGCCATCTCTCCAGCCCAAGTATTTTTATTAAATTAAGAATGCGCAGAGTAAGGAAAAGCATTTGGGGGAGTTTCAGCCTCTGTGACCTATGACCTTCAGAGCTAGGGCAGAAGAGCAGGATGTTAAGGTTGCGTTTACTGCTTTTCTGTGCCCATGCATGGCACACAGACACATTTTTATGAAGTGTTTTTTTTAATCAGTCCACAGATCTATTTCTGTGTCTCTTACCTAAATCATATGCAAGACATCCATGACTTTGAACTAGTCTTGATTATTTTGCTTTTAGCATCACAAGGACTATGGGATAAGGAAAACTACGGTTTGAGTGGTCGTATTGTATGAGAACTTCTGTTCATTCTGAGATTCGTCCTTGCCATGAGCACCTTGGGTGGAGTTAGGCATCTTATGCAAATCTAAGTCTTGGAAGCACATCTCATCCTTCACACGTGCTGATTTGACCATTGGCAGAGACATGAATAGTTAATGAAGTCCCAACTCAGTTTTATGTCCAGTACACAGATTCTGTGCAGCCCAGAGGAAAATCTGGCTTCTTTGGGCTATGTGCTTATTTTCTATTGCTGGACCGCCATATGAGTGATCATCGCTCCCTGTCTATCTACATTCAGCCTCTTCCTATATTTTTTCTGAGCAAATTGAAGGAGACTTTTTCTTTCTTTCCTTGCTTTGCTTTTATTCTCTTAGATTTTCATACATGAACAGAGTGAATTTGTGATATTTTCACACCTTACCCCCCAATCCCATTCCCTCTTCTCTTTTTCTCATTGCAATCCTTCCCTGCCAGTCTCCTCCTACTTTCATGTCTTCTCTGTGTGTGTCCCACTGGGTTTTACCTGGGTCGTAGCATGTGCCTGAGCGCTTGCTGGACTATGAGTCATACGACAGTGGCAGTGGTTATATCATTGAGGAAAGAAGCTTCTGCTCCCATCCAGCATTAACCTTCGTTAGTCTCTCAGGGAGGCATGGAGCTTCTTCAGATCTTTCCCTCCCATGGTGAAAAGAAAAAGGTCTAGTTAAAAGAAAAAAAAAAAAAAACCCTTGCTTGTTGACAATTATTTTAAATACTTGCATATACCAGAGGTCTAGAAAGATTCAGCAATAAAGCTCCAGTAGGTCAGTATTTTAGGATTAGCATGCTAGAAGGTCTTGACTGGGATGACTTCGTTTGCAGTTGTTAAGGGAAACCAGCCATAGATAAAACCCAAGCAATATGATTATGTTCCAATAAAATCACTTTATTCCTAGAAGCAGGGAGCCGGTGCTACTTACGGGCTGCCACGTGTTCATCTCTGACATGCACTCTCTTACTGAGCTCTCAGATAACCTAACATGCTTCTAGATTTGTGGCAGGGTACAAAATAGCCAAGACTATTAATTGCTGAAGATCATATGAGTGGAGAAATTTGGGGTGTGAGCACCAGCAGACTACATGGGGTGCCAGTTTCCATGGTACATTATATGTCTCCTGAACAGTAGCAGTAGATACAGTTTGAGGAATGTCCTACATTTAAGTTTCAGGCACAACGCCATGCTTGTGTCACACAAAATATAACCCTTAACCCTGTTCAATGTTCTTTTTTACAGCCAGGAAGTCAGTTATAGCTAGTCTTCCCGAATTAGCCTGAGTCATACTCCTGTAAGTCTTGGAATAAAAATGAAAGTTTGGGTCAAGTTCACATGGACCTGGGTCCTTTCATGAATGATAAGGAAGAGGCAGTACTCCATACTGATCTTTCCTTTACTTGCCTTTTTTTTAAAGTATATTTTATTTATTCATGGGCTGGAGAGATGGCTCAGGGGTTAAGATCCTGTCTCGAGAGCAGAAAGTCCTGAGCTTGGATCCCAGGTCCCATTTTAAAAAAGGGACAGACAGAAATGGGCAGTGGGTTGCACTTCTGACCTTGGAAGGCAGAGTCTGGAAAACCCTAGAACAAAACAGTAAAGAGGTAGAGCAGTCCAGGGTGATTCTCAAAGTCATCCTTGGTCCTCCACAGGACATACAGTGCCCTCTGATACACACACACATACACACACAATAAAAAATATTTATTTGTGAAGGGAGCACATATGCATGCCATAGTGCACAAGTGGATGTCAGAGGACAACTTTCTGAAGTCAGTTCTCTCCTCCTTCCACATGGACCTTGGATAGTTGAACATAGGTCACCAAGTTTGTGCGTAGGTATTTTACCCATAGTGCTATTTTGTGGGCCCCATACTGACTTTTCTTAAAGCTTCCCCAGAGGTCGGTTCTTTAAGAGGAAATAATCTGGCCAACAATGTGGTCAGACCAGAGTTTCAGATTGAGAGGTTTTAGTCTGGCGTTCCACAACAAAGTACTACAGACTGCTTTTCCCAAAATGTATTTTTAGTGATTTACTGTGGCTTGGGGGGTGGTGGAGGGAAGCATGCCGCTATGGCACATGGGTAGTTTTCCTAGGACAGCTTCAGAGTTCCAGGTATTGAACTCAGATTCCAGAGCAGACACTCTCACGCGTTCATCTGGGTCTAATTTGCTCCCCAAGGTTCCATCTCCCCCCACACCAGCACAGTGCGTGTTTAACTTTGAGCAAATGCATCGAGAGGTCCACCTCACTGAGTGAAGGCTGTGGCTAAAGACTGCGCCCCAACTTCATGATCCCTCCATCCTTCCTAACTTCTACAGTCAGCTATTGCGGGTGTTAATGCTCCACGGGTGCTGGACTCAGCCCACCTCCTCCCGCCCACACCCACTGTGCCACGTGGCTGGAGCCCGCTGGAACCCGCTGGAACCAAGCTTGTGGTTGGGACTCAGTGGGTCTCAATTGAAATTCTTGGTCTCCAGCTTTGCTCTGCGTGTCAGCATGGCCGGGGCTCTTCGGGGTCTTTTGTTCTTCCACATGAATTGTTTTGTTTTTTTTTTTTCTAATTCTAAAAGAATATCATTGATCATTTAATGGGGATTATATTAAATCGGTAGACTGTTTTTGGTAGTATGGACATTTTAACAATGCTTAGCCTTTCAGCATGGATGGGCTTTCCATTGCCGTGTGAAACTTGAATTTCTTTCAGTAACGTTTTGTAATTTTCATTGTAGAGGACTCCCACTTCCTTGCTTAAGTTTATAATTAGGTACAGAGAGCATTAGAAGGTTTCTTGAGGTCTTTCTATTTTTCTCTCTCTCTGTCCTCTCTCTCTCTCTCCCCCCCCCCATACTGGTATGAACTTACCTCAGCTGCTTTTATTGTAGCCTCTAAGATTTTGCACATTGTTTCTCTCTTTTCATTTGTTTTGAAACTGTTGTTAATTTTCTTCTTAATCTCCTTGATGCTACATCATTTGTTCAAAAATGGTGCTGTTTCATCTCTATACATTTGCAAATTTCTTAAAGCTGGAGGGATTGGTGATCTGTTCCCTCAAAAAAAAAAAAAAAAGAAGATTCCTTTTTGGGACTTATTTCTATTTCATTTCACTGTGATCAGATCATTTTGAATTTGTTAAAATGTGTCCTGTGGTTTAAGACATGACGTCCTGTCAACACAAAAGAATGCTAGGCAGTTAAGTGCACAAGTTCTATATGTGTAGCGTGCATGGAGCTATTCATTTGCTGTTCTCTGACATCACTCAGCATTTAAATTTTAACAGAGAAGATATAGCATGAGCCACCAACTTCTTTCCACTGGCCTATCTTCCTTCTCCCTTTGGGAATCCTGAGTTCTCTCCGGGCTCATGGATGTCTGATGGCCAAGTCAGGGGGAACGTGGCGTCTACACACCCACAGGCTGCTTATGCCCAGACTGATGTGTGAGAGTAAAATCCGCTATCTCGTCTAAGCCTGCTGTTATATTTTGCAGCAGCCAATTTGACATTTTAATTATGGAGATAAGAACCTCAGTAAGTAAATCACAGGATTCTCCAAGACATGCGAGATGGAAGGTGGGAGCGATCTAGCCAAGGAGCTTGCGGGAGCGAAGTGGGCTGGTAGGAGACTGCAGGAAGCTGAGGGGACCCCAGGGCGGGGGTTGCCTGGGAGACCCTGAATAGGTGACATTCACAATTAGATCATGTTCCAGCTCAACAAAGAGGCTGTGTGTGTGGGGGGGGGGTTCCCAGAGCTGCCGAGAAATGTTTTGTAGTTGCTAGCAGCACACATTCACCTTTTCTCTGGACTGGAATATCCAGTCTCACAAAGCAAACCTGCTGGGACCGACATGAGATCATGCTCTGTTCCTCCCTGACGCTGTGGATCACCGTGCTCACACCATTTCAAGATGAGTCGGAGTCTCTTAGATAACAGAAGGAAACACTTGGGGAGAGCACGCCGTGTCACCTCCCTGGGCCTTGCTTTCCAGATACTTAGAATAGCCAAGTGAACTGAACCTTCAGAGTCCTCTCTGCCCAGAAGGGCACGTGCACTACCAGAAAGCTCTGTGAATTGATAGATCGCTGCTTGTTAGCATGAAAGAACTCGGGCTTCATGCTGCGCTGGTATCAGGCCTGCGGGATGCACGCGCTCCGTGCCATGCTAGTAATTCCAGGGTAAGGTATTGCAGAGCAACGCCAAGTTTGTCATGTTCATGAATTCGTTAGTCCTAGAAGAGAGATGGCTGTAGATTTTGACACATTCTGCTTTCATTGACTTTGTCTGACCTCCCTTGAAGTAGCTAGGCTGGGCAAGACTTCCTCCTTTTTGAAGGTAAAGAAACTGATAGGGACTACTTTGTCCGAAGCTACCAACTGGCTTGTATAATATTGAGACTAAAATCCAGATCCGGTATGGTTTATGACAACACTTCCTGAATCAGGAGGCCCAACTCTGTGAATGAGTCTTTCTGAGCTTTGTCAATACCCATAGTTCTGGCCCGACACTTTGCAGGGTGTCTCCTTACCCTTATACTATTATAGAAAACACACACAAGCACCCCTGTGTACCCCAAGATGAGAGGATGTGAGAAGGAAACATGATTATTTTAGTTTCAGAAGGCATTTAGTTACTTCTTATTATGGAGCAGATAATTAGTTAATTAGAGATGATAGATTCTTGTTTAAGGAGAGTTTGATGGAAGACAGCTACATCCTGTGTTTTATGTAATATCCAGTCTAGTCCTCGGAGCATCCCATCTTCTCAGTCATTTTCATAACTCTGATATATTGAGGATGACCGGGAAAAATTAATCTGTGGCCATTCCATCTGTCTCTGTTTAAAAAGAAAGGCCATTGAACCTTAAACTATATTAAGCATTAAATTTTTATGGTCAAATTGAGATTCTGCACAAATACACTTAATTAAATTTGTAGATGATCTACTGTCTGGATTTATAGGAGAGCGCTTGATTGAAAATGAGCTATAAAACACATGTCGAGTGAACACCACCCCGGTTCTGCCCGCCAGGCGCTGCTTCGCGCACGGGTGGTGTTCATGGTCATCCCCGTGGTGCCGGAGTTAGCAGCCTGACCGCTCCTCCTCCTCCAGATGTTGCCACCTGCCAACATGGTCGAGTCTTCTGGGCTCTTTCTGACGCTCCCTCACATGGACGCATTTTGGGTTCTCTGAAGTATTGGTGCTTGAAACAAAACTTTGGGTTTTCTAGTGTCACAGTTACTTTTGTCCAGTTGCAATAGGACCATCCACCGTGATGCCCACGGACCACCCATTGTGAATGCTCACAGGACAGCCCACCATAATGCTCATGGATCACCCACCCTGATGCTTGAGGCCAAAGCTTTTGGAGACCCTGAGTCTCTGTCTTTCTCCTCTCTCTCTTTCAGTGTCCAGTCAAACCCATCATCCCTCCTATTCTGGTAACTTCCATAGTATTTTCTTCTTTGAGTCTCCTCTGGGGAGATGCTGGGGTCTTTCTTGATCAGATAGATCACCCTCACACATGAGATAAGACCTACACTAGTAGTGAAATAACTCTTCTTTCCAGTCCAAATCTGTCTCTTTCCCAAATGGGTACCAGTTTACAGATGAGTGTAGGTTAGATTGCCCACAACCTTGTCCACTGGCCTGAGGTCTTCATTTCCTGGGGTCTTCATATCCTTGAGGACTTCACATTCTGGGTTCTTCGCATCCTGGGGTCCTATGAGGTCTTCATACCTGGGTCTTTACATCCTGGTCACTTCCATCCTGGCATCTGTCCAAGTAGTCAGGTCCCTCTTGTCTCTTCCCTCCACCTTCCTCAAAGCATCTCTTTAACTTTCTGTGCAGCATTGTAGCAAAACTCTTCTCAAAGCAAAGATCAGATAATATTGCTTTCCCGAGTTAAAGCCTCTCAGGCTTCCAGACACAAGTTTCATGAAATGAGCATCCTTTTTGTGGTTACAGGACCCCAGGCCCAATCCTGTGGCTGCTTTTTCTCTGCTCTGGCCACCATGGTCTCCCTCGCAGCCTAGAACATGTCGGGATATTACCACAATGGGGGATCCAAGAATCTCTTTCTCTCTCTTCTCTGTCTCTGTCTGTCTTTCTCTCTTTCTCAATGGTTCTGATGCTTTTCTGGAGCCAAGTTTCATTTCAAATGTCTCATTTTGTACGGTCTTTCCTTGACCTCCCGCATGAAGCCCAGATACCTTCACCTTCCTTACTGTTCTACCAAGGCTCGTGTTTACCTTTTCTCCGCAGTCTTCAGTGTAACCTAAAATTAACTTTTTTGTTTTAACTTTTTACTTATTTATTTTGAGTGTGTGTGTGTGTGTGTGTGTGTGTGTGTGTGTGTGTGTGTAGGGCACTGTGTGTCCCTCTGCAGAACCAAGGGTGACTTTGGGAATCATCCTGGATTACCTCTACCTCCTTTTTGCTTGGCTCTGGGATTTCTCAGGCTCTGCCCACCAGGGCTGGAAGTGCAGGCCACCACCATTTCCACCTGGTATTTTACATCGGACCTGGGATCTGAACTCAGGACCTTCTGCTTGCAAGGGAGAGTCTTAGCCCCTGAGCCATCTCTCGAGCCCTAAAATTGACTTCTTTATTGTCTGCCTTTCTCAGAATATGAAGACCTCGAGATACAAAGAAGCTGTCTCATTTTCTCCTCATTGTAATCCTAGTAGCTCCAGGGGAACCTGGCACATAGCAGACACTCAGGAAAATTCTTGACCGAGAAAGGATAGAGTCAAACAACTCCAGACCAGTGGGAGGCAATAATGATATTCAGTAATCATAATTAGAATGTTGTTGGAAAATGTATTCTGGGCTGGGGATGACTCAGGGGTTAAAACGTTTGCCTCTCAGGCAGAAGGACCCAAGTTCAATGCCAGATCCCATGTAAAAATGCTTAATGGAAATGGCAGTAGCCTGTAATTCCTGCCCTAGAGGGTGGAGCCTGGGATACCCCAGAGCAAACCAATAAGGAGGTAGAACAATCCAAAATGATTCCCAATATAACCCTTGGGCCTCCATAGGCACACTTGCTCAACTGCCCTCTTGTACACGTGCGCACACACACACACACACACACACACACACACACACTCCAAGCACACCCACAAAAATGTATTTGGAAAGTACACTTAATAATTCTTAATTTTCTTCTCTCAATCACCTGTGGATGTGGGTTGTTGAGACAAGAAAACTACATGGGGCTGTTTGTGTGTTTGTGTGTCTGTGTGTTGAGGCTGTTGGTGTACCTGTGTATTGAGCTGCTCCTTTTCAGGGGACACCGGCTAATGGTTGAAGGGCATGGAGCATCTCTCCCAAGCAGAGAGAGCAAGACTTTGTTGCTGAGCCCTGCTGCCCAAGAGCAGCCTGTGAGGGTGTGTGTGTGAGGTGGGGTGGTGGGGTGTGTGTGTGTGGGGGGTGAGCCTCTCTCTGTCATTTGCTTTCCACGCACAGCAGAGCCAAGCAGCATTGTTTAACCTTTTGGGAGGCTGTGTATGAAATTTACATTAGCGGGTGTTGCTGTGTCGTTACAAACCGTTTATCCCATGAATATCAATGTGGACGTTTGCTCTGTGAAATTATCTTCTTTGTGTTGAGAGGAGCCCAGGAGTCTACAGAATTGTATAGAAGGTAGGAGAGAGAGAGAGAGAGAGAGAGAGAGAGAGAGAGAGAGAGAGAGAGAGAGAGAGAGAGAGAGAGAGAGAGAGAGAGAGAGCGAGAGAGACCGAGAGAGACCGAGAGAGACCGAGAGACCGAGAGACCGAGAGACGGAGAGACGGAGAGACCGAGACGGAGACCGAGTTTTGAGCAGGCTCATTTTGCCACAGTATGCATGTGGAGGTCAGAAAACAACTTACAGAAGTCAGTTCTCTCCTCCCACCTTTGAGCTCATTCTTGGATTGCCAGGTTTGCATTCAGGCGCCTTTAATTCTTGGGAGGCATCTCGCCAGCCTGGTATTTTGTTTTACTTAATAAAAAGCACATGAGTGTCTACCAGAGCATTCCTAGAATAGACACATAATACATATCAGGCTAATGTTGATACTTAAGAATATGAATTAAAATAGAAAACTCACCTACAAATTGAGTAAAAATGTGAATGAGCAGTCAGTGTGAGGTCACACTTTTCAACGTGCCATTAGAGATTCTTTTTTTTTTAAATTTTGTTATTATTATTTATTCAATTGTGCATGTGTGCACATGTGTGTATGTATGTGTGTGTGTGTGTGTGTGTGTGTGTGTGTGTGTGTAGAACCATGGGCGAATTCGGGAACCACCATGGACCGCCTTCACCTCCTCTTTGTTTACTCTGCCCCCAGATTCACAGGCTCCGCCCTACCAGGACCAGAAATGGCTGCCCCTGCTTCCGCCCTGTGTCTATACGTGGGGTCTAGGATCTGAACTCAGGACCTTCTACCTGCAAAGCAGAGTCTTAACCCCTGAGCCACCTCTCCAGCCCCATTAAAAATTCTTAAGAAAAACTTTTGGAGTAGACCTTCACAGTCAGAAAAGGATATGCTTTGTGTCACTTAAAAAAAAGTTAGTGGGTCATTTTTCAGACAAATTTTGGGCTTCCAGAAAGTTGAGCTGAAACTACAGTGCCACGTCCTTATCCGACCAATCTGGTAGAATAGGTCTCAGTTTGGAAAAGATGGATTCAAAGAAACATCTTTTGGAAAAAGGACATGGCATTATTTGAAATAAATAAGAAAAATAAGTAAAGTTCAGGCCTAAAGCCTGTTCTCTGGGGAATGTCACAGTAAAGCTCATGGGGAGGTTCTAGAAATTTCTCAGAATGTCACAGTAATGCCCATGGGCAGATGCTGGGATTTCCTCCCTAGATAATTTAAGTTTTGTCTCTGGCAGGAGGTATTCTTCTGGGAATTGGGTGTGCCTTCTGCCTGTCCTTAGGTTTTTTGGGACTAGTTTTCTGCTCTCTGATCTCGAGAAAAAGCTTGCTTTTAACTTTAAATTAAATTGCAACTGGATATTTTATGTCTCACAAAGTAAGTAGACTTGTTAGCCAGAATGTATACAAAGATTTTAAAGAAATTAGAGAGCAACTTCTAGAGTCTTAAAACATAGGTGGGTAAAATTCCCACCTATGAATTAACTCAGAAATTCCAGAAGTATGAGACTATGTTATCTGTTCACCAGAACTTTAAAATTTTTTTTTATTATTATTTATTCAATTGTGGGTGTGTGCATAGGTATGTGCGCGCGTGCGTGCGTGCGTGTGTGTGTGTGTGTGCGCGCGCGTGCACATCTGTGTGTGTAGAACCACGGACGAATTCGGGAACCACCATGGACGCCTCCACCTCCTTCTGCCCCGGGATTCACGGGCTCCGCCCTACCAGGACCAGAAGCGCAGGCCGCCCCCTGCTTCCACCTGGCATCTATACGTGGGATCTGGGATCCGAACTCAGGACCTTCCACTTGCAAGGCAGAGGCTTAACCCCTGAGCCATCTCTCCAGCCCATTCACCAGAACTTTAAAAGGAACCGTGATACCCCTCTTACTCTGGCTGAAGGCCAAAGAAGAGACCATCATGCCAGAAAGTCTAGATGCCAAGACTATCCACTGGAGATGATATTTGCAATCCAAACTGGGAGAATCCATGTTGGTAGCAAAGTGTCTTCCCTTTCCCAACAGCACTCTTAGGGAAATCACAGAGATGGACCATCTGAGTGCACCCCCACCAATTATCGCCTCCACCCCGAAAAAGACACCCTTGGCGATATGGAGCCTGACAGTGTGGACCCCGGGTTTGGAGAATGCATGGTTCACGGGTGGGTCATCAACAACTGATGGCAATATACTTCTGGAATTCCTCTAAGGAAGACATAAGCAACCTTACTACTTAAAGGAATGGGCAGACGCTATTATAGGAAGAATTATTCTTTTAATAATTATATTGGTTAAGTGTTTCCTTCAGCACATCTCTCAGCAGTGCTCCATCAACAGGATCACGCTATAGGCACTTATGGCCCTTGAATATCCAAGCCATGGCCCCCCTAGAGACGTGGTTCAAGCTTGGATTGCAGTGATTCATGAGGCCTTGGTCTAATCTACTACCCACATGTCCTGGCATGCCTTCCAGAGGTGAGGTCCTTCCAGGGCTGATGACCAATGACGGGTTACTGGTGCCATACGCGGTTGGCATCCGGCCTAAGACAGGCATCAGTCCATTATGCTGGACCCCCTCTGAGGCGGGGTCATCAAGGTCAGAGCAAAAGGAACTCTGTCTCCCGCTGGCTGCCAAAAAGGATGGATATGTAGGAGGAACGGACCAGGCAGGCCTGTACTGCATGAGCTGCATGCAACTTCCCAAGCTAGAACCTGCTGCCATGCCTGGTGCCCATGTCAACATGCCTGACTGAGAGGACCAACCCGGACAGGACAACAGCAAAAGCTCACGCTGGGACTTATGAGATGTTGGGCACACCTATAGTTAATTGTTGAAATCAAAGGAGCTAAATCATCCTCTGTGTATTTTAAGAATGCAGTCTCTGTTAAAACAATGACAACTATGTGGGCTCAGCCCCATGGCTATCTGGTGGAGCATTATAGATTGGCTAGATTTGGAAATACTGAGAGAATGTTTCTGTTAAGTGCCTTTACCCTCACGCAATGGGTTAGGTTCTTGAAAAAATGTCCTTCCTGAAGTTGATTGCTCACTAGGAAATTATATGTCTATTTGTAGGTGCAACATTCTTTACCCCAAAATTTTCTGTATAAAAGCTGTCACAAAAGTTTCAGTAAACGGGTCCAGATTCACTCAGCCTAGAGAGTTGTGTGTGTTTGTTCTCCATGTCAGACTCCTTCTTCTCACCCTAGTCTGGGGGAGCCTTGGTTTTGAGGCCGCGGCTCTGGTCTGCGGCACTACAGTGCTTTTATATACTCTTTTTTAGTTATTCTTTTTGTGTATGGGAGTATGTGTAATTTATGTGTGTGCATGCATATGTGTGGTAGAGCATGCATTGGTGCGTGTGCCTGCTGAGGCAAGAGGTGGACATCACATGTCTTCCTCAGTCCCTTTTCTTCTTATTTTTGTCTTTTCCATCAATTCATTTATTTCATCATGGCTTATTCCTGTAGGGCTCTCGTATGAATCTGGTATGGCAGCTATAAAAACATATAGTGTTTGTATGTTTCAATAATTAATCATTTTCCTTTGTTATTGAGATAACATTGATATTCTTTAGGATAGTTTAAGACATTAGAGTTTATTAAAATTTCTCTTAGCTCCAAGAAGCTATGATATAAAATTTTGGTGTTCAGAATGTGATAATATGATTATTTCAACAACACATTTGTAATAGTAACACAATACTTCCTAACCAAAGTCACATTGTTATAGATTTTAGGCTATTTTTTAAAAAAATTTATTTTTTATTTTCTACTTTACAAGGATATTGAGTATTCATCCCAGCTTCCTTCCCTTCCCTCTCCCTCTTATTCCCTCCCTTTCCTCCACCATTCCCTTCTACCCTCACTCCCCTTTCCACCTGTGTGCTAGTATGGACCCCCCAGGTTCACTCTAGCTGTACCTTTTTTTAGTGTAAATCATCAGGTTTCTTTTTGTTGTTGTTGTTGTTACTTTTTTTTTTTTATTTCCACTCATACGAACTTAACTGATACAGCGGTCCCCCCTCCCTCCAACCCCCTATCCCCCTGTGCCCCCTCCCCTCCCCCTTCCCTGCCCATCCCCCCAGTGCCTCCCCCTCCCATCTCTGGAGCATCCTTTAATGTGCATGCCAAACTCCCCTCTGGGTCCTCCTCTCCGATGAAGTGCAAGGACCCAGTGGCATTACCCAGAACCCTTTCCTGTGTTCCCGTTAAGCATAGGAACACTATTGTGGCTGTCAATCCCTTGCCTCCCAGGATCCTAGTGCTTTTAGCAAATGCTAGACTTTGTGAGGTCAATAGTGTGTTGGACATTGCGCAGGGCATGTAAAGTCCAAATGTGATTGCTTCGGCTCTAATTTGTGTAGAGTATCTTGCATATCATTGCTCCTCCCATCTTTGTGCTCTTACAATCTTACCGCCCCCTCTTCCGCAAATTTCCCTGAGCTTCAGGATGGGGAGAGATTAGGCTGGCCTAGTTCCAGGTGATTGATATAGAGTCTCTGATGTTCTGGATTATAAATCATCAGTTTTATTAGTCATTTTTAACACTAGCAAAATTTCAAACATCTCAGTCTATGGAATAAGTAAATTCTCAAAATTCTCAAGTGATATCTTCTCAAGATAGCAAATCACATTTTGAATGATTATTTCTATTTTTAATGTCCTTTTATTAATAATTTTTTCTACTTTTACAAGCATGCACTTTGTGTTTTAAGACAGGATCTCACTGAGCCTATAGCTCTTTTTCTGGACTAGGCTGGCTGGCCAGAGAACTGTGACCATCTGTTTGTGCTAAGGATCTGACCGTAGGTGATCTGACTTGTGGCCAGCTCATAGCCCCATATACCTTCTTGGACCCCTTTGTTAGTAACATCTTGAATTACTATGGTATGGTTCTAGCAATGAATGAACCAATATGGGGGATTTTTAGTTTGTTGTTTTTGAGGTAGGATCTGGCTATGTAGCCCAAGCTGGTTTGAAACTCCCTAATCTTGTAGTGTCTATCTCCCTATTGCTGGGGTTACAGGCACATTGCCAACACACCCAGCCTCGATCTGTTCTTGTTAACTAATGTCCCTAGTTGGCATATGAGTTCACTCTGTGTGGATTTTGACATGCGCATGGTGTAACCACAGCCCGGGTATCACCCACAACCGCTCCACTGTTCTAGAAACCGCCTGGAACTTACCACCTTGCTCCTCCCCACCTTCTAGTTCCAGCTCCTCCCTACCTCCCTTGCCAAATCTCTTGTCTACCACATTTTTTTGCATTTTTAAAAACTGTGGGAAAGGCTAGAGAAATGGCCCAGGGGTTAAAGCTCTGCTTTGCAAGCGGAAGGTCCTGAGTTCAGATCCTAGGTCCCACATAAAATTGCCAGGCAGAAATGGCAGCAGCCTGCACTTTTGGACCTGGCGGGCAGAGCCTGGGAAATCCCAGAGCAAAGCAAGAAGGAGGTAGACACGATCCAGGATGATTCCCAAAGTCACAGACATACATGTGCCTTTTGACACACACACACACACACACACACACACACACACACACAATGAGTGAATGAATAAACAAATAAACAAACAAATAAATAAATAAAACATTTAAAAAAACTTGTGGGGAGGTAGGTACTTCATGTAAAACCACTTTCACCTCTGCCATCAGCAGGATGAGTGACACTCAATACTTTCTATGGCTCGTCCTGTCCTTCATTATTCCTGTTCTTTGCTTTTCTAGCATGTCACAGGCTTGGAGCAGGCAGGGAGCGACCTCTGCAGTCTGGCTTCTTTCACCTACCAGTGTGCATTCATGAGCACTGTCTTTAATAGTTTTAATAACTTCATCCCAAGAAGTAGTGCCGACGAGACTGTTAGCCGTCAGAATTCCCATCATGCAAGGTATCTGTGACACTCGGCTGCCTTGAATGACACTGGTAGCAGAAGGAGCCTCTGTCTGTTTACTGATGCTGTCACAGAACACTCGGAGCTAGTACTCTGAAAAAGAAAGAGAGGTTTGCTTTGAATTACTGTTCAGGAAGCTTGGGAAGGGCAGAGCTTGTAACTTCTTGGCTTCGGGTCAGGGTCTCATGGTGGAAAAGAAGAATGAACAGGTGTGTGTAGTAAGGAGAAAGGTTTGAAGGGGGCTATGGGTCATAGCAACCTGTCTCAAGACACCCCATCTACTTCCTTGGAATTACATTAATCCCAGGATAAGGGCTCCACCCTCCCCGCTGGTCCAGCACTACTAAAGGATGAATTCTACCTACAGGAAGGTGTTCACAAGCTTACACACTTACTCTTGAGTGAGTAATGATCTTGAGCCAGCATGATTCACAGTAGAAAGAGTGATTAGTTGTTAGTTCTTCCATCAGAATGTGACTATTTTCCATTTATTTAGACTTTAAACTTGATTTTCTTCTGAAGCTTAAGATGCATTTGTGGAAGGAATTAAAGTAGCTTTGCTTTTCTCCCATGAAATAGAAACAAAGAAATTGAAAAATGAAACTTTAATTTCTCTTATGAAAAATAGAATAGTATGATCATTGGTTATCAAGATCACTTAACGCATAAAGGAAAGAGGGCATCGACTTATGCGCTCTTGTACAATAGTTGGTAGTTGGTGTGAGAAAACATGTCAATAACGTAAAGTTGCAGGTCAAGCAGGAGATTCTTGACCACTGGTAGTCAGTACCCATGGAAAGCAATCTAAATAGAGAAAGCGTCCACAACTGGGCACAACATAATGATTTTCCTTATTATGACCAGGAAGCAGATTAAACGTGGCCGAGGGCTGGGGAGATGGCTCAGTGGGTAAAGTACTTGCCATGCAAGTATGAGAACCCAACAGGCCCTGACAGGGCGTGCCGTCACATGTCTGTAATTCCCGCGCTCCTACAGCGAGATAGAGGGAGAAGCCAGGAAGTCTCTGGAAGCTCCCTGGTCTGCTAGCCTGGCAAAGGGAGCAGTAAACAGGAGACTCCAGACAGGGTGAAAGGTGTGGCTGAGTCCCAAGGTTGTGCTCTGACCACACAAGCCCTGTGGCACGTGCATGCCACGCCCACACATACTCATGCCTGCACACACATTCACACACACCTCGTGTGCACATAGGGAATGATAAAAGTTAAAAAGGGAGGCCCAGGCAGGAGAGCTAGAGAATTAAAGGAAGCCTCTGAACAGATCTGTAGGAAGAGATTATCAGTGGTGCCCAAGAGTGTGCGACACCCACTCTCTGGGCAGGTGGATAGGTGGAGAGAGAACTGGTTCGGTATTTTGTCCAACTGGGAAGCTAGAAGGTCTGCCCCTCTCTCAGCCCTTCCTAATGATATGGCGCGATCAGTTCCTTGTGTCCCTGAGGTTGGTATGAACTCTCCTGCCATGGTAATGGACTGTAACCAGAAATTGCAAGCCAAGAATAACCCCCTTCTTCCTCTCATTGCTTGGATTGTGTATTATATCAGCAACTGAAGATAAATGAAGATAACCTACTTACCATGCATGGGGTGTGGCATGGTCACATGGTCATGGCGGTGGCTAAAGAGACCGGAAATCATCCTTGTTCTAGGCAGTCATGTACCCAAGTACAATCCAAGTGCCCTGTACTTAAAGGAAGAAAGAAGTACTGGGATGGGAACAATTCCCAGCGTGCCTCTGGTCCACAACTGGCAAAAGTCATGAATGGAAAGTAGAATGGAAACTGCATCCTGGGTTTCTTTCTTCCCTCTTTCCTTTCCTCCTCCTTTGTCACTTTGCAAAATACCCTTAAGTTTAATTTTATTTGAACTCAGACAAAAAAGGAATGGAAGTGCGTAAAATTCAAAAAGCTTTAAACAATACCTTCTGGTGACTAAAGTCAGCAGGCTGGTGCAGTGGGAGATTTTACCTGCTGAGCTATCTCAGCGGCGTGGATTTTTCTCTTTAGAAAGCAGTAAACACCCCACTATTAGTTAGTGAGGTGGCCGGAGGAAAGGCAACCTGGTGTGTGACAGAGGCCTGAACGCCCACAGGAGTAGGCAGGCCGGGGGCAAGCCCTGGGATCCACAGAGGCAGAAGGCAGGAGGGTGGGATCGATGGAGGGATGAGAGGGAGAGACGACTGGAGGGAAGCAGGGATAAGCACTCATTATGCTTGTAAAAGTATAATTTTTTTTTAAAGAGTAGACAGGCCAGAGGGAGCCCTGGAGTCCATGAAGCTGGGTGGGAGGGAGTGAGATGGATGGAAGAAGGGAGGGGAGGGGGATGGGTGAGGGAATGGAGGGAAGCAGAGATGGGTATTCAATATGCTTGTAAAACTAGAATAAAAAAGACATCATGACCTGTGTATACACGGAAATGTAAGGTAACTTAGCAATGAAGGGAAAAATAACATCAAGTGACACAGAACTATACTGAAGGATAAAAATAATATAAATTGGCAGCTTTGCTGCTGACGTGTTAAGGAAGAAAAGGCAGGAGGGGGACAAGATGGATGTCACGTGCTCCACTGTTTAGTTTTCTTATGTAGATTATATTTTTCTATTTAATATGCAAATATATATCATTTCTTTCCTATGTCCATTTTGTAAAGTTTTAATAAAACTTTGATAATTACAGTAAAAAAAGAAATCAGTAAAAGCTCTTCAAACCCACCTTCTGCTCATTGATAGTTTTATCTCTCTGTATATATCTACCGTGACCTTCTTGTTTGTCTTCTACAACCTCCACTTCATTTTTAATTATAACCACTCTTCCTGACTGCTTCTAAGTCATTCGTTAGTTCTAAAACGTATTTTAACCCAATTTCCAATTTGCTCCTGTTGACCTGCCATGACTCTTCATTCTGACTTCTGCTGTAATTTGCCTAGACTTTGAGAGGTTCCAATTTGGTTCATTGGTTTTTAAGTGATCTTAGGCGTACTAACTTATTCTCTTGGACTATCGGGCTGTTATTTTATGACAAGGAAGGACTTCACGTTTTCTCCCTGTATTTTTGGATGTTTGGACTTAGTCCATTGCTCCCTTTCAGTTCAGATTAACACACCTGCTCTGTGCCCAGTTTCTTTTCCGGCAGCTGACTGAGCGACCTCTTGTGCATCCTGCGGTTTTTCAGAGATTCCTTTCCCTCCCACACACACTGTCTGCAGTCCAGTGAGTGGGAAGAGCGTTTGCTCTGGTTTATCAGTTACTTTTGTTGCTGTGACAGAATAACTGACACCAGAAACCTGAGGAAGGAAGGAAGGTTTGTCTGGGCTCAATCCCAGGGTCTGGCCCATCATGAAGGAGAGGGCGTGGTAGCAGGAGTGTGAGACAGGGTCACATTGCTTCCATGGTCAGCAAGCGGAGAGAGATCAATGCTTCGGAGGGGCTTTCTCATTTGCATTAAGTCCAGGAGCCCAGCCTGTAGGATGGCTCATCCAAATTATGGGTGGGGCTTTGGCTCTTGAGTTAAACCTTTCTGAAAAAACCATCTTAGACAGACATACCACGCTGGGGGTGAGGATGTGGTGCATACCACACGTGTGTGTGTGTGTGTGTGTGTGTGTGTGTGGGGGGGGTGACCATGAGGAACAACCAGCCCAGCTGGGGACCGTCAATCATTGGAGGAATGATTTTGCCTCATCAAGTTTTTTTTTTTTCTGCCCTGTTGTAGGGGAAGGCTGCATTTAACCAAGCATAGTGCTGTTTCTTCTAGATGGTTCTGCAAGGTAGCTTGATCCTTTGCCCCAAGCAGGCCAGCCAGACAGTCCTCTCCTCTAGTCATGTCTCCACACCTCCACACCTCAGGCTATCACGAGGTCGAAGGATAGCACCCCTCATCTTGTCCAGTTGGGGAGCATTAAGGACTAGTCTCAGGAGAGGTAGAACTCTCTGGACGATGGAATGGGAAAGAACCTCTTTTCTTGGCCTCTCGCTTTCAGGCATAATAGTGTCCACTTTCCTCATGCCGTGGATGATTTATTTTTTGGTATTTCTTTATATTTTGCTATTTATGAGAGGGGTCTGTAATTTCATTGTCTCTTTCTTTACCCAAGTATCTACTTTGAGTCATTCAGTTATGCTGTGGCAATAGTAGGGTCCCCCCACTCTAAGTAATAAAAAGACATGTCATGATCCTCAGGTATCTTTATAGCTGGCTGTTAAGTCCTGCCATGTTTCCTCCCAACACCGTGATTCAAGGCTGACCTGGACTCGGCATTACATGGTGGCTTCTGCTTATGTCGAGACAGAAAGACCAGTGGCCACATCAAGGAAGTTTTGGAGGAAGCTAAGAAATGTGAAAACACGCATTTGCCCTTTTGTGTTGCTGCAATCAACCATCAAAATAATGTCACCCTAGTTTTATTTCAGATCTTGCTGATTTTTAAAACCTGAGTGTGTTTGCCCATGGGAAATGCAGGGCACTCCGGTGGCATCTTGCTCTTCTCTGGGCTCCTATGAGGAGCCGCCTTGTTGCTTCACCGCGAGGATTCCAGGCTGTGCTGGAAACTCGCCAGATGAGCCAAAAGTTCCTGTCCTGTCATTCCGGATGTTTAGTATTTATTCTTCCCAAAGACATCATTGCAGAACAGGGCTTTTCTCTCCTGAGAAAGAGTCTGGTGTTTTATTTTCAAAGATGCATTTGTTTCCAAAGTGCAGGAGAAATGCTGAGTCCAGATACTTGAGGTGCCGATGATGTTAAGCCAAACCAAGATAGGACCAGACTCTCGTCTGAGAGAGAGGCAGAGAGAGAGGCAAGCGGAACAGGTTTGCTTGCTTTTACCCGTTGCTCACTGCCGATGGCCTTTTGTATTGTGCATATCCAGGACGCGGAGGAGCACTTCATCCTTGGGAATGTAACGGGACCAGAGGTGCCACATGAACCACTGGGTGTCAGCATTGTCTTTTGTCACCCTGGCACTGACAGGACTGAGACTGGCTTGTCCTTTCCAGAGCCCAGGGTGGTTGTGGTGGGAGACAGGATCTCAGCCTGTCTGTCCCGTCGGCTTCCTTCACAGACCGAGGCTCAGTCATGAGAAAGGCACAGCGGGTCCCTGTCAGGTTGGCCCCCCGAGTTCACACATTGCCAGGTGCCACATCTAGTCATGAGCAAACGATTCCGCCCAAATCTAGGTCGGGGAATGATGACTTCGTGGGGGTCACTTACAGGAGCATGGGTGACTCCGGGGACCTGTACCCTAGCATGGGCGATGACTCAGCAAACCAGCTGCATGTGCTCCTATGTAACTGCAGGCAGCTCACAGGACTCGCGCCTCTTCCTGCTACAGTGTCCAACCTCTGGGGGGGCCCTCTTGAGTCTTATTATGATCCTGAATTTCCTTATTTATTTTTGCTTGTGTGTATCAGAGAGCACTGTGTGTCCCTGTGGAGGACCAAGGGTGACTTCGAGCACCATCCTGGATTGCTTCTACCTCCTTGCTTCAATCTGGGATTTCCCAGGCTCCGCCCACCAGGGCTGGAAGTACAGGCTGCTGCCATTTCCACCTGGTGGTTTTTTTTTTTTTATATATATAGGAAATTTATTGAGTTGGCTTACAGATATGGCCAAGGTAGTCCAACGAAGGCTGCCAGTAGCCGAGGTAGTTCCAACGATGGCTGCCAATAGCTAGCTGCTCAGTTCGGTAGTCAATGGTCCACCTGGTGTTTTTATTCACAACCTGGGATCTGAACTCAGGACCTTCTGCTTGCAAGGCAAAGTCTTAACCCCTGAGCCATCTCTCTCCAGCTTATGTTCCTGAATTTCTTGAGGTTTCTGTTTCCTTTTGCTTTCCTGTCTCCAGAGACCCCTTTTCCCTAGAGGAGAGAACATTTCAGTTAGGAGGAAGTGTTGAACTCCCGGTAGGATTTCCTACCCAGGTGCCCACAGGACCATGATGGACAAGTCGGTTCATTGGACATTTGTCTTGCACACGAGGGCGCCCTTTCTTCTGTGATATACTTCTGTTCCTGGTGCATCTTCATCATGCACTTAGAAATCTTCTTTTTTCCCAATATAGGTTTAAAGAGGAGTTGTTCTACTGCTAAAGGAAAATCAACTGCAAAAGCGTGCTGCTCGATAGACGGCTGTTCCTGGTCACATGCTTGGAGACAGTAGCAAGTCCATCCAGGGCTAATGGTGTCCCACACAGGCCGTGTGTTGGGTTTTAGCATGACTTTCGTATTTACCAAGAGAAGTGGGAAATGTTTTATGTGATTGTTTTTTTAAAATGATTAATGCAGTTTGGCTTCAAACTTGAAATCAATGCAAAATACAACACTGGCCACATATGGAGCTTCTAGCAAATGAGCTTTGGTATGTGTCCTATAGTGTTGACTAACTGCTTTTTATAAAATATTTTTAAACTTTATTTATTTATTTATTGTGTGTGTGTGTGTGTGTGTGTGTGTATGTGTGTGTAAGAGGGCACTGTATATCCTTGTAGGAGTCCAAGCGTAACTCTGGGAATCATCCTGGATTGATTCTACCTCCTCCTTGCTTTGCTTTGGCATTTTCCAAGCTCCGCCCATCTGCCGCCATTTTCACCTGGCATTTTTTTTTTTCACTTTTCCCTGACTCCACTATGTTTAGTAACTTGCATGTACAAAAACACTTCTGTCTTGCTACCCATAGACCATGCTGTTCTTCCTGTGAAAGCCGCTGTGCTGTGCGTAACTCTCCTTTCTTTCTTTTTCTTTCTCCCTCCCTCCCTCCCTCCCTCCCTCCTTCCTTCCTTCCTTCCTCTCTCCCCAATCATATAAGTTCAATAGGTACCCCGGTTCTCTCCCTCCCTCCACCCCTCCCCAATCCCTCTTGCATCCTCCCCCTTTTCCCCTTCCTTTCACTCCCCCTCCTTCCCCTTCTCCCAGTGCCTCCCCCTTCCCCCTCCCATCCCCTGGAGCATCCTTTGTGTGAACAAACCTCTCTCTGAGTCCTCCATTCTAGTGAGGTGTAAGGACTCAGTGGCATAGCCCAGAGCCCTTTGTTGGGCTCCCTGTTAGTATGGGGACACTATTATGACTGTTAATACCTTGTCTCTAAGGATCCTACTGCCTGTGACCCATGCTAGACTTTGGGGGGGGGGTTGTTGACATCTCAGTCGTTGTGCAGATCATGCAAAGTCTGATTATGGCCACTACAGCCCTAACTTGTGTGAGTATCTTGCATATTGTTGGTCCTCCCCATCTTTAGGCTCCTACAATCTTGCTTCCCCTTCTTCTGCAAGGTTCTCTAAGCTTTGGATGGGGAGAGATTTGGCTGGTCTGGTTCCAGGTCATTAATGTAGGGTCTTTGGTGTTCCAAATTATGGTTTGTTGTTGTTTTCAGTTTTGCTGTTACTGCACTGCCCTTGGCTCCATCCTGATTGGTATTGGAGGTCACCTCCTCACCCAAGATAAAAGACTTTTTAAATTAAGATCTTACTAGAGGAGATTCAAAGGTAGATGGAGTAGGAGTAGGAGACCACAGTAAGAGGGTGTCAGTGTCTCATTTGCCGGGTGGTTACCAACTATCTGCCAGTCCTTATACCCTCCCTTATTGGTGAGATCAAACCTCCTCAGTTGCAAGTGACCAGGAAGGGAAGTGAGTGAGCTTCACCAGA
Source organism: Typhlomys cinereus (assembly GCA_023101885.1). Lineage (NCBI taxonomy): Eukaryota > Metazoa > Chordata > Mammalia > Rodentia > Platacanthomyidae > Typhlomys > Typhlomys cinereus. The sequence goes on along the minus strand of JALPQD010000561.1, from coordinate 499,965 downwards.
TGTCTCACTACTTACTTGCAATACTTGATGATGACCTATTTTCTCTACTGAAGCATGATCCCCTCTCATCTTATATCTGGCAGGTACCCTCCTTCCCCTTCCCTCCTGTTTATAATCTTTGCCATTACTGTAGGTATTACAGAGATTTATCTTTGACTATGTCTTTAAGTGGATTTGGTACTAGGATCCACCTATTAGGCAGTACATATGATGTTTAATTTTCTGTGTCTGACATACTTCACTCAATATAGTTTTTTTCTAATTCCATCCACTTCCCAGCAAATTTCATTAATTCATCTTTTTTGATGGCTGAGTAGTATTCCATCATATAAATGTACCACATTTTCCTTATCCACTCATCAACTGTTGGGCATTTGGGTTGATTCCATGACTTTGCTATTGTAAACAGTGCTGCTATGAACATGGTCGTGCTTGTGTCATTGTAGTGAATTTTTGCTTGATGGGGGATTATTCCCAGAAGTGGTATAGCAGGATCATATGGCATTTCAATCTTTAGCTTTTTAAAAAATCGCCAAACTGATTGCCAGAGTGGTTGTATAAGCCTGTATTCCCACCAGCAATGAAGAAGAGTTCCCTTCTCTCTACATCCTCTCCAGCATTTTGGGTTGTATGTATTACGGATTTTTGCCCCCCTGATTGCTAAGGATGTGGAGCATTTTTAAAGATATTTGTTAGATGTTTCAATTTCGTCCCTGGAAAAGTTTCTTTTGAATTCTTGGACCCATTTTTAATTGGGCCATTGTCTCCTTAGTATTTAGTTTTCTAAGTTCTTTGTGCAGTCTGGATAATAGAGCTCTATCAGATATGTGGTTAGTGAAGATTTTCTCCCATTCTGTGCCTTTTTGCTCCATTTACAATCTTTTCATCTGAACAGAAGCTCTTTAATTTCATAAGATCCCATTTGTTGAGTGCTGGTTCTAGTGACTGCGCTATTGGATTTCTGCTTAGGAACTATTGGCCTAGCCCAATAGCTTGAGGGAGTTCCCTACCCTTTCAACTAGGGTTTTTATAGTCTCTGGCCTAATACTGAGTCATCTGGCATTTTTATGTGGGACCCAGGATTCGAACTCAGTACCTTCTGTTTGGAAAGCAGAGTCTTAACCCCTGAGCCATCTCTCCAGCCCATGTGGACTAACTTCAATTCTTTTGTGGGACTCTTCTGGGCTGAGCTCATTGATGGACTCCAGCATGCTGAGATAAGAGTACTGGAAATGTGCAGGGTTAGGTGCCTTTTTACTTTTTTTTTTTTCACCCCAAGAGGAGGAAATGTTGTCACGATTTTTCTCATGTGAATGCACTAGGAAGGGAACTACATGGGGAACATCTAAAGCTTCTCCACACCTCCTGCAATTAGCCTCCATCAGACTGGAGAGGTGAGCTGGCCATGACCACAGGGTCCTGTGTTCCAGCACGTGACGTCACGGGCATCAGGAATTCAAGAATATCATTGGCTACATAATGAGCTCAAGACTAACATGACTTTAAGGAGATGTCGTCGTCGTCTCTAAACAAAGCAAGACAGACAAAAAAAGAGAGATTAAAAAATAATCCAAAAGCAGATGGGAGAGGCGAGTCAAGGCAGAAATGAAGCAGACTTCAGAGAGAGCGAGTTCTAGAGACTTCTACTAGATAGTAGGAAAGAGAGGTGCAGCTAGAGCAACCAGCTTTCTGTGTAAGGCACAAAGCTGGTGGCCAATGAGCTGGCTCAGCAATCCTAATTCGTGATGTCAGCAATCCTAATTCGTGATGTCACCAGACGTTGGTAAGGACACACGGGAAGCTGCTAGAACACATGGTCTACTACATGGGATGATTCACAGATCAGCGTTTCCAAGGTGAATCTTGATGGTCCATCTGACATAATCGAGAGCACCTAGGAGTCAGATCTCGGTGTGGTTGTGAAGATGTTTGAGGTGGAAATATTATCCCTAAATCCGAACAGTGCCACCCCCTGGACAGGGGGGGGGTCTTGCATAAAAAGCAGAAGGCTGCCTGAGCAGAATTGTTCATCTCTTTCTACTTCCTGATGGGAATGCAGTGTGCTCAGCCTCCTCCTGACCCTGCCACCAGCCCTCCCTGGATGATGGATTGTACGCCACAGTAAACCCTCCTTTCCCTCCGTGTTGCTTGGGTCGGGTGTACAATCACAGTGATGTGAAAGTAGCAGAACAATGTACAGTAGGAGAACAACAGTCACAGGAAGAAAGGGACAGGAGGCTTCATAAGCTACAAACAATAGATCTGTAACAAACGCATAGGAACCTCTTGCTTCTCATTAAAAAATGCATTTGAATTTGGGAAACATGGGATTCTCTGGACTGTCATTCAGCGAGAGTTGTAGGGTTTGCGAAGGGGGAATGTGATCTCTTATAATCTGCAGGAAGAACATTAATTAGAATGGAGGATGCTGGGAGGACGCAGGGACTTAATTTGCAGCAAGAAGGACTTAAGTCCGATGCGCAGAAACTCCTTGACAGGAAGCATTTCTTACAAATGTGTTCTTGGCAGAGATTATGGGATCTTCTTTAATCCCATTATTAGAGCTATCATAGTTCAAGCAAGCTGTCTCTGCTTTTAGAATTAGCCTTGTAAAATGCCAGTCCGATTGTATTTATAGCTTTTCTTTACCCATGCTAGCTTTTTTTTTTCTCCCAACTTCTGGATTTGGCACATAAATTGCTTCCTTAAAGTGTTTTGAGGACAGGTTCTTGTCCAAATTTTATTTTATGTATCTCGAGCGTGAATATCGGAGCTTCCTGCCTCCGTCTCCGGGGGCTGGGGTCACAGGTGGGCACCATGATAGCTCAGTTTCCATGGTACTGATGCAATGAATCCAGGACTTCGGGCATGAGAGACACGCATCTACCCACTGAGCCACATCCCCAGGCCTACCTGGAAATTTTTTAAAAAGAATTCGAACATTAGTCAAATCAAATGCAAAAATACACCTACACCTTGGTAATGGAGAATCACAGAACACACAGTAACGTCTTGGGGAGGGGCTGGGGTTGTGGAGGGCCTCGAGTTCGTTCATTCCTTTTGCCTTTGCCTGGATACTGGTCGTATTCGGTGTCTCCTCCTTTGCTCCTCCTCCTCGCCTCACACACTTCCACTCACAGGCACTGCTTTGCCTTTGCCGTTACGCTTTCTTCACATTCCATGAAAGCGACTAGATTCTTTAAATTTTTTATTACATTTTTTTTTGCCTAATCATACAAGCTCAATAGGTACCTCCTCCTTCTCCTTCCTCCCTCCCTTTCCCTATTGTCCCCCATTGCATCTCTCCCCCTTTCTACCCTCCTTTCCTCTCACCCCCTTTCCTTTTCTCCTCTCAGTACTTCCTGCTTTCTCCCTCCCATCCTCTAGAGTATCCATTTACTTAGGTGCTGAATTTCCCTCCAAGAAATTTTTAAAAATTAATTATTTTGTGTGTGCGTGTGTGTGTGTGTGTGTGTGTGTGTGTGTGTGTGTGTGTGTCAGAGAATACTGCATGTGCTTGTGAAGGCCCAAAGGTGACATCAGGAATCATCCTGGACTGCTCTACCCGCTCTTGGCTTTGCTCTGGAGTTCCTAAGACTCTGCTTTCGAGAGTGGGAAGCATAGGCCATCACCATTTCCACCCATTGTTTTTATGTGGGATCCAAAATCTGAACTCAGGCTCTTCTGCTTGCGAGGCAGAGGCTTAGCCCCTGAGCCCTCTCTGCCGCCCACAGCTAGTTCTTCTTTCGTCAGTACCGGCCTCTCTGCCCGTGTAGTGAGCATCCTGCACGGAGTTATGATCCCCAGGGCTGTTCCTTCTGCAGCATCAGCGCATCCAGTGAGATTCCCCACCGCCCAGCCGTGTTCCTGCCAACAGATCACTCTGGTTGCTGCTTTGTGAAATGACTGAAAAGCCAACCGGAAGGACACACACAAGCCAGGTGGCATTTGTCATCTTCGCTTTTCTCGAAACCTTTACTGGGCTGTCGAGAAGCAACTGTTACTATGTTCTGACTCCATACGGCGCTGTTTGGGGTGTGGCCAGTAGCTTATGCATCTTCAGGGAAACCAGACCAGGGGCAGGCAGCTAAGTGTCTCTCTATTCTACCCAGCCCTTGCCAGGCAGGAGTGGCCGGCTGGCTGTAGGAAATCTACCTTCCTTTGCTCATCTCTTCTGAACTTGGCAGCAAAACAGAATTCTCCTTGTCACACCAGAGGTCATTCAGTCATTCTCTGGGAACCAGTACTGTAATATATAGTTGGCTACCGGAATGGACAGGTAGGCAGAATCCCTGCCTCATGGAGCCAGCTTCCTGTTGGGAGGAGAAAGAGGGTCAAACATTACTTTATAATGGCATAACCAGCTGGTTATGAATGGGAACATAATGCAGCATGGAAGGATGGGAGAGGAACTTTGCACAGGGAGCCACTGAAAATGGAATCTTGGGGACCTGAGGCTCATCCAGAGGAGGGTCATGGGAACAGGACCAAAAGCGTAGATGACTTTGGCTTCTTAGTCTCAAGGCAAAGATGAAGAAAGGACCATTGAATATGGTCAGAGAAATGATGAAGGTCTTAGAGTCTCTCTCTAAGTTTCTCTTAGCGCCTGCTGTTGAAGGTATAATACCATTCTTTGAATTTTTAAGGCTTATGTGCATTTATTTTTAATTAGGCAGTACACATAGTTTCATGTTGTATTGCTATAATGAATGCATGACCCAAACAATTAGGAGAAAAGAGACTTTTTATTTAAGCTTATGATTTCAGGTTATGGTCCATTATGGTAGTAGAGTTGCCATTAGAGATGAAGGGAACTGGCCATACCGTGTCCACAGAAAGAGCTGAAATGAGGGAGGGACAAGAACCAAAACATATCTTCTGGCTTTGCAGAGTACCAAATTGTAGCCAATTCTCTATCTTATCTACCTGTCTAGGGAATGGCCCCATCTATGATGTGCTGGGTCTTCCCACATTGATAAGAACTCTCCTATAGGCTTACTTAAGGACTTGGCTCTTAACTGAATAATTCTTGACACACCTTTAGGTCTTACTTATCAACTTGACACTTAAAGCTAACTGCCACATGCATCCATGCACATACATGTATAGACATATATATGGCAATCCACAGAATTTGTTCACATAGAGGGTGCATATACAAAACTAAGCATACGTGTGCGCATGTGCATAACTCTGCCACATATGTGTGTATGCATGTGCACACATGCATTTCTTTCTTTGAGACAAGGTCTTATCCTGCAGCTCTGGCTGGTCTCAAACATGTAATCCTCCTGCCTCAGGCTCCCTCATGCTGGGTGGGAGTCACCATGTTTGGATGATTTGCATATATTTTAAACAGAAGTTTAAGGTTCTTCAGTGATCTCTAACCACATTCTTTCATTTGTCTATAAGACTCATGAAACTCAAATAGGGCTTTAATATATCAACCAATAAAAAATTAATCAGGGGGCCACGAAATGACTCAACAGGTAAACGTATCTGTGTATTGATCTGGTGATCTGAATTCAATCCTTGGAGCCTATATAGTAGAAGGAGAGAACCAACGTCTGAAAATTGTCCTCTGTCCTCCACAAGATCATGTGGCATGTGCATTCTTTCTCTCTGAAATATAATGATATAGAAAATATTTGAGAACAAAGAACATCCCATTTACTTGGGACCAACTAAGATTGCAATCCAGTAAAATGGATTCAAACTGCTTTGAAAGTGCATTGCAAGGCTTTGCAATGTGACAACTTCAACGGCAACTATGGCTGTAAAGTGCTTCAACGAGAAGTAGGGCTGGAGAGCGGGTCACCTGTCAATCAAGAGTCTTGATTTTGCTTGAATAGATGAGCCATCTTAAGAATTCAAAAGCCACCTTTAATTGTGAGAACAACCAGCTTATATACTTGTCTTAGCTTCAGATTCCACTGCTGAACAACTTCAAAAAAGTAGATGCGGTTTATGAAGAGGCCGCATGGACCAGCTCCCAAGCACATGGGTGGTGATAGACACGAAGGCCGTTTATGAAGAGGAGGATAAGAATTCCTGAACTTCCTGCTGGTAGTAGACATCTGCTAGTGCACTGGGGAAAGAGCCTCTCCACGGCCTGCCTTCTGACCTGCTGTACCTGCCTTCTCTTCCACGAGATGCTGGGGCCTCCAGATGGAGGAGACCATTTTCCAGTCGTCTTTCATAGGTTCATTTCAACGCTTCCTTCCTTAGCAACCTCTCCAGCCTCTTCCCTAGTCTAGTTTTCTGGAATTTTTATTCTAAGCCGAGGGCATTCTGGTACTAGAGAGTCAGGTGGGGAGACTTATCCCTCTCTCATCTCTCCTGCCGATCACTCGACCTGGATCCAGTTAACTTCTACCAGCATCTGCTTTTTTTTTTTTTTTTTTTTTTTTTTTTTCCTGGTTTTGAGAAGACACTGCCTAGCTTGGGCAGTGATTCTAAATGGAAATAACAGGATTACTGGCAGGCGTACAAAGAAAGTCAGGTGCTGCTCTAGTAATGTGTTTGCTTGCTGCTCTTCGATAAGGCACTTCACTGGGATTAATTCTCAATGCTGTTCCCATAGGTTCGACGAAATCCTTCGTGCGTGTCTTCACAGGTTCCTGGTTAGTTTTCTTGATCAATTAAACACTACAGAAGAGACAAATGGCACCCCAAAAAAGGTATAGATCCGAGGTCACATCTTACCACCAGGCTCTTCTTGGTGGAGCAAGAGAGGAGGAAAGAAGCTCAGGACAGAATTGACTCTAACTTCCAGAAAGGCATCAAAACAGCAAAGCCCCCCACCTACTGTGCATGGGGGGGAGGATTTCACTTGGCTTCCTTCTGTTTTACAGTGGAAAATGAATAAACGTTTGGCATGTAATCTTGTGCCAAGGTCGGCGAAGCTGGCACGCACGCGCTTGAAATGCCTATTTTCCTTCCGCTCTGTCTGACCCTTGTGAATCACATTATCAGCGCCTGCACATTTTTGGTAACTGATTGTCACTGCCTGTGAGGATGCTGCAAGGCGGCTTGCTCCTCCATGGGAGACGTCAGGCAGCTGAGACAAGCCAGGAGACAACAAAGGACATTCCTGACTTGGGGGGAAAAATGGAAGGGGAGACATTGACATTATATTCTTTGAAGGAAGTTTTGTCTCTTTGAAAATCCCCCTAACTTCCTACCTCAAGCAGAGGTGTAAGGGTTTAGCAGAGGTGCAGACAAAGCCTGGACGGTGGAATGGGAGGTTTTTCTGTCCCTTGCAGGCCGTCTTTGGTTATGGAAAGGGACAGATATAAAATGAACAAGGTCGCAGCGACTTTACCGCCTGATGCGTTGAAGATCAGTCCATGAAGCATCACGCCTTTGAGGATCTTTCAGTGCATCCTTCTTAAGAGCATCTTTCTATTTCTCCTTGCACGGAAGTTGCTGGCTCGGGTGTTTTCTGCATCATCAATCACATGGAAAGGGGATGCCTCGAAGAAATGTTACTTATGTATGAGGGGGGCGGGCAGGAAATCTCTGTGCTGGAACAATGGGGGTTTACTGCATGCTGGGCTTCCCATCTCAAATGGCAGAATTTTACATCAAGACTGATAAGCCCAATGATTGAGCCCCAGAGGCAGTGACGGGCGCCTTGTCTCAATCTTTATTTTACTTCCTCATGAATGCAGAGCTGGTTGGCCAGGGCACGCTCTGCAAAGCAAGAGGGACAGAATCTTATTTTCTAATAAAGGGCTGACAGAAGTGGGTGATCCTTTTAGATTCAAACATTGCACATCATCGGCAGGGCCGGAGATTAGCGCTATCTGGGCAGGGACAGCGCTGCCTTCTTCTCTTATTGGAGGCTTTCAACATGGCAGAACAGGAGAGAGAGAGAGAGACAGAGAGAGAGAGAGAGAGAGAGAGAGGGAGGGAGGGAGGGAGGGAAGGAGAGAGACGAGAGAGAGAGAGAGAGGGAGGGAGGGAGGGAGAGGGAGAGAGGAGAGAGAGAGATTACACTCAGGTAAGGACACCTTTCAAAAATCTGTTCTCTCCTTCTACCATGTGGGCTCATGGGCATTGAACTCAAGTCACAGGATTTGTACACAGGTGCCTTTATCCAATGAGTCACCTCGCTAGTCTATCTGTCTTATTTTTTGAGACAAGTTATCTCATGGAACCTAGAGACCAGCAATTCAGCTGGACCGGCTGCCCCACACACCCTAAAGATCTGCTACAAGGTAGTTTTGAGAGATGTTTATTAATCTATGATATCTCTGAAGGCTTCTTGGATACGCTGTATTTGAAGTTTGCACTGAAGTTTGATTGCTATATCAAGAGGAATGAAGAGGGAATTGTGTGTGTGTATGTATGGGGGAAGCATTCCATATGTAGCATGAGCTAAGGGCAATGAAGTCGAGAGAAGTGTGTGTTTGAAAACTCTGTAGACATGTGTGCTGGTGAAAATAGTGAGGGATGAGGTTGCACAGCTGTACCACAATCAAAGCAGTTTGTGCATGGAAGGCCAGAACCAAGGCTTGGATTTCGTCTCACATGCAGTGGGAATGCATGAAAGATGTTGACTGTGGTCTAAATTCTCCCTCTCTCTCCTCCCTCTTTCTAAGCTCTTGGATGATGGCATTCCAGCAGGCGCTTCCTGTCTGCCGCAGTTACTCTGCATGCGGCTGATAAATTCATCAAATGCCTTAAGGGAACGAGGGTTTTTATTTTGGCTGATGATAGTTTGGTTACAGTTCCTTGTCTAGCTTGGCAGGAGAGCTCACACCATCGCCAGGGGCTAAAGGAACTGGCCACACTGTATCTACATAATGCCTGAGAGAAGGGCAGTCTCAGCTTACCAGACCAGCATATCTGGCCAAGTACACCAAAGGATGTCAACTTTTTCAACCAATTCCTTCCATCTTATTTACCTCCCCAAGACTAGCCTCACCCATCATAGGTCCTGCCTTCCCCCATTAACTAGTCAATCTGAAGGTTTGCTCTGGACCTAACTCAACCACTTATTTACAAATGTGCCAAAGCTGCAACCCTCAATTATCAAGTTAGCACCTGTATCTAACTATGACACTGTCTTTTCTTCTGTCCCCTATGATGTCCTTTCTTTCCAGTTGACTCCTTCCTTCTTGATTAATCTAACTCCATCCCATTTTATCTCTAACTTCTTGGGCTCTGAACCCTCTGTTCAATGTACTTCCTATTCATTCTATCACTCACCCTCTTTCTCTCTTTTTCTCCCCAATCCTTCTTTCCTTTCTTGCTTCCTTCAACTCCTTTTTTTTCCTTATATACCCCCAAAGCATATTTCAGGCAAAGAAAGATAGCTCGATGCCATTGGATTCCATTAGAGAATGTTTGCCCCTTCCCTCTTCTGAGAAGCATAGCTTTACTGCATTTGAAATCAATGTTCATTTAATCCCGATGGATACATCTGCCCAGGTTGCTGGGGTCTTAGCTGGACAGCCTGGTGCGATGACAGGTAAACTGTAAATCAGCAGACCAGGGAAGGATACCACAGGCTGTGCATCCTCATGCCTAAGTAAATAAGCAGATTAGCTCTCTCTCTCTCTCTCTCTCTCTCTCTCTCTCTCTCTCTTTCTTTCTCTCTCTCTCTTAAAAATCACACTTAAAACTTTAAGCAGACCATGCATATGTCAAAACAGGAGGGAGAACATCCGCACTAAAGACAGAATGTGCTTTTGTTAAACTCGTCTCTTTTGATATTAAAGAAGAAGTCTATTGCTGTTTGCCATGGTAATGTGTCTTTAATGGATTTATTTCTGAATAAGAAAGGAGTAAATGCATATCTTAAAAGTATGGGAAGATATATGATAGTCCAGAGAAACTGAGGAGAACAGGTACCTGGCATTTGAGGGCTTCTTCTCCTATTAATGTTTTTACATAACTTTTTTTTTTTAAAAAGATACTGTTATTTTAATTTTGCTCTAGCAACAGAGCTAGCATGTAGAGATATTTCCAACATAGGGAGGCTTTGTTTTAAGTAATGTATCTTGATGGAATATTCCAGATTTTTCTCTGAAGTTCATTGGCTATGTAACAAACACCCATCCATTTTTAATAGGCTTTCATACTTTATCATAGTTATTTTAATATGTAAGGCCAAGTAAACATATTCCAAACTTGTTTTTCACTCCCCTGCAGAAGTGGCCATACACTTAAAGTTAGGGAGAATCTATTCTATTCATTTTTTTTTTTAGATTTTTCTTCTTCTAAAGAAGCATATACAGGTATTTCTTTTTTTTTATTTATTCAATTGTGCACGTGTATGTGTGTGTGTATGTGTGTGTGTGCGCGTATGCGTGTATGTGTGTGTAGAACCACGGATGAATTCGGGAATCACCATGGACCGCCTCCTCCTTGTTTACTCTGCCCCGGATTCACAGGCTCCACCCTACCAGGACCAGAAAAGGAGGCTGCTCCCGCTTCCGCCTATATATGGGGTCTAGGATGCGAACTCAGAACCTTTGGTCTGCAAGGCGGAGGATTAACCCCTGAGCCACCTCTCCAGCCCATATTTCTAAATGACAACTAGTATTTAAATTTTATTTTAGTAGCATCATACTGCATTATTATATTGTTAAAAAAGAGTTTTCCTCTCACTCTCTGAAGATGAAATATTTCAATCTATGTGAGAAACTGACAATAGATCAACTAGAGGGAACACATGCACATTGATTGCATATGCCTGCATGGAGATAATGCAAGGTCAGAGACACATAGAAGGGCCGGACGGTTGAAAGTTAAGCTATGCTTTGAGCTCTGGCAGAGGGTCTTGGGTTTCAGCATGTTGGTACCTGTTGTCTCAAGCATTGGGAGGTCAAAGCAAGAGAATTATGAGTTTGGACACATTGAGAAGGGGGGGATGGAAAGAAGGGGGAGAAGCAGGGAGGAAAGGAAGGAGAGAAGGAGAAAGAAAGGAAAAAGGGAGGATGAAAGGGGGAGAGAGAGAAGGAAGGAAGGAAGGAAGGAAGGAAGGAAGGAAGGAAGGAAGGAAGGAAGGAAGGAAGGAAGGAAGGAAGGAAGGAAGGAAGGGGAAGATTATCTGTGACCTCTGGTGAGAAGTTTATAACACAAACTATGGTGGAGGGAGTAAATCCTTAAGCAGATTGCAGTGCAGATAGATGAAGACTCTGGTCTGAGCTCTCAGCAGAAGTGAGGTCACCTGTCCTTTTAGTCTTTTTCCTGTGCCGTTCTTCTCGCTGGATGAAATCAGGGAGAAAGGCCCATGACTGTCACACACTTCTTTTGGAAGAACTTCCTGCTGGCACATACCAGAACTAATTTTGGTGCCAGAGCTAAAGAGGAGCCAGGGATGCCTGGCTCTTCACTGCCCTGCACAGCTGTCTCTCCAGTTGAACCAATGGCTCACCCCCTCTACTCTCTGTGGCCTGACTTTTATGTGCTAATGTTATGCATAGCTCTGTTCTGTATAAATGCTTGCTAGTCCTTCTTTTTGCCAGTCTGTTGTTAATTTCACTTCATTTGTATAGGAGCTGTGGTATGGAGGTTTTTTTTTTTTGTTTTGTTTTACATATTTTTTGGGGGGGGTTTGGTCCAGGGTCTTGGTAAGTAAACTGTGTTGAGTTTGGATGTGTCGCTATCCCCCTGATTCTGCCCGACCAGAAATTTAAATCTCTGAGAGACGCATATTTGCCTTCCTACTTAATGCTAACATTACCCAAGACATCTCTCATATTGTTTCTTAAAAAAAATATCCTTATAGCTTCCCCTAAGCATGTTTAAGTTCATTAGTTCTATTCAGGTATTCAGTCATCTAGAATTTATCTCAGTGAATGTTCACAGGTAGAAATCTATATAAACTTTATTTTTCACTGCAGGGGCTCACTTTTTCCAATTTTATTTCTTGAAAACAGTCTGTCTTGCTTTCTCTTCAGTTGCTGGGATAAAACATCCTGGTTAACAGTGCTCTAAGGGAGAAATGGTTTATTTTGATTCACAGAGTCCATCATGGCAGGAAGGGCATGGGTAGCAGGAGCAGGAATCTGGCTTACATTGTATCCACCTGAATTACATTGTATCTACCTGGCTTACATTGTATCCACCTGAATTACATTGTATCTACCTGGCTTACATTGTATCCACCTGAATTACATTGTATCTACCTGGCTTACATTGTATCCACCTGAATTACATTGTATCTACCTGGCTTACATTGTATCCACCTGAATTACATTGTATCTACCTGGCTTACATTGTATCCACACCTAGGAACTAGAGATGGAGCAGGAATCTGGCTTACATTCTATCGATACCTAGACCTCCATATGGAGCAGGAAGTGGGGCAGGGCTGTAAAATTTTAATGCTCTTTCCCAGTGATCTACTTCCACCAGCAGAACCCCAACTCTTGAAGGTCCCACAACCTTGCCTAACAGTGTCACCAGCTGGGGACCAAATATTCAAACACATGAGCCTGTGGGAACAATTCATGCTTAAATCCTGAGATGCTGTTCTGTTATTTCAAATTTCCATTTATGCATGGATTTGTGTCTGGTCTTTCTACTTTGTTGCATTCCGTCTACTGCCTCGCTTCATTTCAATAGTAAAACGATACTGCTTTAACTTCAGTAGCTAAAATCAGTGCCATGGTTATCTCATAGACAGAGTTCTGTTGGTTATTGGTGTTCTTAAGAACTGCTTTTAGAGAGTCCTGATTTCTTAGGTGAGGCAGGTATTTTCAAGTATCAATTGGGAACTGAACTTGTGTCATATCTGTGAAAAATTATTTAGCTAATGCGAATCTTTGACAAGTCCTGTATGGAACAATCTAGTTGATGTGGGAAGGCCCAGCCTATAGCGGGCGGAACCATTTTCTGAGCAGACAGATGGGAGAGATGGAGAGAACTGGTTGGTTCTGGCAGACTGGCAAGCTCAGTATGCCCCTCTCAGCAATTTCTGTGGATGTGGTGTGGCCAGTTTCCTGGTTTCCTGATGCTGGTATGAACTCTCTTGCCATCATAATGGACTGTGATCTGAAGTTACAAGGTGAAATTAAAAATCCTCTTGTTCTCCTAAATTGTTTGGGTCTTGTATTCATTTCAGTAATGGAAACATGAAACTAATGCATCAAATGTCTTCTACAAAAATTTTCGTACCAGTTTGTCTATTCAAGAAGAATCTAAGACTTTTATTAACATTACATATCATGTATTACTTTGAAAAGATTAGACATTTTTCTGCCTTTGGGTAAGCATGTGGTGTGTCTCTATTAATACAAGCCCCTTGCATTGTACTCTAGTGTTTAGACAATTTTCTTTACATAGAAATAATTTTTTTTGCTTAAATCTTAAAAACTAGTAGATGCATGTTTCTTTTTTAGTTAAAAAACTTGAAAAAATTACTTGTCTCTGTGTATATCAGAGGACACTGTTCTTGGAGAGGCCCAAGGGTGACCTTGGGAATCGTCTTGGATTGCTCTACCTCCTTTTTGCTTTGCTAGCCTCTGGGTTTCCTAGCCTCTGCCTTCTAGGGCTGGGAGTACAGGTTGCCGCCATTTCCACCGAGTGTTTCATGTGGGATTTGAGCTCAGGGTCTTCTGCTTGCGAGGCGAGGGCTTCACCCCTGGACCACTTCTCTAGCCCTAGATCTGCATCACTGGGTGGCCTACATGTTACTAACTCCAGGAGGATGGTGTGCGCTGGTAATTTTCTGATTTTCTTTTGCTAATGTATAGAATGCTGTTGATTTCATTTTGTGTCCTATGCCCAGTGAGGCTGTTAATCTTCTTATTATCTACATCACAAAAATACGGAATTTTAGAGTACTATTTTGAATCCATGAAATGATTAGACACTTCTCTTATTTTTTGGGCTCTGTGATAAGCTGCATTTCTTTCATTCTCAATATGAAGTTATTTTTTCTGCACACCCAGGATGGCTCCCTTGTACATTAAATGTAGTCTTTATAAACCTGTAGAATGAACTTGCATAACTCATGTGCTTGGGTATTTTATGCATTGTATATGCATGGGTGGGTATTATGTGTATGTCATATATGTGTGTAGCATTAACAATGAATTTAAGCCATGACTGATGATATTCCAGTGACTGGATGCCTCATATTAACTTATTCATTAACTCATGAACATGTGAGTTGCTTTTGCCATTTGGCCTACTGTGAATAATGTTGCTGTATGCATCTGTGGACTTGAATAATAGGCCTGTATTTTCATTCCCCCTGGAAATATACTGAACAATAGGATCTAAAAACTGTTGAGAAACCGCCAAGGTCGTAACTACAGTACTTCACTGCCTTAGCCGTATGCACATATCAGCCTTCCCAGTCCTTGGCGAAACTTGCTGTGGGCTGCTTTCGAAGCAGGGTCTTGCCCTGTGGTCCAGGCTAGCACAGAACTTGGTCTATGTGGCCTGAGCACACCATCATGCCTGCCTCAGTGTCTCTCGAACACAGAGATTACAGACAGGCTCCACCGTGTCTGGCTTGTGAACTTTCTGGCAAAACCTTTTTGAGTTATATGTTTTGAGTCTAAGTCATTAGGGAAATTTTACACTACTTCCTCTCATCTGCACTACCTCATTTATCACCAGGTATATGTCAAGAAACATTATGTTCCTTGTCTTAAAATATGTTTTCTCTGAAACTGGGAGAAGGATGCTATTTTAGCAACTTTGTGGAGTAGCTCTCTGCTACTTTATTTTGTTCCTTTCTTATTCTTATACTTGAGACAGCTCTCTTGGGAGAGAGTATAATATGTATATATGAAAAACATAAGCAACAGTTTATTTTTGTTTCCAAATTGACAGTTTCATGCAATGCAGTCATTTTCTAGCCTCATATATTACCACCTCATTCCTGCTCTTGCCCCTGAAAATGTCTTTCCAGCCCGTATTCCTCCTATTTCATGTCTTTGCCCGTGTGTGTGGCCCCCTGCATTTAATCAGGGTCGCTTGCATTAGGATGTAGCTGGGACTCGCTGGACCATGCACGGTGTATCACTGAGGAAAGCAGATTCCCCTTTCCACAGCCAGCTTTAACCTCCCAGGGAGAGCTGATGCCTCATGGGCTCTTCCCCTTCACAGGATAAAATGTTGACAAGCCCCGTCATGTGTAGTAGACACAGCTGCAGTGAATTCTGGGTACAGAGGACCTTCTCTGTTCAGAAGATACCATTAGGCATCACCCCTCCCCATCCTTTGGCTCTCACATTCCTTTTGCTCCCCTTCTTACATGATGCTCTCTGGGTCTGAGGCGGTGTTGGTGGCGGGTGACACAGATGTTCCGCTTAGGGTCAGGTATTCCACAGTCATTTATTCTCTATGCTTTGGCCAGTTGTGACTGTCTATATTAAATGTCTTCCATAGTAAATGGAAACTTCTTCGACAAAGACCGAGTGGTATACTAATGTAAGGGCATAATGATAAGAATTTAGAAGGCAATTTGATAGCATCTCCATTTAAGAAAATAGCACTTTTTTCTCCCTTAGTGTTTATTATTTTCCCAGAGGGTCTCATTATATAGTCCATGCTAAATTTCCACTTGTGAACTCTACCTCTGCATGCTGCTATTACTCAACTTAGGTCTGTTCTAATGTTGAATTGGGATGATAGTTTTTATTTAAAATGATTCCAGCACACTGGGTTTTAATCTGCATTCCTGTTTTAGTCATCTCATGTTCTTTACTCTCTTTTCTGACTTCCTACTTCGTTTCCTCCTCCTGGTGTAAATATTCTTTCATGAATTCCTTATCTGGCAGTTTCTTTAGAGATCAATCTAGAGAGTTTCCCACCATCTCAGGTACTGTACAGAGAATCTGTGCTATCTTTCCCCTCCCAGCTTTTAAGGACAGTTTATGTGTGTAGATCATTTCGTATTTATGATTTTGCTCCTACTTCCTCTTTAAATGACACTAGCTACTGAAGGTAACAACTGTGACCTTCTTGGTTACAATTTCTTTCGTTTCATGTTTAAAACCTTTAGGATTGATTTCCCCTGTATCCATGTTTCCTACAGTTTCATTTGAATATTTTTAAAAACATTTATTTGTTATTCATGCTTGTGTGCTTGTAGTGTGTGTGTATGTGTGTGTGTGTATGCACATGAGGTCAATTGCATGAGTCGGTTCTCTCCTTCCACCATGTGAATCTTGGGAATTGAACTCAGCATGCCAGTCTTGGCAGCAAACACTTCTACCTCCAGAGTCACCTTCCTGGCTCTCATTTTAATATTTTTGTTTGTGAAATTCATTTTTATTTATTGTGGCTTGTGCATGTTTGAGTTGAGAATTTGGGTGGTTATAGTTTAGAAAATCCTTGGCGTGTGTCTCTGCCAGTGCTTTGCTGGCATCTCCTGAATCTCCAAGGGGCAGGTACCAGTTCCTCTGAGTTTAATCTTTATCTCAGTACATCAGTCGCTCTCACCCCATGTTCATGCTGCCGGGTAGCTGAATTTTTTGATGTAATTTTCTGATCCACTGCTTTTTATCTGTGGTTATCCTTCCAGAGTTTATCTTGATGTTTAACTGTCATTTCAGTGATTGTATTTTTATATACGAAAGTTTTACCTGACACTCACACACACAATGTATGCTATATGTATGCTATGCACACATATAAAAGACACACAGGTATGCATTTATCTAGGGGTTTTTGTCTCCCATTTTTGAACACATTCATTCATTTTTTTTCCTTTGAAGATTCTGTAGGAATTTCTGAATAATGAATAATCTGTAAGATTATTTGGGATTCTTTGTCAGATTCTTTTATCATATTATTTGTATAACTTTTTGATTTTCATTCTTTCAGAGTTTCATACAACAATACAGTGAATTTACGATGTGTTCATACCTTAGTCTCAGATCCCACCCCACTTTTCCTCATTATAGCCTGTTTTTTTCTGCTAGTTTCCTTCCTATTTTCAAGTCTTTTCACATGTGTGATCCATTTAAGTTTCATCTGGGTTGCCTTTGATGGCATGTACCTGAGCGCTTGCTGGAGTATGAATCACATATCAGTGGGTACATCATTGAGGAACGCCTCCCCTACCCTCATCCACCGTTGGCCCACAATAGTCTCTTGGGGAGGGGTGGGGCCTCTTGAGAGCTTTCCCCTTCCATGGTAAAATGTCGATGGGCCAAATCCTGTGCAGGTCTTGTGGATGTGCACATAGCTGGAGTTCATGCATACAGCACTCATGTTACATCCAGATGATACTGTTTGATTATGCTGCTGCCCCTTTTAGGCCCTTACATTATTATTTCCTCCTCTTCTATGATATTCCATTATCTTTGCAATGGGGTTGGGGGGTAGTTTAGATGTCCTGTCCAGGGCTCAGTAGTCTGCAGTCACTTATTATCTGCACTTTGGTTAGTTGTGAGTTCTATAGTAAACACCTCCATTGCAAAAGGAAATATGTAGTTTAAGCGCTGAGTGCCCCATCAATCTATAGTATAATAATAAATGTTTATAAGGCAGTTCGATGTAGTGTCTTGATAGCTAAACCCTAATAGTTTGTAAACTCTCTCAGGCCTACAGTCTCCCTGTTCATAGGTTTTTGGCCTGGTTTACAGTACTAGGAATGTGATTCCTGCTAAAAAGCAGGTCTTAAGCCAATCAGAAAGCTGTTGATAGTCCCCTTTGACATTCATGCCACCTATTGTACCGATGATCCCGCTTAACCAGGGTGGTGTTGCTGTGGTTTGTAGCCTTAGTAGTTAAGGCAAGCTGTAAGCAAGCCTGCAGGGAATTGTTTAATTGCTGTAGCTTAATCCAGCCGATAGTGGATGAGACTGTTCCCTGGGTGGGTGGATAATATGGAGAGAACTGGTTTAGTACTTTGGCAGATTCAACATCTGGCAAGTGAAGAGATATGCCCGTCTCTCAGCAATGTCTGTGGATACGGTGTGGTTAGTTCTGTCAACTCCTGATGTGGTATATGGACTTTCTTAGCAAGCTGGACAATGAACTGCAATGGAGAATCTCAAGAAAGAATAAAAACATTCCTTCTTATAAGTGCTTTGGTCCTGTTGTCCTGTCGACAACATGCAGGACTTGCAACAAGGTGCAGTGGCAGGTGATTGGCCTTGGAATCCACAGGAGCTCTCAGGGGTCCTTGCTGTGTGCCTGAGGCCCAGGCTACGAAGGCACATCACACCAATGCCAACTTCATCTCTGCTTTTGCTACACATGTCCACTTGGATCAGCACTAACTCGCTCTGTGACTCAGTTTCCCTGCTCTGACATGATAGAGGTGTCTTGCTTTTATTATGGACCTGAGGTAGCAATTCAGTGAGATAGCTTCAAAGGTTACTTGGCAATGCATGGCAAAGTTTAGTTGGGGAGAAGCAGCTAAAATTTTTTTTAAAAAGAATGTCACTTTCCTTGTGCTGGTGACACATTGTATAGAGAAAGACTTCTGGTTGGAGCAGGGCATCATGGGAAGAATTCCCCTGAGGGAATTCAAGTTTCACCGAGAAAGGCAGGAGGTCTTGAGAACCTACCATCAGGACAGAAGGAGTTGGGCAGTACCTATGACACTTTTCCCTCTGGGCAGCCACCTGAGACTTTACCTTAGTTTGAGTCAGTAAAAACTCATTGACTCAGGAGGTTCCTGAAACTGACAAGCTTGGGAAGGTCAAAGGCAAAGTCCAGGATGGAAATAATGGCTGAGTGGGGATCTTCTGTCAGTCAAGCAGGTGAAAGAGGAGACAACAGTCAAGATGTCTGGGAGAAGCTGGTAGACACATAGCAGTTCAGTTAGAAGACCTGGGAGCAATCACGAGAGAGAGAGAGAGAGAGAGAGAGAGAGAGAGAGAGAGACCGACCATCTAGGCAGCATAGAGAGGTTGTCAGCTGTGCTGTGCTGCTTTTGAATCGTCCCAGCTCTTGTCAGTCGCCCTCACCTCTGCTCCCGTCCATCACCTTCACCTCTGCTCCCGTCAGTCACCCTCACCTCTGCTCCTGTTGGTCGCTCTCACCTCTGCTCCCGTCAGTCACCCTCACCTCTGCTCCCGTCAGTCACCTTCACCCCACCTCTGGCCCGTTGTCATCACCCTCACTCTGCGCCATCCTCACCTCTGCTCCCGTCAGTCACCCTCACCTCTGCTCCTGTCAATCACCCTCACCTCTGCTCCTGTCAATCACCCTCACCTCTGCTCCTGTCAATCACCTTCACTTCTACTCCTAAAAACCCAATAAACTTGTTGGTTTATTACTTTGATCTGTCATGGAACTGCTGTCTGGGGTGGAAAGAGGGTTGTGTGTTGTCCCCAGGAAAAACGTCTTCTCACAACAGGAAGCAGGGCTCTTCAGCATCTCAGAGTTATTTGTTTGTTTGTTTATGGCAATTAGAATCATGAAACACTTGTCAAAAGAAGGAAGTCAATCATGCAAATTACAAAACATGTTAGAACTCTATCTACGTGCCATGAGGGACTCAGAATGGAAACTCAGCCAGGAAACCCTTCATTTCATATATCTACCATTCATGGATTCTGTTTTATGCTTTCCTGAGCCCTGTGAGTATCATGGGTTCCTGATTTAGGCAGAGTTTGGTAAAGCCACAAGGTTGAGGAAATGCATGCTGGCAGCCTACCTACAGAGCATGCCCTACACTGGATTCAAGTCTAGAATATGTCAGAAGGAAAAAATGGCCACTCAACAGCCTTCAGATTTGACAGGTCAGCGGCGACCATTTCAATGAATAGTAATGTGTTAGATGTAAGGAAATACTCGATTTCATTCTTTCATTTTTTTCAATGCTTTGGAGAGTAAATAAAATGAACAAGCAGGGATGCTAGAGGACGTCAGGAACCCAGGCAGCTAAGATCTCAATTCAGTGACATTCTTTAAGAGTTTACGCGCTCTTACACACCCATCAGTCAAGGTTCAAGCATGGTCTGAGTATGTTGCCTTGCATCTAAATTGTGTTTCCCAGTATGGCTGATGTTTGGAGAGTCAGCCCAGTGTGTAGACTAAATAACCATTCTCCAAAATTTTTCGGACTACAAATATTTTGGATTTAAATTGGAGGGAAGAGGGGTTGGGAAATTTGTATCTACCATGGTGTATCTGGGAGGTGAACTCCAAGCCTCAGCCCGGAAGTGGTTTATGTGTCATGCATGCTGTGTACTGAGCCATCTCTGTGGCCCAGCTGATGAAGTTTTGAGAGATGAAAGATTCACCTCATGTCAGAGGAAGAGGATGAACCACAGTGTCATAATTAGGCACAGGTGTCAACTTGACAGTTGAGGGTTTGAACTCTGGGCACATTTGTAGAGAATTAGTTGAGTTAAGCCCAGAGCAGACCTGCAGGAGATTGTCTAGCTGATGGGGAAGTCCTAGACCATAGTGGGTGGGACTAGGTCCTGGAATAAAATACAGAGAGCTGGTTGAGAGAGTCGGCATCCTTGTGCACACTTGGCCAGACATATTGGTCTGTCAGATAAGGATCATCCCTCTCTCAGCCGTTATGTAGAGATGATGTGGCCAAGGAGCTGGCCACACCATCTTGGTCCTGGTGTTGGTGCACGCTTTCCCATTAAGCTGGACTACAGACTGTAACTGGACTATCAGAAGAAAACAAACCCCTTGTTCCCTTAAGCCGTTTGGTAGTGATTTATCAGCAACCATGCAGGCTGACTGCTACACACAGTATCGTGGAAACTAGGGAGGAGGGTCATAGGAAGGGTGCACTCAAGGTGTCCTAAACTAATGGGGAACCCTTTGGGATAGCGAATGTAAGATCTATCAAGGCTGCAGAGAGTGTGGACCTGTAATAGGATGAATGGGGGTGGGGGGTGATGAGACGAAGTCCCAAGACCAGACTGCACAGGTTGTCACTGCACAGCAATGTGCAGACATGTCTGCTTCATGTTGCGGTCAAGGTCGTGTTTGGCTTCTCTTCAGGTCTCTTAAAAGGGAGAAGGCTTGGGTCCTTCCTTACCCACACTTAGCCTGAGATCCAGGGGAGGAGTCAAGCCCCTTCTTGCTTGGTGTCCTGACAGACTTTCATGTATCACTTGCTCGTGGATGTCAACTCTGTAGCAGAGCTTCAGGACAACCAAACACACTGGAGAAATTTCAAAAGTCTGATTCTTCTGTAGAATAGAAGAGGAGATAACCTCAAGTTTTACATTTTTAGATTTCATTCATTCATTCATTCATTCATTCATTTATTCATTCATTCATTTTAGTGTGTGTGTGTGTGTGTGTGTGTGTGTGTATGTGTGTATCAGAGGGCACTGTGTGTCCCCGTGGAGGCCCAAGGGTGACCTCAGGAACCATCCTGGATTGCTTCTACCTCCTTTTCACTCCTCTGTATTTTGCAGGCTCCACCCACTAGGGCCAGAAGTTCAGGCTGCCGCTGTTTCTGCTTGGCGTTTTTTTTACATGGGACCTGGGATCAGAACTCAGGACCTTCTGCTTGCAAGGCAGAGTCTTAACCTCTAAGCCATCTCTCCAGCCCAATCTCAAGTTTTTTTTTTTTAATGATTTTTACTCTTTTAGAGTTTCATACATGAATACACATCATACATGAATATGATATTTTTATAACTTAATCCCTAATCCTATTCCCCCTCTTTTTCCCAATGCTTCTTCCTACCTGCCAGTGTCTCTCCTACATTCTTTTCTTCTTGCATGTGTGGCCCACTGTGTTTTATCTAGCTTGCCTTTGGTGGCATGTGCCTGAGGACTTGGAGCATGAATCGTGTATCAGTGAGCAAAGCACCTCCCCATCCATGTCTCAGGGAAGTGTGAGATCTCTCGAACTCTCTTACATCTTTATGTATTTATTGTGTGCGTGTGTGTGTGTGTGTGTGTGCATGCACAGACATGACATGGTACACAGTGGAGATCAGAGATCAACTTGTGGAAGTTGATATGGATTCCATTCCAAGTGCCATACGGATTCCATCAGACTTGGCAAAGTGCCGGTACCCACTTAAGCAGCTCACTGGCCTGGAGGCAAACTTAAATCTTCAGCATTTTCTGCATTCAGAGTTTTTTTTTCCAAACTTGGTAGATGTGAATAAATAAACTGAAAGCTGAAGTTACTTTTTAAAGTTCAGCTTAAAAATCATCTTTGTTTATCCATTTTACAAATTTATGGATATGCTAAAGTTTTTAGAGAACAGTAATAGCTACATTTGCATTACCAAAGTGCTTTAAAATTGTCAGTGATCATTTTATTATCTTTAAAAAATACATATTTTTTCTACATTTTCCATGTACCAAATGTTTATGACTTCCCAAAATTCATATGTTGGAATCATAACCGCCCCTTTCAATGTAACGGTATTAGAAATCAGAACCTTTGGGACTGATCACACCCTAAGGTAAAGTCTTCATCATTGAGATTAGTCTTTTGTATTTAAAATTTTTAACTTTATTTATTTTGCATGTGTGTGTGTGTGTGCGTGTGCGTGTGCGTGTGCATGCGTGTGTGTGTGTGTGTGTGTGTGTGTGTTTATCACAAGGTACTGTGTGTCCCTGTGGAGGACCAAAGGTGACTTCAGGAATCATCCTGGATTGCTACCTCTTTTTGGCTTCCCTCTGGGATTTCCCAAAGCTCTGCCCATCAGGGCCAGAAATGCAAGTTCCCACTTCTACTGCCTGATTTTTTAAGTGGGACCTGGGATCCAAACTCAGGACCTTCTGCTTGTGAGGCAGAGTCTTAACCCCTGAGACATCTCTTCAGCCCATGAGATTAATGTTCTTATTAAAGGAACCTTAAGAAGATCTCTTGCACACTTTCTCCCAAGCGACCATACATGGAGACCTTGGGGTTTGCAGTGTGGAGAACTTGTGAAGAATCCAGCTATGCAGACTGGCTGGTCTCCTTCTCCCAGCCTCTAGAATTGAGAGAAAGGGATTTTTGGTTTATAAATGACACAGTCTGTGGTATTATATCAGTGAAAACTAAGATTTAGCTGCAATTAGTTTTCATGGACACCCAGATCCTTTAAAGCTTACTCTAAATATACAACAGCATTCTTTGATTGCCAAAATTATTTTATTGTGTCTTCCATTGGTGGGAGGCGGTAGAATAATTGGTTCATTTGTTGCCATTGTCGAGATAAAAGGCAACATGTAGATTTTTTAAATAAAAGTTGGAATGAGTAATTTTGGGTCTATACATGTTTGATTCTTACAGACTTGTTACATAGGTGTCAACCTTGATAACTGAGGATTGAACATTTAAGCACATTGGTGAAGAATTAGTAGTTAGGCAAGCCCAAATAAGTCCATGGGAGATTGTCTAATTGATGCGGGGAGATCCAGCCCTAGGTGGGAGGGACCATTTCCTGAAGTGGTAGATAAGATGGAGGGAACTGGCTTAGAACTGGCATACTACTTGGGCAGACTTCAGACAAGGAAGTGAGAAGGTTTGCCCCTTTCTCGACATTTTCCGTGATTGGCTGGCCAGTCCCCTAGGTCTCCTGAGGTTGGCAAGCATTCTCCTGCCAAGCTAGACTGTGAACGGCAGTCACAATCCCAGGCAACCCCTCACTCTCCTTAAGTTGCTTGGTCATTATTTTTCAGTCACGTGAAGAGAAATGGCAACAACAAGATTCAAGCATGTTTTATAGAATGCACAGACTTGGTTCCTTTTTTTGTAAAAGTTTTATTTTACAAATATTATAAATACAAGGGTGATAAAAATATCTTGATAATCGTCAATAAAGAAGCTTGCTTACCCTTCAATTTCTGTAGAAATCTCGATTTATATCTATACATGACCTGTACATATTTACCATGAAATTTTTGCCATACTGAGATAAAAATCTTCGGAAAGACAACATGACACTCCATGAGTTGGAAAAGAACCAGGATCTAAGGAAACCTCCCTTTGAGAGGCCAGGTCGCAATGCTATGTAGTCCCATCTTTACACCCAGCCGTAGCACAGAACTGGCCTGCTGAATGTATTTTCCTCTCTTAAGTACTGGCAAGGTGAAAGTTGAAGATGAGTTTACAGGGGAAGAGACTGTAGATATTTTCATGACTCTTTTAAAAGTACTACCAAATACTTCCTGAAATAATACATCATTGCCCTCCTTGAATATTCACTGATCTCCTTTTGACAGAAAAAGTAAGCAAACTCACAGGAGGGAAGAATTTATGCATGAAGTTAGGGCTCAGTTGTGTTCCATGCTAGTAAAATCACCCTACCTAAGTTCTTTAGTTTTGCAGAGTGATATTTTCTTCTGTATGTATCTTATGTGTTTGGGTATGGTTTCTGGCCAGAGGACTAATAAAATAAGAAAGCCTTATTGCACGACTCTTAATCTAACTGACATTATTTAACAGTACACTACTTAACCAATCTGGTAGTTTCAAAAAATTAAAGAGTTTAAATGCTGATAGTTCAGAGAAATTTTAAAAAATAGATGGAAAAGTTTATTGACTAAATTTTATTTCTTTTTATTTTGCAAGAGTATGGACATGCTCAGCCACATCGTAGTGATAACTGAAACTCCACTTTACTTAGCAGGTGACAATGTGATTTTAAATTATTCTCATATTTCTCTAAAGTCAGATTGTATTTTATAATGGTTTAAAATATTTTTTTTCCTGAGGCCGGGTCCAAGTTGGACTGGAATTCACTGAGGATGACTTCGTTCTTTTGATCCTCCTGCTTTGGCTTTCTGAGCGCTAGGATTTAAGGCAGGGACCATTACCCTTAGCTTTATAGTACATATTTACCATGATGGCTTATCTTTTTTTAATGTTTATTTTATTACATCTTCTGATGTTTTACCATGAACAAGCATGAACATTTTCACTGGGGTGAAGTATTGTGTTCACTGTCTCTATTCTTTTGTTCCTTTGTTGGAAGGTTGTTCCTTTTCTATCTGCGCGAGCTCTTCCAAGCACATAACCCTTCAGTTATTCAATCCGCTCATTGCTCACTGTTCTGTATAGATGTCCATACATGGCAACCGGATGTGGAAAGATAGAACTTAGGTATAGATGCTAGCTGGGCGCGCTGGGATTAACATGTATTTTCAGCATTCGGGAAAAGGATTGGTTTGAGTTTTAAGCCAATGTGAGCCGTCAGGGAGCAATAATCACGCCAGCCAGTGTCATAAGCAGACAAACAAGCAAAAATTACATTAAAACAACAACAACTAAAACCCTCTTAAGTATACTCCAAACAAAAGGAAACACCCTTCATATGCCTGGCTGAGCTGTTTTTTCTTTCACCTTTCCCTGTATCAGCTGTCTACAGTGTGAATAAATGTGATTTTGTATGATCTTCCATATCCTATGATGCCTTAGCAGTTAGATCTTTGTCTAACTCTGCAACAAGGCTTTGCGATTCTTGAGCAAGGAGAGCGCATGACTAATTTCCATGTGTAGATGTTAGATGAACAAATGTTTTCACTCTGGTCCACTGGAGTTAACCCAAGGTGAGATGATAGAGAATGGCTGTTGAGTTTTGGATGGTAAGTCTTATAGTCACTACCTTTGCTATTGGTTTGTATTAATACACTATTTCCCTGGCTTGTCTTTCCTCCTTTCATAGCATTCTTGATTCTTACATGTGGCTAAAGTTCTCTTTACTGGGAAGCACAGAGATCAAACTGCTTATTCTTGCCCTCCCTTTGGGAGATTTAAAAGTAACCAGGAGGTTGAGCTTATTGAGACAAAGTAGCATTTTTCATCTGCTTCTATCCCCCCCCCCCCATCTTCCTCTGTCTGGTGGTTATTTCTGAGCAGGTGATTGGCATCTGCTGGGTTCAAGCAGTGAACTAAGAAGAAGCTCCATTTTTGTCACTGAGATGAGCTCGAAGGATGGGCGGTCACAGTGTGAACAGGGCTAGAGGTAGTCAGGGGGGCCTGAGGAAGGTTTCCTGCATCTGGTACAAGCCACAGATTGATTTACTGCTGGAGGGGCAGCTCATGAGAAGCCAAAGAAAGATGCTTTCCACGTGCAAAAGCGCAGCCTTTGCCTTTGGTCCTCACCCCTGTCTCTCAACATACTACTTTCATTACTGCCATTGGATGATTTAAAAAATATTTTCTTTTATGTGTGTGTGTGTGTGTGTGTGTGTGTGTGTGTGTATCAGAGGGCACTGTGTGTCTCTGTGACCAAGGGACTTCGGGAATCATCCTGGATCGCTTCTACCTTCTTCTTGCTTTGCTCTGGGATTTTCCAGGCTCCTCCCACCATGGCCAGAAATGTAGGTTTCCGCCATTTCTGCCTGGCATTTTTTACATGGGACCTGGGATCCGAACTCAGGACCTTCTGCTTTCGAGGCAGTCTTAACCCCTGAGCCATCTCTCAGGTGATTTTTGAAGTCTGTTAGATTTTTTTTTGTCATGTTCATACCACTTTATGGAGAGTGCTGCTTATCTTTTATTGCTTTTCTGTTTTATTCTGCCTGAAAAAGATTTAGATTGGGTGTCCTTCTGAGCTGAGACAAAATGTCTGTCGGGCCTTTAGCTAAATGTGCAAATAAACTTAAAGGGAAATGAGACAAACTTTATTGATTTTGGTTTGTTCAGAGAGGAGTTGGTGTCTTCGTTTTTTTATTTGTCTTTCAAAAATTGCATTTTTTTTCCTTAGCAAAGTACCTCTTAATGTTTCCACACAAATTTATGAACATATGGGGTATATGGGTGTTATAATTCACGTGCGCAATGTTTACTTAGCAGAGAATATATGTCTTGGTAGAATTTCCTGAACAAACTTCACTTTAATGTTGTTTAAGAAACAAGCACTAATTTTTACTTCATTTGTTGTACTATTAATATTTTATATCTCATGGGGATTTTACACATTTCATATAAGAAATCAACACATTATTTAATATACTTTCTAATTTTTGTGTGTGTGCGTTTAAAGCTTCTTATTTTTCAACATTTATCAGCTGTGTTGTTGATTTTAGATTTTTGTCTTTGAATTTTTTCAGATGTAAAACTCAGAATGACGGTTTCATCCTGGTTTTATGGTCGATGGTTTATGTTTTGTTGTTGGTTCTGGACTCTTTAGATAAAGGTGTTATTCACTTCTCTGTTGCTAATCTTAACAGACTGCTTCCACCAGATCTTATAATATGTAGCATTTAAAATTGTCATTCTTTAAATTGGCTCCTCTCTCAAGTCATGAATTGGTGAGGGAGATAGCATCTGCTTCTTATGTTCCAGGGACTTTATGTGAACATATATTATCTCTTTCTGTTTCGAGAGAATATAGTGTCAAAAGTTGAATCTTTTTATCTAGAGGTTACATTTACTACTTTTATGTGAAAGTGGAGAGCCACAGAAAAATTTCTTTCTTTGTTGCTCTATAGGAGTGTATATTTGAGTGTGTGTATGTGTGTGTGTGAATATGTGTGCATGTTTTCATGTGCATGTATGTGCGTGAACTCAGTTTTTTATGTACTTATCATGTTCCAAATACAAGATAAAATAGAAAAAATTTCTTCCTACCAGTCTGTTAATTTTCTTCTTATTGTCTTTCTTAGTTTTAGAATTTTTTTATAAGTTCTGTTCATTAAAGTAACTCAATCATGTACAGCCAATTAGATAGGTCATACTATTATGCCTTTCCTCTCAATGCTATCTTTTTAACTATTAAATCTGCTCTTAAATCTACATTTCTTTTGATTCGAATTTTCTAGATTAATTTTTGACTACCATGTTTTAAAATATAGCCCTTGGCCTCCGAATAGATTAGAACTGATGATTTGGCGTTATAATGTGTGCCTTTGATGAACATCTATTATCCAAAATTTCGCTGCTTCCAAATACTTACATCTTACTCAAATGAGATATACTTTGAAAGATAATGTTTTCATGTTCTATGTACCCACTGAAAAATTAAAATAGTTATCTTGGTATCTCACAGGTATTCATTAATTGTGTTTAATTACTTGTGTCAGGGAGATCAAAGGCCCACTTGCCTTTCCCTCAATGACATAATGAAGGTCTTGGGGGCTGTGAATTAATCCGAAGTTCCAAATGTTTCATATTGTTGAGAGAAATTAAGATGCAGTATATACAAACTAAAATGAGCTTGTTATTCTTAATTGGAGATGACAATTTATATGTATTTCTGACAACTTCTTTCTCTAAAATATTTTTGTACTCTTATTTCTACTCTCTGCCCTTTTATTCTGCTTCTTTTCCTGGGTGGGCAGGGATGTATCATTGTAGCATCTTACATCTTTTCAAAGGAGACAAAATGGGAAGATAGGAGTCACTGACTTACAAAATTTCTTTCTTTGAAAGGAACACAGTTTCTTGTATATTCAGCTTGTGCATTGTTGGTAAGTTTGCATCACAATGATTCACATGAACTCAAGCAACCATTATCCCGTCAAGTGTCTATTTTCCCTCATTTCAGCATTGTTCCTCATTCAGGACTTACGGAGTCGACGGACGCCTTCCTCCTCGTTCAATCACATTCCTGCATCATCCGCATTCATTCAATGCCTTCACCCGCCTCAACTCCTTCTCATTCCTCACTTTCCGTTTCACTTCCTCCCCTCCCCCTTTCTCTTCTTTCTCCTCCTTTCCTCCATTCCCCTCCCCTCCCTCCTTATCTCCCATTCCCTCACTTCTCCCATTGCTCTCCCTCCCTCCCTCCCTCCCTCTGTCCCTCCTTCCCTCTTCCTCCCTCCTTCCTTCCTTCCTTTTTCTTTTTCTTTCTTTTTTCACTAAGTCTAAACACTTTCTCAACAGCTCTCTATACTAGTGATTCCATTCTCTTTGATTTAGAACGTACTTTTTTGTTTTAAATTGCATATTTCGACATACATTGCACCTTGCCTTGGACTGACACTTTCTTACAGCCCTCTGCCTTGAGGATTCTATAATGCTCCTTCAGGAGAATTTGGAGCCAGCAGGTGAAGTGAATGGGATGGAACCCTTTGATGAAAATACATTTGGAAATGGATACTGGTTCTGTCATGTATAGAGACTATTTTTATCTCGGATTTTCTCAATGAGGAAATTATCTAATAACATGATCTTGGTGATCATTTTAGATATATGAGCATTTTTTTAAAATGTAGAAATAAATGAAGTATACCAGGATCTCATCTAGAAAGATATGTTAAGTACAGTGCAATGCAATGCAGCATTAAGAGATGAGCTAAATTCATGGTGGAATCAAGGTGGAATGATGAGAAGATAAGTTTTGAAGAAACTGGGCTGGGGTGGTGCTGTCCGTGAGGGGTTTAGGCAGGTGGGATAAGCAGTACCCGTGATCCCTTCTACTGTGGAGGGAGGGACAGACGGGCTGCCCACCTTGAGGACTGACCGTGTCGAGTGGACCAAGGAAGACACCTTCAGTCACACATGTGCTCCCTGGGGCTCCATGCAAGGACGTCATGCTGGGCTCCTCATCCGAACATGAAGAAAACTGACTGGACCAGGGTTGAGCACCTGCCTCAAAGATGAGTCACCTACTAGCTGACAAGGAATGCTGATGGGAGGGGCTTTACCCTGCAGGGAGCGGAAGGCGCCTTCTAGAGGTCCCGCAGCAGCAATTAGGGGGTCATCGTCAGGAATAGCTGTTCTCCTACTTGGCTTGCTCCTAGTTCTCAAAACTCCCAAACTTCTGGTCAATAAACTTGCTTTGCATTCGGCAGCCTGCGCAAGTCTATTCCTGAGAGTGGTAACAGTTTTGCCAGCACGTTAGATCACACTAAAAAAAAAAGATGTAGAAGAGCATTTAATCTGCAATCTTATTTCTGAGAGAGTTGGACGGGTGACTGATGTATTCACTGACAGAGAGAGGGGTTCCCTAAAGAAGTGAACAAGGGTGCTTTCCTTATCAATCATTATTTTTTATTAATATATTTTACAAGACTGCAGTTGAAATAATATTAAATACAAATTCTTTTTTTTTATACAGAAAGTGTAATAAAGTTAAAATAGTTCCTTGTAATTCAGAGCATTATTGCGATGCTTACAAAATTGTTGCATAGAGTGTGCAAGGATTGGTGTTATTTCAAACAAAACTAAAATGATTTTCTCACATCACACCCAAACCCAGAGGAAAAACGAAACAAAGGAAAGTTAAAATAACACAAATGCTAAACTCAATGGCTTCATGGGGATTGGGGCTGCTTTTTCAAAATCCAAAATTGCCAAACAAATGGAATATTTATGACCCCAATTTTGTCCTATTAGGAACGCCAGAATTTGTCTTTTTCCAGAGTATAGCTAGCTCCGGCATGGAGGACGCCCTCTTCTATGTCTGTCTGAAATATGGCCCCTGTAGACATGTCTCTGCTTCTTTGTGGCCTGTGTTAGTGAGGAGGGATAGTCACCAAGCAGGAAGCTTCCTCTCATCCCTTCAGAAAAACATTGGTTAGATAATTAATTTTACGTTGCCCTAATATAAGTGTTCTGATGGTTGTCTTTACTATGCTAGACTTTCCCTTCTCTTTTGGAGCTCTGGCGAGGTTCGTTCTGTGAGACCCATTAGAGGTTCTCAGACCTAGCCTGCCATTTGGAAACCAGCCCCTTGGAGCAGAAATTCCCAAGTGACCTTGTAACAGTTTAGGTGAATCCCTTTTCTGAGGTTCCAGGGGGAGGTGGAGGCACACAGGAGTCTGACACTGAGCGTTGGGGTGGAGGTGTCTAGTCCCCCAGTGCTGTATGAGGATGCTGGACATACCAGGGGATCCCATGTCCTGGAGTGCTGTGGGTCTCTCGGCTCTGGGACATCAACACGGACCTATTGGTATGCGATCTATTCAGATGGACCTTGACCAAAGTCATTCTTCCAAAAGACTTTGTCTGTTAACTCTTATAATCAAAGCCCAATTCAGAAGATGGAAGTGTCCCAAAGCTACCTAGTTGTAACCCACAGGATCCTGACACACTATTGTTTCCTTTCCTAGTTGGATTGCCACCAGCCTGCATGAGACTATAGGGAACCTGCATACACCTGGAGCACCGACTAAGAGTGTGTAGCTATGTAAAGGCGGTGACTGCCTGAACGTGCTGATGAGGATTCTGCATGTGGCGGGTGGGATGTGGCCCTTTAATGATGGTCAGCCAGGGGCAGTGCTGAAGCCATTACGGAGTCAGAGTGGACAGCTCAGCTCTATGTGATATGGCGTGACCAAGGCCAAGGGAGCTCCAAGAGGTTCTGAATTCTCTTTGATTCTTTCACTTTGATAGAGGGAAAGGAAGCGATACCCAAATAGTGTGAAAAATCTCACCAAAAAAGGACATTTGTGTTTGAAAGGGTGACACGGGGAAAGAATGTGTGTGAGTGTGTGTCTGTGTGTGTGTGAGACAACGTTACAACAGCTGTATCACTGAGTATTCACATGTCCTCCTGCATCTGGGGCTCACAATCAAGACATTTTCCAATCTGTTAGGACAAGAACAATAGCTTAGAAAGAACGACACCCTGAACAAAAAAGACAAATTTTTGGTTCTAGATTCTGTTTTCCAGCCAGACTCTGTAATTGCTCCACATACCCATACTTGAGTGCTATATGTAACCCTGATATGAAGCTACAAGGGAAAAAAAAAGGAAATTTTCTGTAACCTCATTTATTTGAGAAAGTCTGGTCTAAACTCTAACATGGGGACACGCTCCACCTACTTGGAAAATGATGTGTCAGTCGATGTCAGATGCTGGTCTGAAGTGAGACCCACGTGGGTCCAGCTTGGTCGCTCTATAGCTAGTGACTCTGGGTACCCCATTTAGGCGGTTTTAGAGCAGCCATGCTGGGAAGGTTTTCCAAGGTCATCCTCAGGATTAGGATGACCCCGAAGGAACACACCCTATTGATCTGGTGGAAACGACTCTAATCCTTCACAGAGATAACGTTGCCAACTTCCTCCAACACATTCATGAAAGGAGGTGGAGCTGAGTTCTCCATTGTGGTTATGCCCTGTCTTGAGGTGGGCACAAGATCCAATGAGTTGGGTCCCAATATAAACAGACCAATGAGATGTAGAGGACCAAAAACTCCAGTCAGGTTTGAGAAACTGGAGCTAACTAATGAGGGAAAGCCATTTTTTCCCCAGGGTTGCCTAAGTGTGTAAATATACCTGTCCCTGGCAATCTTTGGCGCCTTTGCCCCTCATGGCAACCTCCACACCTGGAATCCATAAGTTCCTATTAGACTTTTCTCTCACCCTTCATGGATTCCATGCCTGGAGTCCATGAGTTCTCCAGGACTCTCTTGCCCCTCACAGATTCATGTCCATGAGTTCCAGTCTTTCTCTCCTCTAATAAATTCTACCTTAATTTCTACGTATGTTCTGGTTTCAATTTTTCACTCCCAAACACAAGAACCTGGACAAATACAAACCCCAGAGGGACCCTGTATCACCATGAACTTTCAAGATCCTAGAATCCCATTCAGGTTGATGTACCTACTTTATGAAATCTAAGTTAATCTTAGATTTCAGGGACAAAACCCAAATGTGAAAGTTGAGTCTAAAGGCATGGGAAGGAGGACTGTGGGATGACTCTAGTTTAGTAAGGTAGATTTCTTTAAATTACCCTCTTCTCTCAGCTTTCTATTGGCTTTATTTGGTCATGAATGAAGCAAAATTCATAGATGTGCTAGTAAGGATGGCTACATACTGAAGGAGGTGATGGACATAATACTATTCTGGCTTCATAGTATGGTAGTAGGATTGGAGCTTGAAGGTTGTTTCTTGACCATAGCAACTCTTACTTTGATCAATCCTATTTGGTAACCCCAAAATATGCCCTGCTGTTGCTGTGGTGGGGTGAAATGAAAGAACGGTACTTGGCAATGGTATTGTTAGGTTTAGAATTATTTATCAGTGGGTTTAATGGCCATGATGGTTGTGCCATGACATTACATTTCCTGCTGTATTAAAGCCTCCCCCCCAATTCCTGTTCTCTAAGAAAGACAATGATTTCCTGCTCTGTCCATTTCCACAAATGCAAATGAGCCAAAAATAGCCCTTGCTTGCATGAGCGTGCACTTGGGCACAATGCTTAAGAAGAGGAACAACCTCCAGGAATTATTTTCCCTTCACCATTCAGACCCGCCTTGAGATATTTCAAGGACTCCATTGTGAAAGGCAGCTTGCAAAGACCCCCAGAAATCACACTGCTTTGGAAAGCGCTAATGCATGGGAGGCATTGTGCTGTCTGAAGCAGCTGGCTGGCGACCGCTTCATCTCTTAGCATTGGCTTGGCTTCGCTAAATGAGGAGGAGAAATTCGGAGGCAATGGTATCATTTTAAAATTCTGATCACCACGTAGGAAGAGATGCAGCTGAGTGCCCGACGTAGTAGCTCTGACTATTCTAATGGAAAAATGTTGGAACTCAGGAAGCCATTCTCCCCACCCCCTATGGAGAAGGTGATGGAACCTGGGAGAGATGTGGCATCTTTGAGATAAAGGCCTGTTTGCTGGCGTGGTCCTTTCCTCTCCTCCTTCCTGCCTTGCTGCTAGGATGTCATGCTGATTGTATCGTTCAAGGATTGTTTCTTTAACTTCTTCATATCTGACTTCCCTAGCAGCAGAAAGAGGGAGATATTGATCTTGTTTATAAAGTACATGTGTGAGATTTTTTTCCCTACCTTCCAGGAAGTGTTAGCATAAAGGTCAGGTGCTTTGAAAAATGGACCAATTCGTCCCTTTGACTCTGAACAGGGTACTACCTCTTGGCCTAAAATCAACAAAACCACGATGTTCTGCTGCCAACTGGATCTGCTCTTGGATGTCTTCACATCAAAGGCTGAGCGTCCTCTGCCAAAGAGTGCCGGTAAGGGGCTGAAAACAGCGGTCCTTTTCATGTACACACCATCCTTCTTCACAAACCATCACTTACAGTTGGGTTAGCACAAGTCAGTCCAGGACCGTCAACAGCCAAAGGGGACAGGTTGCTGGTGGGAACCTGGCTTCCCACACAGAAGCAGGGATGTTCTGATCTAAAAACATGTCCTTCCTCCACCCTACCTCCACCCCAAGGAACAAGGAGCTGGCTTCCTGGAAGGAAAAGCACTAATCTGGTTGTTCCCAGAGAAGGCTTCGTAAGACTTTTACTGTGACTTTTTTTTTTCTAGCCTATACTAAGACACTGGTGCTTCACACACACGCAATTATTCGGGGGTCTGACCATTCCTTCAAGCCTGGTGTGTTCGTGGGAATAGCAAGTACAGAGAGGACAACGAAGGTCACGTGAAACCTAAACTATTCTCTGGTGGCTCTTGCAATGGATTCCGTCTGCCTTATGGGAAAAGTACTGGGTCGAGGAAAGTCAGGTTGCTTTCAGGAAGAAAGTTCTGGGTCTAAGTCGTATTTCCTGCATCACTCCCTTCATGCATTGCTGACCTCAAGCACGCCTGTCCATCAGAGGTCTTAGAAGTAAGTCTACACCTCAGTATTATTCCAAATCCTCTGACCTGATGTCTTTGACGGGCCAGTCCTTCCTCGTGAAGTTTAAGGAAGCTCCTCTTAAAGCACTTTGCTAGGTTTTATATTCACAATCTCCCATGGAAATTTGGTGACTCCCTGTGGCTGGGAAATGTGCTCTCTGACCTTCTCCCTGTGTGACTTCCACAGTGGCGTCTGCAAAGCTTACTCTGTAAAGGCCAATGGTAGCAACTGTCTTTGGCCAGCCACGTCGTCAACCCTGTGCAGCAGGGTGATGTGAGTCATAGATGGCATGAACATGGAAGTGTGTGGCCCTGTGTCAGGAAAACTTTATTTATCAAAGCAGGCGGCGAAGTCGGGTTTGCTCTCCAGTTCCTGTATTTGTGCCAACCTGTGCTTTAGGGCTACGTCTCGAGCAATCTTTGGTCTGTGGCTGCTGGATGCACAATAAAGTTTATCCAAAGGAAAGAATGGTCCCAACGAAGCTAAGAGCCTGCTGGGATTTTACAAGCTCTGTGTCTTGGGTCATAAAGCAATGCCACCTGTCAGATAGATGCCACCATAGAACTTTCCAGAATGCTTATTATACACAGGCAGTTCCCCAAATGGAGCTTTTATGACTTGTTGAGCAGATCTCAGATAGAACTAAGTGATGCACGTCTTCGAAGATGAAATTTTACTTTCTACATCTTCTGAAGGACTCCAGCAGACTAGAACTTTTAGTGCACTAAAGATTCATTTGAACTCTGCGACAGCACCAGGTGCTTAATATACCCATAGGCATGATTGTCTAGAAGATGGCAATGTATGAAGAGTACAAAGAATCTCATCTGTTAAAATTGGGAGTTAGCAGGCTTTAATATAAAAGCTATTTTTTATTCTAGAATGTAGTTAAAACTTTCTCTTAGGACCATGGACAAATTCTGGTTGAAGAGTATTAGAAGGGAGGAAAAGAAAAAAAAAGAAAGAAAGGGTATATTAACAAACTTAGAATGCATCTTACCAACCCCTAAAGTCTAAACTGAAATACCTATTTTACTCAGGCCAGAGACACTGCTTATTACCTTATCTATTGTAGTCTTTCCACATACATGAAGTCCAGAGGGTTTTGTCCTGTGCCTACCCCCCTCCCCAGGTTTTGGCTTATGTTCTTGATGGCTCTCATTCTTATTTGATTTGTCAACTGCTTGCTCTTAGGATTCAGTCTTGCAGGTGGGAATCACAGCAATTTTGCTGTTTTTCAATTGGCATGAAATTCCCTTACGTCGCCACTAGTACACCATCAGAAGAAAGAGGCCCAGGGGACTTTTGACTGGTCTCTTCTTTCATAGATGAAACGAATTTGATGGCAGAACGCAAAGGCCATTGGCTGTCTGTTACAACCGACAGGAAAGACACAAAACAAATCCTGTCATCTTTATGCATCTTGCCACAAGGAGTTCAGGGTTATTACTGTTTATCCGAATTCTACAGGACAGGGTGCTTCTAGAAGTTAAACAAACAAACCTAGCAGTATTGGTAGTTTTGATCTCTGGTAGCCCTGAGACTTCTCACAGAAATGCTTCTTAGACCTCAATATTGTTGACAAAGCAATATTACTCCTTTGCCCTAAAGATTGACCGACCCAGTGCTTCTGAAATGAAATTCACACTGAGGGCAAGAATTGCAAGCTCAGATGTGGATCCGGCTATTGCTGGCAGGTTAAGACACTCCCCCCACCCCAACACCCTTCATAGTAGTGAGTAACTGAGCATTTAGACACGTGACATGTGTGCAAACTCCAGTCTGAGGCCTGCGTGTCAAGAGAAATAGCAAATCTCTTTTTCATCTCCTGCAACAAACCTTCCTTTCCTTGCCCGCGAAGTAAGAAAAATTAGAACGTAATGGAAGGAAAACAGAAACAGAACATGCCACTTGGGCTCACAATATGACTTCATTTACGACTGAGGGTCACTGCCCGTCTCGGGGCCTCGAAGAAGGGCTAGGCCAGTTAACAACATCTGTATTCTGGGCTAGGCCAGTTAACAACATCTGTGTTCTGGGCTCCTTGGAGGCCCTGTGGTTTGTCTACCCGCTTCGGAGGCCCAGCTATCACCAAACCATTCCCCTCAATCACCCAAAATAAATGACAGGTACCAAGATTAAATAGGATGTGCTTCTCCTTGCTGAGTGCATTGACTTAAGGCACAGGGACGTTCCCCTCTTTGAACAGAGATGGTGTAATCTGTCCCAGCACAAGAGCCGGCCAGGGTGACCCTGGAGCGTGACGATGAAGGTGGGGTGATAAGAGGTAGCTGATGGCGGGAATTATGTCAGACTTGGGGCGAGCTCGAGAGTTTTAGCTCTGTGATGCGGGGTGGGGGGATGGGGGAGTGAGAAGGGGGGAAGGGGGGAGCATGAGGAACATCATGAATACCCAGAGCCAGAGAATAGGCGTGTGCTCTGGGACCCCACGGCATGCCCCCCCCCCCACAATGGCCTACCAATCCCAGGAAACAAGTGCAAATGAATCGGGTTCCTCTTTCTTAGATTTGCATCTTACAATGGGCTCTTCTGGGGACGAGTTCCCCCTTAGGGATTTTGATTGCCTTGCTGGCTACAATCAGAAGGAAGATGTGACCAGCATCTGTAGCTGACACTTCTCATCCCTTCAGTCCCCCTACCTGGCAGGTCCTTCCAGTAGCATATGACCAACGGAGGGGCAGTTCTCAGCCCATTTCCTGTCGCTTTATGTCTCTCATTTTGACTGTGGAAGAATATATTGATTTATAGGATGTTGGATAAATTAGCTAGGCGAATAGCTTAAATCCTCTCAAAATTCCTCTTCAGTTACTCCTTGCATAATTCTTATACTTATCTCCAAAGTATTAATGCATATTTTCTACAGCAGAGTGGCCATTTTGAGTTCCTGTGACTGATCCTCCCCTCCTCCCCTCAATTGCCCACTTTTACTTTTTAAAGAGTAGACACTGGCCAGCTTTGGCAAGGATAAGAAAGGGAAACCAAGCATATCATCTATTAATTTTTGTTTGAGACAAGGTCTCGCTATGTAGCCCAAGCTGGTCTTCCTCACAGCTGCCCCAGTGTTGGGACTGTGTCCAGATGTGTCAAGTACTTATTTCTGATGCAAGTGTCCCAGCACTTGAGCGTGACTGAGGGATTCCCGCCATCACTGCCTCAGGTGACGCTGAGGAAGGAGAAAGGCCGTTATCTGGACACGCGGGTGGATAATCTGGAAGTGGTCCAGACACCGCGTGATTCTAGACTGTCCCGAATGACCACTTAGAGTCCATTCTGGAGGGAGCAGGGATGGGGTTGGGAAATGACAGTGGCTGATATCACAGGGTCACCCATGGTTCCTTTTGTACTGAAACCTCATTTTATACAGAGGATACATATATTTATTTATATATATTTATATATATTTATATCCACTCTCACACACACACAAATGCACACGCGCACACGGACACACACACACACACACATTCACACACACACACACACAAGTCTTTGAGAGGCTTTTTGTGTTCTAGTAAAAATAGGCGGCAGCCTGTGTCTGAAGCCAAAAAGGGCCGAGAGGCTGCCAAGGAAGTCCACCGTGGAGAGTCTTTCAAAGGCAGACACTCGTGTTTATCTGACAAGTGGAGCCGGTTCCTGCCTGGGACAGGAAGAGTCTGCCGTTGGCACAGACACAGACCTCGAAGACCTTCTGCCTCGCTCCCGCGGGCGCGTACGATCCACGAGGCAGCCTAGGTAGCCGGATGTTCGCAGCATCCAACTTAATCTAAAGAGAGGGAAGGAGAAGGAAGAGTCAGAGGCTACTGCTGACCTGCAGAGACCGTCAGAAACACATAGACGGTTCTTCCCATTTAAACCTCCCAAGCGGCTACTGGGTGCTGAGCGGTGTCCACAGACACTGTCGTGAAGATGGCGAGACCCTTAACTCCCCTGAAGCCTGTATTCTAGCAAGGTCACGCTGCATCTGCTGCCCTTAGCTTTCTAAAGTTGTGACTTATGGAATCTAAAGAGCATCTTAGACTCGGATAAATGTGGAAATGCCACACGAGGCAGTTTTCATTGCCTTGGGACTTTGCCTAGCAACACACGAGATGAGTCTTTCAATGACAGCAGAGCATCCAGCGTGTTCCAAATTATCAAAGACTAGCGAGCCTTCCCCTTTCTTTTTCCAGTCTGTGACACTGGTAGTCAACAGACATACCCAACTGTGAACCCTACACAGAGGTAGGGGGTGTCTTTAGATTTATTATTCAATGAGGCTTCTCTTGAGTTTGGGCATCAATAGCTATGAATGACCTATGTCAGGGAGTTGCTGTTTTTTTCTCTTCATGTGTGAATACATGCTCACGTGTGGGTGGAGGCCGGAGATTGTTATCTAGAAACATCTTTGATGACTCTTCCACCTTATTCCTTTTGTCTTTAATCAAGTCTAGTACTCACCTATAGGGCTAAAGTCTGCCTGTAACTTGCTCAGGGCATTCCCAATCTCTACCTTCCTGGAATTGCAGGCAGGCTGCCAAACGCATCCAGCATAGGTGGGAGCTTGGGGTCTGAACTCAGGACCTCTTACTTGCCTCCCAAGTGCTTTAACCTCCTAGCCACCTGTCCAGCCCCAGCTGCTGCTTCTGCCTATGCGGTCTGTAGCTCACAGCTGTTTGCAGAGGCCGCTGTGACACGAGATGCTCATCCAGGCAAATGCTTCTGAGTAAGAAGGCAAATGTCAAACCAGTCCCAAGGGCTTTTCTTCAAATCCAGAGTGGAAACAATGGAGTCACACCTAGGCAGGTGGAATGATGCTTTGCTTTTTTTTTTTTTTTTAAATCAGGTTTTCCCTGTCTTATTTTTTAGTCTCAAAAGTCTCATCTAAGAAAACTTTTTAAAAATTTTTTTATTATTATTATTTATTTAACTGTGCGCATGTGCGTGTGTATGTGTGCGCGTGTGTGTATGTCTGTGTGTGTATGTGTGTGTGTGTGTGTGTGTGTGTGTGTGTGTGTGTAGAACCACGGACAAATTCGCGAACCACCATGGATGCCTCCACCTCCTTCTGCCCCGGGATTCACAGGCTCCGCCCTACCAGGACCAGAAATGCAGGCCGCCCCCACTTCCGCCTGGCGTCTATACGTGGGATCTGGGATCCGAACTCAGGACCTTCCGCCTGCAAGGCGGAGGCTTAACCCCTGAGCCACCTCTCCAGCCCTTTAATGAACATTTTTATGAAGAATTTTTCATATACAAAAAGTGAGTTTCTCTCCATGCCTCCTCTACCTCCCTTCCATCCCCCTTCTTTCGCACCTCCTCCTTCCTTCAACAATCTAACCATGCCCTTTCCCTTCTGTCCCTCTGTATGTGTGGCCCCTTTGGGATACCTGTACTAGAAGGGACCAGGCCTCTATGGTAGTCTAAGTGGCCCTTCAGTGGGTAAACACAGGTGAGGACACTCCCTGTCTCTTGTCCAGCACCTGCCCCAAAGATTCTCTCTGAGCTCAGTGGCTTCTCCTTAGATTCTCATTGGTTCATGGGGGGGAGGGAGGAGGAAATGTTAATATGTCAGTCATTGAGGAGAGCTTTGAAAAAATGGCTTCGAAGTCTGCAGTGCAGCCACACTGCTTTTATTGGGAGGGACTCAGCTTAACTTGCCCACAACAGCTCAAGGTTCACCCAGTCGGGCCCGAGCTGCAGGAAGAGACTACAGGCAGAGAGCTTCATGGCTCAGAAGCCCAGCGTTTCCCTTTTCAAGTTTTGGGTTCCCCGATTTGCTATTGGATCTGATTCTCTGTTCTCAAAAGCCACACAAGCTTACAACATAAAGTAACTGCAAGTAAATCAAGTACAGTTTTTAGATAGGTGGGTGTGATTTCACACAGCTAATTGTGCTAGTTAACTAAATCACATTTTAAGGCAACAAGAGAGAGAACAAGGATTTAACGGTTCATTTGTTGTATGTGTGTGTCTATGCATGTACGTGTTTTGCATGTGGGTGGGTGTGCATGAATGTACAGATGTGTGCAGGAGAGTACTTGAGTATGTGTGTCTGTGGAGGCCCAAGGGTGACTTCGGAAATCATCCTGGATTGCTCTACCTTCTTACTGCTTTGCTCTGGGGTTTCCCAGGCTCCGCCTTCCAAGGCCATTGGAGGTCAGCATTTTTGTTTTTTTTTTTCAATCTATTTTAAACTTTAATTTGTGCATTTGTGGTAAATTATGACTACAAAACATTGTTTTTCTTCACGAGACATAAAGGCACATTTCATTGTTTTTCTTCACGTGACATAAAGGCACATTTCATTTGAATGCGTAGTGCATCATTCTAAAGTATCCAAATTTCCTTACAGAGTGCTTGAGCAGTCACATACACATACAGTAGTAGCAAAACATATTTACACTCTTAAAATTTAAAATCTGACTAAAGTATACATTTTAAAAACTACAGAAAACATTAGTGCTTTTTTTCAGCATAATCGTGTGAATATACCCTGACTTCTAATTTGTTTCAGTGACTGACTTCAACTAAAAATCTTCTGCACACTGAGTAGTTTTATAATGCTTTGTCAATTTTTCAATGCTAAAGGCCTATTCTAAATATTGCTTTCTAAGGGCCAGCATTTTTTATTTATTTTATATATGTGTATGTGTGCATATGTGCGTGTGTGTGTGTGTATCACAGGGCACTCTGTGTCCTCGTGGAGGGCTAAGGGTGACTTCAGGAATCATCATGGATCACTTCTACTCCTTGCTTCTCTCTGGGATTTCCCAGGCTCTGCCCATCAGGGCCGGAAGTGCAGGCTGCTGCCATTTCTGCCTGGTGTTTTTTATGTGGGACCTGGGATCTGAACTCAGAACCTTCTGCTTTCAAGGCAGAGTCTTAACTCCTGAGCCATCTCTCCAGCCCAAGACCAGCATTTTTTTTATGTGGGATCTGGGGAATCTGCGCGCAGGTCATTTTGTTGTGAAGCAAAGGCATTAGTTAACTCTTGGCCGTCTCTCCGGCCTGAGAGCATTCATTTTTACAGCGGTCACATCATTCAGCACTTGTGTTATGCGCCGTGATTCCAACATTTTGCAGGCAATGGGCAATCAATTTTGTGTACTTTGAGTTTGGCTTATCAGCTGCTTGAGTGCTCGTTTCAGAAAATGGGCCGTTCTGATGGGCTCTTGGCCGATGTGGGTAGGATCAATCCTAGTGCTTTGCACCTGGGGGGCGGGGGAGTGGAGGCCTATCACAGCTCTGGTCTCACCTCTCCGTCTTTGGACTCCAGTCTCAGCTCTGTTCTACAGGTGGCTTCCATGTTTCCTGCTTCTGCGTTTATTTCTACTCCTTTCGGGGCTTCCATCACCAGAGACCGGGTGGGAGACTCCAACCTGAAACACAAGCAGAGGATTCAAAGTTACAGTCTGTCTTTAGGACCTTTAAGGGCAGCTGAGGGTCAGGACATTGGAATCATATTGTGGTATTTAATCAAGGAGTTTTTCTTCCTTTTTCCTTCCTTTTCTTCCCCCTCCCTCCCTCCCTCCTCCCCTCCCTCTTTTCCTCCTTCCTTCCTCCCTCCCTCCTCCCTTTCTCTCTTCCTCCCTCTTGTCTTCCTCTTGCCTCCCTCCTGCCTCCCTCCCTTCCCTCCTTCCTCCCTCTCTGCTTCCCTTCCTCCCTCTCTCCTTCCTTCCCTCCTTCCCTCTATCCTTCCTTCCTTCCTTCCTTCCTTCCTTCCTTCCTTCCTTCCTTCCTTCCTCCCTCCTCCCTCCCTCCCTTCCTCCCTCCCTCCCATTCCCCTCCCTCCCTTCTTCCGTACAAGAGGGCACTTTGAGTGTGTGCGCCTGTAGAGGCATCACCCAGATTTCTCTCCCTCCTTATTGCTTTGCTCTGGGGTTCCCCAGGCTCTGCCTCCCAGGTCTGGAATTGTAGGCTGCTGCCAATCTGCGGGTCAGGTTTTTATGTGGGACTTGGGGATCTGAACTCCGGTTCATTTGCTCTCGAGGCCCAGGCTTTAACCCCCGAGCCACCTCTCCAGCCTACTGCTACCTGTCTTGACTGCAGTATATCGGTGATTACGCGTCTTTCTACACTTGGGAAAACTCACGAGTCAATTTTATTGTAAGAACATCAGCCTCGTTCTGTGCTAATTGTGACAAAACAGAGGCTGGTTGTCCTTAGGAGGCTTTTCCCCCCTCACTTTAATGAGGAAAATATTAGCTGAGGTTCAGCCGTGGGCACACAGATTCCAATTCAAAGCATTATGGGAATGCGCGCAGAGCCTCCTCTCTGTTGCAGAGAAAATATTCCCCCTGAGGAAGCCGGACTTCAGCAATGGCTTTCCAACCACATCTACTCTGACTGCTTTCCTGAGTTTGAGTTTTTGCCTTTCAGAGCCCCCAAACATGGTACAAAGGACCATCATGTCTTCTGGCTCCCTGTTCTGTCTGACAACTGCATCCTCTGGCAGGGCAAACCCTCCAGAGCCTCAGAAAGTGGCCCTGACACCACCACTGTGTCACGTGACACCACCGCTGATATCCCCCCCATGTTACACTGGTTTGGGGTGGGCTTCTCAGACTCCCGTCTCCACCTCCTTCCAGGCTGGGCCAGGCCACCTCCTTCTCCTAGAAAAATTCCCCAACCGGAATAATTCACTCAGGATCCCACACACTTCACATGGAGAAGGCTGCCTGCCCTTCTACTTAGTTCATTCACAAAATACCCTTCCTCTCTTCTTCAAACAAGACCACCTTCACTGATGTGGCCCGAGCTGGGCGTGGTCCTGCCTGTTAGGATAGTTCACTTCATTTGCACATGTTTGTTTCCCCTTGTGTTGGGGAAATGCCAGAGTAGTCTGTTACCAAGGCAACAGAAAAAGGATTTGTGTGGGGGGGGGATGGTGGGTGGCTTGACCTAGACTTTGGTCTGATACAGTTGAGCTTGTCCTATGTTTCTGACTTTTACTCACTTTGGAAATGAGAACAGTTTAGGGCCATTTTCTCCATTTCTCTCTCTTACACAGTCTGACTGACTAAGGCGGTTAGTTCTGAGTTTTCCAAATCTTCATTTCTACTAATATGGAGCCTTTCTCCTCAAAGCCGTGCATTTCCATGCTGTTAATAACCTATTCCGTTGTCCCTGGCCCGACCACATCACCTTCCCCAGGCCTCAGGCCTCAGTTTACCTCCTTCCTGTCTCTCCTCTTTCTTCCCCTCCCCTCACTTGCTCTCCTCTCCCTTTCCCTCTCTTATC
Source organism: Typhlomys cinereus (assembly GCA_023101885.1). Lineage (NCBI taxonomy): Eukaryota > Metazoa > Chordata > Mammalia > Rodentia > Platacanthomyidae > Typhlomys > Typhlomys cinereus. Next base: position 456,385 of record JALPQD010000561.1, on the reverse strand, counting down.
ATCCCCTCTCCTCACTTCTTCCTTGTCCCTCCTCCTTTCTTTTTCCTTCCATCCTTGCCTCCTTATTTTACCAGATAATTCAACTTTTAAACTCACTTCTTCCACTTTAAACAGACTGGACCTTTGCTAACTTGAACTACTGGCCACAACCATTTGCCTCAAGTATTTTCTTGGTGAACGTTCACACAAATAACACAAATATCTCTCCCTGAAGTATCACCATCTGTGGTCATTTTCTTTTTTAGCAAAACTTTCCTAAGATCCTTAGGAAAGCTTTGAGCCATGATGATTATCCAGCCATTTAGAATTTGGTTTGATTTACTTTGTGGGCCTTGCTGTTTGCTAGAACCACCAGTGATGTTTTAGCTGCAGGTTCCCGAGGTGACACCGTGCCTAGAGCTTCTGATAGGCAATCCTGGTCTTCGCAAAACCCTGTCGGTCTAGTTAAAACTGTTGACTTGCCAAGGCAAGTCACTTGCTCAAGGTTATGCTTCCAATTCAATGGCAGAACAGAGCTAGGAATTTAGTTTAGTGACAACCAAAGCCAGTATGCCAATTTACCACACCATACCATTCCCAGAACAACTGTATATTTTTTCTACCTGTACCTTTATCTTATAACTAACTACCGCTTCAGTCTTCATGGAATTAGTGCTTTTATTTTCCAGAGTTGCCCACATAAAGGAGAGTAGGTGGTAGCAAGCACTCTACGGTTGTTTGTGTACCCTTCACAGTGCACATACTTCTCGTATTTAAGTGGCCTCAATTCTGAGTACAGGGCCTATGTCTGTGCGTGGCACCTGTGCGTGGATCTGTGACGGACAGCTGGGGGCAGGGTGGGGAAACGGCCTCAGAAGGGAACAGGTGCTTTACCAGATGTGACACTGTCATCTTAGACAGGTATCAGAATGCACTTTCGTGTCACCCACCGTGGAAGGCCTCACAAGTCACCAAGAGGGCTCTGAGGTAGAGCAGGGGGCTCAGACATGACTGCCCCCTCCCCCCCCAAGTCTTGAAAGTAGCGGGGTGTTGCGCTGGGAAGTGCTTGGACGCTCCCATGGCAACGGCAGTGTAAGCGGGTGGAGCCGAGAGCAGAAGGTGCCGGGTTCTGCTTCCCAGCACTTCTCACTGTCCGTGATGTGCACGCAGGTTTAGTACACTGTGTTCACATGCTAATCCTTCCGCTGAGAAACATCCCTCCCGGCAGATGGCCAAGCACAAGGCACTCCTTAAGTGATGTCCGTCCACGTCTGACCACAGATTAACGACCCTCCCCCCACACACAACAGCTTAGGTAGCACTGGAGGAGACATGGGAGAGAAGTTCCTTCTGATGGGAGAGGTGGAGACCACTTCTGGCTCTTGCAGAGTTGTAGTGTTTCGACTGGACACAGCAAAGTACGGACAGGAAACATGGTCCTTGAGCTGGGCTTGGCCGGGTCCTCAGAAGGTAACTTCTGAAGCGAGAGGTTCAGTGTCACCAGGAGAACTTGTTTAAGAGCAGCGTGCGGCGGGGGGCGGTGTCCAGCCTCTAGTGCTGACTCAGTAGGTCTCCAGGTGGTCCCAGCACATCTGCATTCGCCACAGGTCCCCAGGTACCACGCAGATGCTGCTGGCGTAGGGTGACTGCTTGAGAAGCACGGCACAGAGTCCTACACTCAGGTGCCCACAGAGACTATGCGATGCCAGCGACGGGCAAGAAAGCCGTCAACAGAACAAAGCCTCTGGCACAATGCTCAACAGTGCCGGGCTGCGTGGGCACAGCCAATGGAGATGATTCCTGCGGCAGCAGCTGCCCTTTTCATTCTGACCCTCGGCCGCCCACGCTTCTGAAGGAGGGTTCCGGTTTTTGAAAAAAAATTTCCATTCTAAATCACAAAGTTCATGAATGTTGGCAAAGTGTATAAAAATGCAAGGCTGGCAAGAGGATTGGGAATGCAAGGGGACCTTCACACTCACGGTCTTCTTTAAGACAAAAACTTAACAGCTGCGGCTCGTCTTCTGGATGCATAACTCCAGGTTTGGTGAGAAACTCATCGCAAAGGAATATGTGGAGAATGATGGAGCATTTCTTCCTTTCTCTCCTCAGTAATAAAAAGTATTTTCAGAAGTTACATGTTTATTGCTCTTGTAGCCTTTCTTTAGAATTAGGCTTCTGTCTCCTTAATATGTAGATAGAATACTTTGGCATTTTTTAGCTTTTTATAACAAACACTTCCGTTGACATATTACTGTAGCAACTTAGCAAGTTCCCCTGTGCTACACTATACTTCTGAGATTTGTATATATTCACACACATTGTGTGTGTGCATGCCCGTGTCAGTGAACTCAGTGAACTGGAGCTAGGCAGCAAGCCCTCGCGATCCTCTCTCTACCATCATAATGCTGGAGCTCCGGGCACATATAATCAGGCCTGGATTTCAAATGGGTGCTGGGAATTTAAGTTCAGGTCCTCACACATCTTTCCCCACCAAATCCTCTTCTCAGCTCTTATGCACATAAATCGAATCCATTCACTTTCCTTGGTGTTACGGTATCTCATCATTTATGTGTGTATTTTTCTGTTAAAGACACGTGGCTCCAGTTTCTTATCATTTACATTTTTTTAGAAACCACATTTTTTTATTTTGTATTTTTATAAAGTATACCTAAGTCTATAATATTTTATAGATAGTTCATCTGTTCACATTTTCTTGGTGCATGGATCTTGGTACATATATTCAAAATTCCCCTCTAGATATAGAATAGAATGGCCACTCCCAAGTCAGGCATGGCTAGAGCACTGTAAGATGATACCAAGCGGCTTCCCAAAATGTCTGCCGCACTTTCCCTTTAGCAATTGCATAGAGTTTCGATTGTTCCACTTTCTTGCTAACGCGTGTGTGATAATGTTAAGTATGAAATGAGTGCGAAATAGGATGCTACAGTCTTTTAAAATTGCATTTCCCCAATTAGCAAGAGACTAAAAGCATCATTTCGCTTGTAAGCCATTTTCTTCAGTGGCGATTTCTGGCCTCTTTTAATTATTTGACTTGGTAAGTGTTTGGCATGATTTGTGAACTGCACGAGATGAGCAACACTTAGCTCTTAAAGTATTGATCCGTCTCTGTGTGCTTGTGGCCTGCCTTTCCATTCTCTATTCCGTGTCTTTGGATGCATAGCAAAATATTTCTTCCAGTTCAGTGTGGACATTCATCTTGTAGGATTTGTGCTTTTTGTCTCTTACCTCAGTGGTTTTCCTTACACCAAGGGCATGACCTCCTTCTATACTGTCCTCAAAAGGTACGTGCTTTTTCTTTTGTTTTCACTGCATCTTCAGTGCCTGCAGCCTAACAGGTACCATCTTCTTTTGTGCAAGACTTCAGGATAGGTTAACACTGTGTCCTAGTTAGGCACAGGCGTCAACTTGACCATTGAGGATTTGAGCTCTGGGCACATTTGTAGAGAATTAGTGGTTGCAGTTAAGCCCAGATCAAACCTGCAGGAGATTGTCTAGCTGATGGGGAAGGCCCAGCCCATGGTGGGTGGGACTAGGCCCTGGAATATATCATGGAGAGCTGGTTGAGAGAGTTGGCATCCTTGTGCACACTTGGCCAGACATGCTGGTCTGGCAAATAAGGATCATCCTTCTCTCAGCTGTTACATAAAGATGGTGTGGGCCAGTTCCCTCAGCCCTGGTGTTAGTGCATGCTCTCCTGTCAAACTGGACTATGAACTATAACTGGACTGTTGTAAGAAAATAAACCCCTTGTTCCCTTAAGCTGTTTGATGGTGACATTATCAGCAACCATGCAGACCAATTGCAACACGTTGATACATCCTAAGTTACAAAGCACATGCGTTGCTCCACTTTGAGTGATAGGTGCATATACTTGAATCTCTCTTAGGGGGTTTCCCACTCTGTTTCCTTCTTCTATTTGTCCAGCCCTTAAATTTAAAGTACTTAAAACTCTTAATGGGTAAGTTGAAAGAGAGAGGGGGGAGAGAGAGAGAGAGAGAGAGAGAGAGAGGAGAGGAGAGGACATGCATACATACCACAGTACACAGATGGAGTTGGGCTTCAGGAGAACTGACCTCGGGTCTCCCAGTTTATAAGCAGGCACCTTACCTGCTTAGCCACCTCATAGTCCCTCAGCTTGATTTTTATAAATCATGTTTTTGTTGGGGCTTTTCCATTCGTACAAAGCCTTAAGTTTATTGGCAAAGTCTTGTCATAATGAAAATCCCCACTGTTTTTAATGACCCTGCACATTTATGGTTGTGTTTTCTCTTTTGTTCTAAAGCATGTCTTCTTCCCTGTTGGGCCAAACCAACAGTGGTTTGTTTTTACTCTTTACTGAACTTTGGTGTGCATATCTTAACCAGTCCAGCTATTTTATTTCTAGTTCATAAATTTCTCCTTGACTTTGTTCCACATGAATTAGAATACTTCATCACATTCTAAAATGTGCTGTTTTTAATTCCCACCTTTCTTAAATACATGAATTTACAGGCAGTTTGACAGCATCTCAAAGGAATATTTATAACATAGGTGTGAATATTTTTAACTGTAATATGATGGTTCTCGTAGCCTATGAGGTTTAGAGAAAGATATTCCTCACTTTCTAAAATACAAAGTCTCCTAGGATGGACTTTTAGCTATGTTCATTATACAATTTTTTTATTCATTTTGAAAATTTGAACATTGCTTGTGAAGTGAGAATCTTATAATAGAAAATGCCTTCTGAATGAAATACTGTTTTTGCATGCATGTATATATGTGTGTGTGCCTGTAGAGGTCTAGGGGTGACTTTGGGAATCATCCTGGATTGTTCTACCTTCTAATTGTTTTGCTCTGTGGTTTCCCAGGTTCTTCCTTCCAGCATCAGAAGTACAGACCACAGCCATATCCCTGGCATTTTTTTTGACACAGTATCTGGGGATCCAAACTCAGGCTTTAACTCCTGAGACATCTCCTTTCCCCTGCAGCTTTGATAATCATGTCTTTAAAACTTGAAACCACCCTTTTGGTCCCATGATGTGCGTTTTTATTACCATTCTGTGGCTCTCTGAAAAGAATAAGCATTCTTCAGCTGATGGTGCCGTGTTCACATGGGACCAACTCAAAAGCATCGAATTGTTCTTTTCAGAGTTTTATAGTCATATCTGTGTCATTTGATCAGTTTCTAAAAAACTATGCTAATTGATACTTTTCAGCTTTAAATGATTTTATATTGTATATCATCTAATACATACATAGTGAATCTCCTCAATTACTGTCTTTTTTCCTGCATTAAAACCCACTTGTCTATTAGCCTAGCTGTTCCAACTCTCGAGTCTATTAGTGTTTTCTTTGGGTTTATTTCCTACAGTTTTAAATACTAGCCATGCTATCTAGTTATATTTTAGACAGGTCATTTGTATAACTGGATATTTTTAAGTGAATATGCATGCATATTCGTGTGTGTGTGTGTGTGTGTGTGTGTGTGTGTGTGTGTGATGTGTATGCCCACATTTGTGTATATAGGAGCTAGAGGTTGACACTGGATGTCTTCCTCTATCCTTCTCTCCATTAGTTTTTGAGGCAAGTATCATTGAAAAGGGATCTTGCTCATTCAGTAAGACAGGCTGACTGTGCAAGATTCTGGGATCTATCCGCCTTCAAGATTGGGGTTCCAGGTGCTTGTCGTTGTGTCTGGCTGTTGACGTGGGCCCTGGGGTTTCGAACTCAGGCCCTCAGGCGTGCGTGGCAAGTGCTGTGCCCATTGAGCCATCCCTTGGCCTTCTAATTACTTTAGTTGAAGCAGAATTTGCATATAAAGAAATCCACTGATGTGAATGATGCTAAGGGATTTTGATAGCTGTGGTCGCTTGGAATCACCAACTTATCATCGAACGTGCCACTTAAAAGCACTTCCCCATTTCCACCATCAGGTATCAGTCTGGCTTGCTTTCAGACCTAATATAACAAGATTCACAATGTTCACACTTTAACAAGTTTTGAAACATTGATGCTTCTTCCCGCTGGTTGTGTTCATCAGACATTCATTCTTTTTATTGCTTTGTCATGGGCGATCGCATAACAGACCATGATCTTCTCATCCACTCTGACTAACAGACATCTGGTTGTTTTTAGTCTATGGCTACTTTGCTCAAAGTACTCTGACTATTATATATATATATATATATATATATATATATATATATATAATATATGTATATATATGTGTGTGTGTGTATATCAGAGGGCACTGTGTGTCCCTGTGGAGGATCAAGAGTGACATCAGGAATCATCCTAGATCACTTCTACCTCCTTCTTGCTTCGCTTTCAGATTTCCCAGGCTCGGCCCACCAGAGCTGGAAGTACAGGTCACTGCCATTTCAACCTGGCATTTTTATGTGAGACTTGGGATCTGAACTCAGGACCTTCTGCTTTCAAGGCAGAGTATTAACCCCTGAGCCATCTCTCCAGCCTTGTTCTTATACAAGTTTTTTTGAGGAAAAGTTTCCTTTTCCTGTGACTAAACAGCTATGAGCAGAATTGCTAAATTCTAAGACAAATGTGTCTTTAATAAATATAGGAGAGAGTATCTGAGATACTCCCCAATGATACTTGCTTTCTGATACTCATTATGTAATTCTCTTCCTTCAATGTGTGATTTCACACAAACAGGATATGGTGAAAGGGATGATAGTTCATTCATGAGATGAGATGTAAACAGTGATTTCCCTTCAGGACTCAAGGTTAACAAATCTCACTGCAGTGAGTTCCTGGATCTGCCTTGAATGGAATGTCTTGTCCAAGGGGAACCTTCCCATCTCACTGCCCCCTCTTCTGAGAGGTTCCCAAAGCCTTGGGATGGGGAGAGATTAGATTGTCCTGATTCTGGGTGAACCTTGCTAGGTTGCTGGCACACTGCATTATGGCTGGCCATTGTCCAATCTTAATTTTTTTTTTTTTGAGTACAGCATCAAGGGCCATCGTTAAGCTGCTCTTTGAAGTCGCTGATAAAAACCATGTTTCTCTTGAACATCTCCAGAGCTTATGCTGAAGTTAGTTAAACAAATATGAGGCGATCTGTTTCAGAGCTCTGCTTTTCCTGTTTAATATATTTTTTTTATTTTCTAGTGCTACATATATGAATACAGCGAATTTATGATACTTTCACCCCGCAATCCTCAATCCCATTCCTCCTCCTTTTCCCTTTATATCCTTTCATCTTCCTTGCCAGACTCCCTCCTACTTTCAAGTAGTTTCACTTGTGTGGTCCACTGTGCTTGTTTGCTGACATAGGCCTGACATGATTCATGCTCCAGCAAGTATCCTAGACCAGTGGATGTACCACTGAGGAAACCATCCTCCTCTTCTCCCCATCAGCATTAGTCCTCGTCAGTCTCTCAGGGAGGCGGGGAGCTTCTTGAGGCCTTTGCCCTTCCCTGGCGAGAGACTGAAAGGACAGTTCCCATGTAGTTCTTTAGAAGGCTGACAAATCTGCCATAGAATCATGGCTGCTACAGCCCTGTCATGTCCAGGAGATAACGCCTGGCCCACCTGTCCCATCACAGGCTCTTAGAGTACTAGAGCTTCCTTTTCCTTAGTGTTTCTTTTGCCTTGGGGTGGCTGTGGCTGTGGCTGTGGGTGTGGCTTAGATGTCCTGTCTAGGGCCAAGCAGTCAGTCCGCAGTCACTTATAAATTCTGTTTTTCTAGTTTCCTGCCTTGATTATCACAACTTTCCAGAAAGTCTCAAATTAAACATGGCGATTCTTTTTTATTATTATTTTTTATTCAATTGTGCGTGTGTGTGTGTATGTGCATGTATGTGTGTGTGTGTGTGTGTGTAGAACCACGGACGAATTCGGGAACCACCATGGACGCCTCCACCTCCTCCTTGTTTACTTTGCCCCGGGATTCACAGGCTCCGCCCTACCAGGACCAGAAACACAGGCTGCCCCCACTTCCACACGGCATCTATACATAGGATCTAGGATCCGAACTCAGGACCTTCCGCCTGCAAGGCAGAGGCTTAACCCCTGAGCCACCTCTCCAGCCCCCAAACATGGTGACTCTTACCTTTTGCAAAAAGAAAACATTGTCTCGGGTATTGTAGTACTTCCTCTTTTCATATTCATCTGAGAATTAACTTGTTTATAAGAAAAAGCAAATACACACACACACACACACACACACACACACACACACAAAAGAAAGAGAGAGAGAAATCTCCCTGGGATTTCTTGGAATGGTACTGAATTTATAGATGAATTTTGGAGGGAGCAAAGCATTGACTATTGAATGGATTTTCTTTTAATCTAATTGTCCAATGCATGTGCTTTTGATTCTGAGTTCTTTAATTCTACAAGATGATATCTTTGCGCGCGCGCGTGCGTGCAAGCGTGCGTACGTGTGTGTATCAGAGGGTACTGTGTGTGCCTGCGTAGGCCCAAGGGTGACTTTGGGAATCATCCTGGACTCTTTCACCTACTTTAACTTTACTTTGGAGTTTCCCAGGCTCTGCCTTTCAGGGTCAGAAGTGGAGGCCACTGCCATTCCAAGTGGCATTTTTATGGAGGACCTGGGATCCAAACTCAGACATTAGTTACTTTTCTAGTTGCTGTGCCCAAATGCCTGCAGAGGGGGAGGTTCATTGTGGCTACAGTTTGGGGGGCTCACGTGTGAGAAGCTGAAGCAGCTGTTGACATTGCGTCCACCGACGAGAAGCAGAGAGAGACGAACGCCGGTTCTCTACCCGCTTCCTCCTTTTTACTTCGTCCAAACCCGGGGGCGGGCAGGGGCGAAGCGTGCGATTGCTCCTGCTCACATTCAAGGTGACTCTTCCCCCACTTCCTCTTCACACTCTACTCATGCAATGTACCCAGTTGGCCTCTTGTTTCTGGCACCGTGCCCACCCTCCTGGATGGACTATATCCCCTTCGAATTCTAAGCCAGAATCAACCTTCCCTTCCTTTAGTTGATTTGTCAGGAATTTGATTACAGCAATGAGACTAGTAACCAACACGCCACTGAGCTCACCTAATCTAGAAACCCCCTGGCAGATAGGCCCAGAGGGTAGTTTCCTGGGTGATTCTCGACATTGTCAGGTTGACGATCAGTAGTAATCATCACACATGATGAGCGCGTTCTCTACCCAAGGATTTACCATTTGCTTCACTCGTTTGTCTTTTATCTCAGGCTTCCTTTCTTCCTTCAACATCAAGAAAAACCTTGATGTTTTCCTGTAGCGAGACTCTTCTAGGGAAGTCTTCAGTCGTCCTTCTCTGAAGTAAATCTTCAACCCGTCCTCCTACGTGAGGGAGTTTTCCGTGGCTGTTCCCATCCACAGCGACAGTTTTGTTACTTTGGGGGACACCAGCTCTTTGCTTTGTGTGCCGCTTCTCATTGTTGAAATGAAGGACTCGGCCACCAGCCTCGCTTTAATTAGAAACTATTCGGTTCTAGGTTCTGCTCTGTTTCTTGCTTCTTGTCTTTGGTCTGCAGAGACATTCTGTCATGTCTATGTGTGGATTCGTATGTCTGGTGAGTTTACTCACACTATAAGTGTGGAGGCCCAGGGTTGAATCTGTTGTTTCCCTGAATCGAGTGTTACCTTATTTCTGAGACGGGGCCTCTCTCTGCATCCAGTGCTCGCCAACTCAGTAAAACTGGCAGGCTCCGGTCTGGGATTGCAGGAGTGGATCTCCATTTTTTTTTTTATAGGTTCTTGGGATATAAATTAAGACTCTAATGTTTGCATAGTCAGCATTTCACAAACTGAACCATCTCCCCAGATCTTACATGTGGATTTATTTCCTAAGATTGAGTTTTTGTAAACTGTTACTTTTCTTACTTCTAGACAGTACTCAGTCGACATGTGCTTGAAAATTATCTTTGCCTTGTTCCTTCTCATTCATATTCAGTTTCTCTTTCTCTCGCTCTCTTGCTCCACAACCTCTTCCTGATTCTATTATTCAGTCTCTGCTTTTCGTATTCCTTTAATATTATTCCTTCAGTCAAATTTTCCAATTGATTTATCTTGTTCTTTACCCATATTTATCAAATCCATTGAGGTCTTTTTGTTTATTAAAAATGTAATTATACATTTTAAAATTTTTTTACCAGTTCCGTCCCTCCCCCCTCCTCCCCCCGAAACCCCTTCTTCCCCTCCTCTCCCTCCCCATCCCCCAGTGCCTCCCCCCCAATTCCCAGAGAGTCCTTTATTGTGTACGCCTAACTCTCCACTGGGTCCTCCTCTACGATTACATATAAGGACCCAGTGGCATTTCCATAAGCCCTTTCTCTTGTTCCCCTTAAGCATAAGATCACTACTATGGCTGTCAATCCCTTGCCTCCAGGGGTCTCGGTGCCCTTAACAGATGCTAGACTTTATGAGGGCAACAGTGCGCTGGACATTGCGCAGGGCATGCAAAGTCCCATTACGATTGCTTTGGCCCCAACTATTGTTGAGAATCTTGCAAATCGTTGCTCCTCCCATCCTTTTGCTCTTACAATCTTACCGCCCCCTCTTCCGCAAATGTCCCAGAGCTCCAGGATGGGGAGAGATTAGGCTGGCCTAGTTCTATGTGATTGATATAGAGTCTCTGAAGTTCTGGATTGTGGTTTGTTGATTTTCTTTTGCAGTTTTGCTGCTCCTGCAATGCCCTTCACTCCATCCTGCTGGGCACTGTATGTCACCCCCTGGCTAGAGACAAAAAGCTGTTAAACTGGAGTCTTGTTATAATAGCACATTCAAGGGTAGATGTAATAAGAGTAGGAAACCTCAGTGAGGGAGGGGTCCATCACCCATTTGCAAAATGATTACTCTATCTGCTAGACTATATGCCCTCCCCTTCTGGTGAGATCAGGAAAGAACGTCTGTGAACTTAACCAGGTTTCTCATTACTTACTTGCAGACCTTGATGGAGGCCTATTTTCTCTGCTGTAACATGGTCCCCTCTCTCCTTGTTTCTGGTGTGGCCCTCCTACCCCATATCTCTTGTTCATAATCCTTGCAAATACTGTGTTACATAGGTTTACTTTTGAGTGTCTCAATGTGGGCTGGGTGAGCTTGGTACTAGGAGCCACCTATTAGGGAGTACATACGGCGCTTAATTTTCTGGGTTTGGGATACTTCACTTAATATAATTCTTTCTAATGACATCCATTTCCCAGCAAATTCCAGTAATTCATCATTTTTGATGGCTGAGTAGTGCTCCATTGTATAGATGTACCACAGTTTCCTTATCCACTCGTCAACTGTTGGACATTTAGGTTGATTCCATGACTTTGCTATTGTAAACAGTGCTGCTATGAACATGGTTGAACTTGTGCTATCGAGGCGAACCTCTGCTACATGGGGGGTTATTCCCAAAAGTGGAATAGCAGGGTCATATGGCATTTCAATCTTTAATTTCTTTAAGAATCTCCAGACGGCTTGCCAGAGTGGCTGTATGAGTCTGCATTCCCACCAGCAATGTAGAAGAGTTCCCCTCTCTCCACATCCTCTCCAGCAGTTGGTGTTGTTTGTATTGTGGATTTTTGCCATCCTGACCGGGGTGAGATGATATCTCAGGGAAGTATTGATTTGCATTTCCCTGATGGCGAAGGAAGTGGAGCATTTTTTAAGATATTTGTTAGACATTTTAATTTCATCCCTGGTAAAGTTTCTTTTAAGTTCCAGGGCTCATTTTTTAATTGGGCCATTGGTTTCCTTGGAGTTTAGTTTTCTAAGTTCTTTGTGCACTCTGGACAGTAGAGCTCTGTCAGATATGTGGTTAGTGAAGATTTTCTCCCATTCTGTGGGTTGCCTTTGAGCTCGTGTGACAATCTCTTTATCTGAACAATAATTTCACAAGATCCCAACTGTTGAGAGTTGGTAGCAGTGACCGTGCCATTGGATGTCTGTTTAGGAAATGTTGGCCTAGCCCAATCAGCTCGAGGGAGTTCCCTATCCTTTCAACTATGGTTTTTAAAGTCTCTGGCCTTAAATCAAGGTCCTTGATCCATTTGGAATTAAGTCTTGTACATGGTGACAAGTACGGGTCCAGCTTTAATCTTCTGCATGTGGAGATCCAGTTTTGCCAGCACCATTTGTTGAAGATGCTGTTCTTTTTCCATTGGATTCTTTGGGCCCCTTTGTCAAAGACCAAATGGCTGTATTTTTGTGGGCTTATATCTGGATCTTCAACCCTTATCCATTGATCTGTGTGTCAATTTTGGAGCCAGTACCAGGCAGTTTTTATAACTATGGATTTGTAGTATAGACTAAGGTTCGGTATGATAATACCTCCAGCAGTGTTTTTGTTACTCAGGATTGTCTTTGCTATCCTGGGTCTTTTGTGCCGCCATATGAATTTTGAGATTATTTGGTCAACTTCTTTAAAGAATTGCTTTGGGATTTTAATTCGTATAGCATTGAATTTGTATATTGCCTTTGGTAGGATGGTCATTTTTACAATGTTGATTCTACCAATCCAGGAACACAGGAGGTCTTTCCACCTTCTGGTGTCTTCTGCTATTTCTTTCTTTAGGGTTTTAAAGTTTTCATTGTAAAGGTCTTTTACCTCCTTGGTTAGGTTTATACCAAGGTATTTCATTTTTTTAGGGGCTATAGTAAATGGGATTGTTTCTCTCAAGGCTTTTTCACTTCTTTCATTCTGGGCATATAGGAAGGCCTCTGATTTTTGCACATTGATTTTGTATCCTGCCACCCTGCTGAACTTCTCAATTAGTTCCAGGAGCTTCCTGGTGGAGTTTTTGGGATCACTCAGGTATAAGATCATGTCATCTGCAAATAGGGATAGCTTGACTTCTTCCTTGCCGATTTGAATCCTTCTTATGTCCCTTTCTTGTCTTATGGCTTCAGCTAAGACTTCAAGTACAATATTGAATAGAAGTGGTGAGAGTGGACAGCCTTGTCTTGTTCCTGATCGAAGTGGGAATGCTTCCAATTGTTCCCCATTGAGCATAATCCTTGCTGTGGGCTTGTTGTATACAGCTTTTATTATATTGATAAAGGTTCCTGTCATTCCTACAGTCTCTAGCGTTTTGATCAGAAAAGGCTATTGGATTTTGTCAAAGGCTTTTTCTGCATCTATCGAGAGTATCATGTGGTCTTGGACTTTGGATTGGTTTACGTGATGAATTACATTTATTGATTTGCGTAGGTTGAACCAACCTTGTGTGCCGGGGATGAAGCTTACTTAGTCCCTGTGAATGATCTTTTCGATATGTTTTTGAATCCGATTTGCTAAGACTTTGTTGAGAATCTTTGCATCTGTGTTCATCAGAGAGATTGGCCTATAGTTTGCTTTTTTAAGTGAATCTTTATTAGGTTTTGGGATTAAGACGATATTAGCTTCATAGAAGGAATTTGGTAGTGTCCCTTCCTTTGCTATTTGATGGAACAGTTTAAGGAGTATTGGTGTTATTAACTCCTTAAATGTCTGGTAGAGTTCTGTGCTGAATCCATCTGGCCCAGGACATTTTTTGGTGGGAAGATTCGAGATTACTTCTTCAATTTCCTTGTATGTTATAGGACTATTTAAATAATTCACAACTTCCGGATTCAATTTAGGTAAGTTGTGTTTACTTAGAAATTCATCCATCTCTTTTGTGTTGTCAAACTTCACAGAGTACAAGTTTTTGAAATATGATGTTATAATTCTCTGGATTTCTTGGGTATCCGTAGTGATAACTCCATGTTCATTTCTAATTTTGTTAATTTGGGTTTTCTCTCTCTTGCTTTTGGTTAGTTTAGCTAGGGGTGTATCAATCTTATTGATTTTTTCAAAGAACCAGCTTTTTGACTGGTTGATTTTTTCTATCGTTTTCTTAATCTCAATTTCAGATATTTCTCCCCTTATTTTGCTAATCAATCTCCTCTCTTCTACTACTTTTGGGATCAGATTGCTCTATTTTTTCTAAAGCTTTAAGCTGCATTGTTAAGTTGTTTATTTCTTATGTTTCCATTTTTTTGATGTAGGCATTAAGAGCTATGAACTTACCTCTTAGAACAGCTTTCATTGTGTCCCAGAGATTTTGGTAAGTTGTATTTTCGTTATCATTCACTTTCAGGAAATCTTGAATTTCCTTTTTAATTTCTTCCTGAATCCAGTTCTCATTCAGCATCATATTGTTAAGTTTCCAGGAGTTAGTGTATTTTCTCTTGTTTGATATGTCGTGGATGTCCAGCTTTAGGCCGTGGTGGTCTGATAGGGCACAGGTAAGAATTTCAACTTTTTTGTATATGTGTAGATTCGTTTTGTGGCCCAATATGTGATCTATTTTGGAGAAAGGTCCGTGTGCTGCTGAGAAAAATGTGTATTCTTTGGTACGTGGGTGAAAAGTTCGATAGAGATCTGTAAGGTCCATTTCTTTCAGGGTTTGATTAAGTTCTAAAGTGTCTCTGTTAAGCTTTTGACCTGTTGATCTATCCCATGTTGAGAGGGCGGTGTTGAAGTCCCCAAGAATTATCGTTTGGGGGTTGATTTCTTGCTTTAGACGCTGTAGGGTTTTCTTAATGAATGTGGAGGGGCCCGTATTGGGTGCATATATGTTCAGTATTGTGAAGTCTTCTGGTGAATTGTACCTGTGACTAAAATGTAGTATCCATCCGTGTCTCTTATAATTTTCTTTGGTTTGAAGTCCACTTTGTCTGATAACATAATGGCTACCCCTGCCTGTTTTCTGCTTCCATTAGCTTGTAGAATTGTTGACCAGCCTTTTATTTTTAGAGCGTGCCTATCTTTTGTGGTGAGATGGGTTTGCTGCAGGCAGCAGATTGATGGATTGTGATTTTTAATCCAAGTTTGTAATCTGTGTCTCTTGATTGGTGAATTAATTCCATTAACATTTAATGTTATAATGGAGAAACTATTTTTAATTCCAGACATTTATTATGTTTAGTAGTTTTTATAAGTATATTGCTTTGCTTTTAATGGTGTTATACTTGCCTTCTGTTCTCCTGGATATGCCTGTTTTTTTCTTTACGCTTGAGTATCATTTCTAGCATTTTTTGAAGGCCTGGTTTGGTGGACATGTATCCCTTCAAGTTGTCTTTGTGCTGGAAGATTTTTCTTTCTCCCTCGATCATGACTGATAGTTTTGCAGGGTAAATCAGCCTGGGTTGACATTTTTGCTCATTCAATACTTGAAGTAGGTCTCTCCAAGCTCTTCTTGCTTTTACCGTTTCGACTGAGAAGTCATTTGTTATTTTAATAGGTTTACCTTTAAAAGTGACTTGTTTTTTCTCCCTTGAAGCTCTCAGCACCAGTTCTTTATCTTGAATGTGGAGTGTTTTAACTATTATTTGCCGTGGAGTGTTTCTGTTTTAGTGGTATCTGTTTGGGGTGCGGAATGCCTCTTGTATATGGATGGGCCTCTCTTTTTTTATATGAGGAAAGTTTTCCTTGATGATCGTTTGAAAAATTTCCTCAGGGGTGGTATTTTGAGATTCTTGCTCTGGTATTCCATGAATACGCATGTTAGGCTTCTTCAGGGTGTCCCATATCTCTTGGATATTTCTCTCAAGTATCTTTTTGGCTTTAACAATCTCTTCCATTGAGCTGGTTAGTACTCCCACTTTATCTTCAAGGTCTGAAATTCTGTTTTCTGCTTCGTTAGTTCTGTTGATAAGACTCTCTGTAGAGTTCTGGGTTGAAGATGACTTGTAGCTCAGTTTTAAACTCTGCTTGAGTCTGTTTTAACTGCTCTATGCCAGTTTTTGTTTCTTGCACTGTTTTTCTCAACTCCTCCAAATGTCTGTTGTGTTCTTCTTCAAAGCGGTTGATTCGATTATGTAATTCCTCCCTGATTTCCTCTTTCATAGTATTGAACATGGTAATGATCTTATTTTGAAAGTCGTTATCCTGGGTCAGGCTTTCTTGGCCTTTTTCCGCGGGTTTGTTCCGGTTGGAGTCTAACATTATGGGATTAATTTCTTCAGTGGGAACTTTGTTTACTTGAGTGTTGCTTCTCATGGATTTGCACTTTGACTTTGGCATTGTTGTTTTAACTCTTAAGATCTTTCAATTTCACTAAACTGAATTATTTCGCCTGGGGTTCTGGGGGTGGGCAGGGACAGAGCTTACCTAGGTCACGGGTGAGGCCGGCTGGACCGTGGGTGCGTCTGGACCAGCGGAGCGGGGTGGGGTGAAAAGGGAGGATGGGCGCGTCGGCGTGGAGCTATTTAACCCGAGGGCAGCTGGGGCAGGGCTCGGGCGCAGGGGGAGGTCCTCCTCGTCCCTCGGCCCTGTGCGCGGCTCCGGCTGGATGGCGGGAGTCGGAGCCGGGTCCCTTTGGGCTGACCTGGGGTCCTGGTGGGCGGGCGCGGCCCGGGCTTACCTAGAGTCGCGGGGTGAGGCCCGACTGGACAGCGTGCGCTCGTCCCGACCGACGGAGCAGGGTGGGGTGAAAGGGCTCTTTTTTTTTTTTTTTTTTTTTTGAGATTACACTGCCATTCATAGAAATATTGTTTGGTTGATTTTTTTTTTTTTTTGCTATACTCCTTTTCTTTGTACCCTTTGATGATCTTTTCTTCTTGTATGCATGACAAGTGTGTCTATTCCATAGTCTTTTCCTATTGATTCTCTGATCAGAAGTCTCTTAGGCTGTAACATCTCTTAGGTTGTGTTCAGGGTCTTTGTTTCTGAACATTTTGTCTTAGCTGACTATGAGTTTATATTTCTTGGGTCTTTTTAGAAATTATTTGAGTACTCCACTTAAAAGTAATTTTCTATTACATATATTATATATTTCCATTATATATATATGCACATAATAAATACATACAATATGTATAGAGAAGATACATACATGTTTTCTGTGATGTATTGTCAGTTTGGCTCACTGCAAGCTAATTTCTTTGCTTGAGATTTCTTAGCAAACCAGCAAATATGAATTCAAGGCTACAAATCACAGCCAAGGCTCATTTAAAGTTAGCAAGTGCTAAAGAAAAGGTTTTCTCTCCTGCCTATTTTTCAAGTACCGATTTTCAAGGCAGACAATTTCTCGTGAAGCCCTTGGGTAGAAGGATCTAGGCAGGGGAAGATGAGTTCTTCTATTTGGCCCCTCTGCCTTCAACTCTCTCTCACTCTTACACTGAGTTTTTGGTACTTTGGGACCCACGATTCTACTTTCATTGATCATATCTCTTATTAGACATACTTCTTCAGTAGAATTTCGATTTCTTTTGTTGTCTAAACACGTTAGGCCAAGAAAAGTGACTCTCGTGTAGTCTAGCAAACTCTGCAAACTTAACAAATGGTCCTAGTGCTGAGTTGTTTTTCCCAGGCTCCTGGGCATATTTAGATTTTGAGTTAGTCAGTGTAACATAATCTAGAAATCTGGGTTTTGAATTCTGAAAAGAGGTTAGAACTTGACGGGATGTACTGAAATCATCTCATCTTTGAAGGGTGGAAATGTGTTCTTCTTCTTTATACCTAACCTAACAGTTGCCAATCTGACCCACAGTCCTTAGAGTGTTGCAAAACTTAAGCACAGAAGCCATTAGTTGCAGGGAGGAGAGGCTGTTGAAAAGGGAGATAAAGAGGGTGTGGTTTAGAGTAGGTGGAATGAATTATGTTCATGTGTGAAGTGACAAAGAACAATTGTATTAGTGTTTAAAAAAAGATTTGCCAGGGCCAGAGAGATGGCTCAGGGGTTAAACCTCTGCCTTACAAGCAAATGGTCCTGAGTTCAGATCCCAGATTCCATGGTGGCAGCCTGTACTTCTGACTCTGGAAGGCAGAGCCTGGGAAACTCCAGAGCAAAGCAAAGAGGAGGTAGAACAATCCAGGGTGATTCCTGAAGTCACTCCCGGGCCTCTACAGGCACACATAGTACCCTTTGAAACACACACACACACGACACACACACACACACACACACACACACACACACACACACACACACACACACGCATAAAATCAATCAATCAATCAATCTTAAAAAAAGATTTGCCAATTTACTAGAAACTTCTTTATTGATTGGGAACCAAGTGATTTAAAGGGATCTCGGGCAAGTGAGAGCTGCATATATTTATCACAAGAACTCGACCTTTCACAGTTGATGGAGTTGACTAAATAGTCTACACAGGGCTGCTGTCTGGGTATCGGATGCTGGCTCCAGGCTTCTGCAGGGCAAGACAGGCAGGAGAGAAAGATGACGTGAAATGGTACCCACCATAGTCTCCAATCATTCTAAGTCTCTGTTTGGGAGGAGAAAACAGTATCTTTTTCTCTTGTCATGATGTAAGTGCACACCCAGAGGAGTAGTATGTGACCTCCAGCTGTGCCCGGTGCTTGGTACCAGCCTCGCAGTGCAAAAGTCCCTTCAACGTGTCCCCTTATCCGAGAGCCCCAGGCTCACTCAGGAAAGGAATTCCTCCAGCTGTCCTTCCATTTTAAAAAAGGCGAAGCATGATAAATTCACCCTAACCCACACCCCTGTTTTAAAGGTTTGCTTTGGCTCGAATACGCTCCATTTGGTAGCATTCACTTCAACTTGCATGAGAGAAATGAGATGAAATAAAAGGATTCTCTTTTTTAAAAGCAGATAGGTTCTGCTTTTTTAAGGCATATAAGAGCTACTGTGGCATGCTAGACCTTCTTTGTGCCAGGGATTTAAATTTTTACAAATGAAGCTGCTGAATTTGTAGATCTGCCTTTAAACCCTGAGTCAAAAAAAAAAAAAAAAAATCTATGCGGGGCAGCCCGGGTTGTGCTCTAAAAGCTTAAGAAATGGATTGTGGAGTTTCACTTGGAGACATTTTCTCTCGGAAAAGCAATAATGTTTTGTCCTCTAGAGTCAAACCATTTGTGACATTTGCTTTGATGAAAGGCAGGCCTGACCGACACAGAACTTTCTTTTCTCTCCTAGTGTAGAGCTTATCGATTGATTTAATATACATTTATTATACTTATCTAAAAAGACATGGAAAAGTGACCTGTGTCTCTGATTGGCAGACCCTGGGGTGTTTCTGAATGTCCACTAGGAACTGGCTTATCATATAGATAATTTTTGTTTTTCCTGATGCTGAGGGTTGAACCTACAACCTCTCTATGTCTCTAGCCTGGTCAGCCAACTTTGTGATCCAAGTCCTAGTATAAGGTAAGATAGCCAAGGCTATCACTATTGACAGGAGAGACCTATTCTTGAGCAAGTTACATCACTATAGAGGGCACGCAATATTAAGGAATTACTGGTTTACAGTGCCACGGAGTCCTAAATAGGAAGTATGAGACCCAAGCAGGTTTACATTAACATTTTCTCTTGGTTTACAAGCATATTAAGTAATTATTCCTGTCCCCTCCTTTCATCAATCCATCCCACCCCTTCCCACTCCCCTGTCTGTCTGCTTCTATGGGTCTCAGGTTTCCCTCTGGAGCATCTGCTGTAGCAGGGGTTCAGGCCTCTGTGGCAGACCAAATGGATACCTTAATAAAGGATAGAGGCGGGGCTGGAGAGGTGGCTCAGAGGTTCAGCCTCTGCCTTGCAGGCGGAAGGTCCTGAGTTCGGATCCCAGACCCCATGTATAGACACCGGGCAGAAGCAGGGGCGGCCTGCGCTTCTGGTCCTGGTAGGGCAGAGCCTGTGAATCCTGAGGCAGAAGGAGGTGGAGGCGTCCATGGTGGTTCCCGAATTCGCCCGTGGTTCTACACGCACACACACACACACACAGTTGAATAAATAATAATAATAAAAAAATAAAGGATAGAGGCTCATGAAAGATCAGAAGTCCAAGGACTTTTAGGAGGAAGAAAGTGTTGTTGATTGAAAGAAATGCAGGGAAGGTGGGAAGACAGAGCACGTGGTATTAATAAGAGGTAGGAGGTAAGTAAGGCACAACTTTGAAAATGATGTTCAGACAACAAAGGAATGACATGGAATGATGGGAAGGAGACCAGAAGATTATGAGCAGCGTGAGCTTATGTCTGTCTTGCACAGATTGGCTATAGATATGTGTCCATTTGTTGGGACCATTGGTTGTCCAGTTAATTGGCCAAGCACTATTCAGGTCTACTTGTAAGATGTTTTTGGTTGAGACTAACTTTGACTGTGTAGAGCAAATTACTTCATTATCAACAACAACAAATTTCAGACTTAGATATCATCTGCCCTTAGAATTCATGTAGTTTGACTAGCCAGTGTCTGAGCCTTCAGACTTGAATTGGAAGTCACATCATCAGCTCTCTCATGTCTCCCAGCTGCACATGGAATAGCTTGGTGGTTTTCAATTTCCTTAGAAGAAATGGGTCTCCTGTTGTTTCTATTTCTCTGATTCACACAGTTACCCTGACTTCAGGGTAGAGAATGGGAAAGGTGCTGAAAGAAGACTCCAAAAATCTAAGCCAGAGTCTGTTAGCCAGGCAGCTGGCAGAAGGTAGAACTTACATTCGATGATCAAGTGAGTCAAGACTTGCTCTTGATATTTTAATGACATAAAAGAAAATTCAGTTAGGCACGTTGGGATGGAGTTGTGTTTGAGATATTAAATGGAAATATGGCCATACAGAAATAGACAAAGTGATATATTTATAATTTGATTATCGGTTGGTGCATGATGGCATAATTTGCTAAACTATGGCATTGAGTGCATCAAACTTCAAATTAAATATCTATAAGTATCGTGTTCTGTAGCATTCCAACTAGATTTGGCTGGGGAGATTAGGAAAGTATACTTACTCAGGAAGTACTTGACTGGCTAATTCATGGTGTGGATAGAGTCCTATTAGCATGAAGAAATCCCCTCAAACCTTTGCAGCTTACAGCTGGAGAGGTGACATGACCCTGATAGGAGTTCCAGAAGGTTCTGTCTGAGGCAGGACCCAGAGGGTGTGGCATAGCTCTCGTTAGAGGCCTTGCCACCTTCTCTTATGACCGAGAGAAAATTAGTCATGTTCCCTGTGTTTATAAAGATCTGAATTTGTCTCACTATCCCATCGTTTCCTGACACAGCTTGGCGTTCCTCTAAACTCCTTCTGTACTCCAATTCCATTTCACTGCCGTGTGACGCAGGGGACAGCCACCCTGTCCCCTTTGCAATTCGGGTTTCGCTCAGGTGTCTCATGAATCATAACCCCTCCAAACTTTAAATGCGATCACAGGCCTGTTTTGTGAAACTCAGGAATAATTTATTTGCTGTCGGTGTTATCAGTTTGTTCTCTCTGTCTCTGGCTCATTTTTTGTTGAAATTGTTTTTTGTCAAAACAGTGATTACTTATCCAGATTTCTCGTTTTCATTTCCTTCATCATAAAAATCTACATTAATCACTTCCAAGCCCAGACAAGCTTCTGGATCATATTTTGCTTTCTATGCCCAGCGAATGACTCCAGTAGCTTTTGGTACTTTGGAGAGTGACCTTCGGGGCATCATGAAAAGGGCATCATGCGAGGGAGCTGAGATGGAAGAGAGTTAGTGCCAGTCTCTTTCCAGCAAACGGCAAAGCCACATCAACATCTCAGATCACTCTGTCTTGTAAGTTGGAAGGAAAAAAGATTGTCAGTTATGGCTGAAAAGGGCAGAGCGTAGAAACAGCTTGCAGGAAGTGAACCTTTGCTATCAGTCACTGTAACCGAACTCAGGGAATCTTTAGACTGGGTGGGACATTTCGATGTTGTGAGATCACATGGGAGCTTTTGAGATGTAGGCCACGCTTCACCAAAACTAAAGGATGACAGGGTTGCCACATGTTCTAGGTCCGTGTCAGGGTTTGAAACGTGTCCCCCACAGTCTCATGTGTTTGGCAAGGTCATGGCACCTTGAGAGGTGGAAGCTTGCTGGAGGAAGGCAGTCACTGGGGGTGGGCCTTGAGGTGGATGAGTCCCACCCTACCTCCAGGAAGAGTCTGCCTTTGCAGCAAGCAGTCTTGCAGTTCTCAGTCTCAAGATGTCTGCAGTGACATAGCCTCCTCCAGCTTTGGCCGCCTCCACCATGAGAAAGTGTATCTCCCTTGTGGAACCGTAAGCTGAATAAATCTCCCTGTCTCCCATAAGTTGCTTGACTTTGGGGGCTCTCTCCCTGCAATGGTAAGGAGTAACTGTTACAGTCCATCACACGGGGTGGCTGGAGAACCATGAGCACGATGCACTGAGCAGATCTTTGGATTTACTAGAGATACTTACAATCCCACCTATGGGAGGATCTCGCATAACTTCTGGAGGGCAAATATCCCACGCTGCAGTCAAAGTAGGTGGACAGGTGCACAAACTGCACACCACTGTGTGGCGGAAGCGCGTTCTGAGAAACGCGTCAGTGGGCAGTTTCACTGGTGTGTAAATATCACACAAATGGAAATGGCACAGGCCAACCACACAGCTGCCCTTGATCAAAGCAACCTGAGATTTGTGAGGCCGCTGCCTGCACAACACGGGAGATTGCTTTCTAGGGCAGTTCTTTGTCTGTAAAGACAGGTTCTAAAAGTCATGATCAAAGCAAGAGCATAGTATTTGCATAAAGTTAAACAATAGTCATTTGTCAAGGATAATGTGACGTATGCATAGCAGGCTTAGAACATCATCACCAGCCCCCCTAGCACATGCACACACATGTAACGCCATGATACAATATCAAGAGTCACAGGAGGTCTCCACTGTGTTTTCATGTCATGAAGAGGGTTTTCCAAACCCAGCTTACCGCATGATCTCACGGTACTTCTGTGTTGCTAGTTTAATGATACTGTGCACACCAAACTTCTGCCCGGTATCAAGTAGTAGTACATTGATGGCGATTTTTCAAGTATACCTAGTTCTCAATTTACTCATCGATGGGGAGTTCCTGGTTCTCAATCTGTAAAGGTTCAAAGGTTAATTCTGATTTCAAGATGTATTTCAAAGTCGCTTCCATGTTTTCTCTATGCTATTGGATAAACTCTGAGGAACAAATCTTTATGTACGAAAGAAATGGAACAGAGATCCTGAGGCTAGACAATTAAAAGATATTTATTAGAGGGAAAGAGAAGCAGCACATGGATGGAGGTCAGAGGACAACTTTAGAAGCCATTTTTCTCTTTCCATCATATGAGCTTCTAGAGATCAAACTCAGGTTGCCATGTTTGAGAGCAGATGCTTTACCAGCTGAGCCGTCTTGATGGCTCCATGCTAGACAATTTCAACAATACGCGATCCAGTCAACCATGACACTAAACTGCATGGTCTGAGTAGTTCTTGAAATGAAAACCGATGGGCCTGACCTCCTTTTTCTATATATACTGAGTCAACCTGTATTTTTCAGTTAAACCTTCTTTGACTCTTACTTGAAGGAAACCCAGAGCACTCCTTGTCTTGTTCACTGACATATTTAGATGGATGTGGCTCTGGTGCTTCTCCATCCTATACTGTACACATCAGCCTCTTCTACGGAGAGTGTCCTGTCTTGCTCACTATGTGCCCCATTGATGAGAGGAAGCAATACACTATAGGTAACATCACATGCCCAGAGAGTTAGTTGGAGATCCCCTTTAGGGCTCCTGATTCCCATATAGTATGCATTATAATATTGGATGGTTGTAGTTATTGAAAAGTACTTTTCCACATTGGGTAAAAATCTTCTTTCTATAACCTGCTATGTTATCTACAACTTCCATAGATGCACTCAGTTTTTTTTTAATTTATGTTTTCTAGTTTTATAAGCATACTAAGTACTAATCCCTGCTTTCCTCCCTTTCCCCTCCCTCCCATTTCTCTCCCTTTTTCTCATCAATGCATTCCACTCCCACCCTCCTGCCTGTACACTTCTATGAACTTCAGGGTTCCCTCTAGGCTGTCTACTCTTGTGGGGGTTCAGGTCTCTGTGGCATATTAAATTACCCATTCTCAGGCCACCCCACTGATAGGGCATCTCCTTTACTCATCCAGCCCTAGTCTCCAAGGTTTCCACTGTGTGTTCTTATCTCTCTTGAGTTCCTTGTGGTCTGTGGGGGCATGTTGTATGTCAGTCATTATGTAGGTCTGTAAAGACAAATCTCACTAGATGCACTCAATTTGAAAAGACAAGCACATTGTTATTCTGAAGTTTCCTTTGTCCAGTCTGAAGAGGGTCCTCCTGTCCTGTAGGAGGTAGGAGGTGTGCCACCTTTATTCCTTGATATTTATCATGATATCCAATTTCCTTCTTGTTCCTCAAGTCTCTTTTAAGGTCACCTCTTGGTGGCTTTCCTAGATCACCGTGATCATTCAATCACATTACCTCATTTCCTTAGACACAGTTTGTGATTGTTTTCTTAGTTAATTTAATTCTCTCCTGTTCAAGGTTCAGGTCTTTCAAGGAAGTCATTCTATTAGCCTTAGTCTTCATAAACATTTGTTAAACCAACATCCCCCTTGGAATCTGCTGCAATCTGAGTAAAGTCAAGGGTCCCAAACCACTCTTTCCTTTTCTTCCTATCTTTCTTGTATGATTTAGGACAATGTAAGATGATTTTTGAAGTTGAGTTATATTAAAATTAGGAATCATAAAAAATCATAAATCAAAAAGCTCATATTTTTCTTGTTATCTTTTAGCTTTTCAACGAAAGCCGTGGTTTGTCCCTAATTGGCACAGAATCGTCGTTGCTTTTTCTGTGTGCCGCTTTGTCACCTTTCTTCCCAGTTTCTTGGAGAGAACATAGGGAAGCGGCATAAAGATGGTGGTCAGACTTGGGTGTGATCCCAAGCGTGGACAACTGTGTTGTTTGTCCTGGGCAGAGCTGTGAGCCTTCAAAGGTTGAACTTCTTCCCATGACCAGATGGGATAGCAGCATCTTTCTTTTGGTTTGCTATGAAGCCAGAGTGTGCAAGTGTAGGTAACGCTTTGATAAATTTATGGCACACGGCCATAGCGACAGGTGTTAGTATTAGTTCATTCAGTTGCTGATGTTCATCAGCCCTTCTCACTTGCTTAGAACTGATACCAACTACTGTTCCTAACTTTAACTTCTCTCTGGCTTTGCTTAATGAGAAGCATTGTGTTGTAGTTAGCATATTCATTATTAGTTTTCAGAACATACTTCATTACATTTAATAATTAAATTGCTAATTAAGTTATTATTACTGTATTTAAGCATATCAATACATGACATGGCTAACAGAGAATATCATTCACTACAATATTCAGAGTCAAGGGGCCCCAAGAGGCCCACTCTGTCTGCCAGGTTCCTTCAAACCATGAATCTTCAGTGAATCAAACCTAAATCTTCAAGGACCGAAACACTAACATCATGCCACAGTCTCTGTAGAATTATTCAATTCCCTTTGCTGCAGGTCAAAACTGATTATAATCTGTTCCTCAACAGTGTAAGGGCTTCTGAGTTGTGTTTAGAAAGTAACATTTAGTAGCTTCTCCATATCTGTGGTCGTCAAAGTGACTATGTATGAAATCATAACTATTATAACTGAAGCTTCCAAAGAAACTCTCTATGAACTTCTTGGTAACATACCAACTCTCAAACATTACATTCTCTACTCTGAGTCTTTCTAAATCAAGGAGACACAAATAGACTTGAACATCACATCAATGATACATTCCAGGTTCTGTTTGAGTACTGTTTTTTTTAAGGAAAATCTTATTAAGACCTAATCCTTTCAGAAAATTTAATGGTTCACACAGCTAACCCAATTCCAAGTGTAACAGAGAATTAGGCTGTTAACTATTATAATTTGTGAATGTCTTCATTTTAATTATTCTTGTACGTGGGCGTCTCACTTAAACTCTCTAGCTTTGATTAGCTGTGTGATTCATGGCAGACACAGGTTGCGTCTAGGAGTTCAGAGTAAATTCTCGACACCAGGCTTGTAACTAACTTGACCATGAGGACCCACTTTTTTTCCCATGTGATGAGAAACAGTTAGACTAGTAAATGAAAGGATGCCTCTTTGAGCCCTCAACACATTCCATTCCCAACACGTGGACTCTGAAAGATTAACATTAAGTGTACTGCATGTCACCATTATAATGTACTAGATCTCTTGCACTGAGCTGAGGATCACGTGACCTTCATCTTTCATGCAGACTCAGCAGACTAAGACTCAGTAGACTTCCCCAGGAACACTGTGTTCTACTTATATATATGCCCTCCAGGAATCTATCTATGCCTATGGGGGTCAAAATACGTGAGCTCCATAATCTTGAGAAGGCTCCAACACAGCCAGCGTCACCGTCTGATTGCGAGTTGTCCCCACAGACTCATGAGCTTGCATCTTTAGCTGGGGGTGAATGTTTGGGAAGGTTGTGGCACCTTTGAGAAGTCACACTTTGCTGGAGGAAGACATGTCAGGGGGGTGCGGTGGGCCCTGAAGCTGGGGATTCCAGTCCTGCTTCCTGGCATTTTCCTCTTGCTCCTTCTATTCTCCGAATGGCTGTGTTGACCAAAACGAGCCTCCTGCTTCTCTGTCCAGCCAGGCCTTCTGCTCTATGACTTCCACCATAACGGATCTCTCTCCCCTCTAGAATCATAATCCAGATAACTCTCCCTTTCTCACTTAAGTCGAATATGAGAGTTGTCTCACAGTGATAAAAGTCATAATTCAGATACAAATAACTATACTTAAATCTTAATATTGAAAAAGGCATTCAAAAATGTTTTTTGGTCGCAATTATGGTACACTGAAGGCACTGTGCTATTATCAATATTAAAATCTAAGATCATACAGCTCAGCGCAAACAACAGAGTAGATGTTCCAACCACAGCCTTTTCACAAGAACCAAAAAACTGCCTCTATTTCCTGAAAATGAGGAAATTTAGATTCAGTTTTAGTGCTCTTAGGGGAAAAGTAAATTATAATTAAATAAAATTTAGGGAGTACCTAATCTGTATTAAAAGACATTTTGGTTAATGTGAATGGCTGCACTTAAACAAAAGTACATGGTTCTTATTGGATATTAATTGAAAACTTCTATTTTTATTCCAGCCGTGAAGTAAGGAAATTGAATGGTAACTAAGCAGCCTGCGTTTCTGTATTTCATTTCAGGACCCGCTGATAGGCATAAGGCTTCAGGGGTGTTTGGAAGAGAAGTGGACAGTCTGCTCTTGGGAGACCGCTCCATGCATGGACGCTGTGGCTGAACCAATAGCAGGTAGGCTTTGAAAGTGACTGTGAATGGTTAATTAGAATGGTCCCCGTGTACTGAGTACTGATGGGGCCCCCACACTTTTGCATGGTCTAGGGGTTCTCAGGGTATCCTATGCATTACTCGTAGAATGTCTATTGGACAGATGAGGATCAGTACAATCAAACAGCTTCTCAAGGTCATCCATTCAGAGATGGGCATTTTGTGAATGAGATTTTCTAGTTTCATTGTTCACATAAGTTTCACTGGAGTGACTAGCTGTCAGTTACGTTAGAGTCTGGGGCACAAACCTGTTGAAAGGCCAGGGTTTCCTTGAAGTCTTTTCATATTTAATTTACATAAATTTCTTATTCCGTCACATAAAAGACCCTTAGTTAAAGGGAAAAAAATACTTATTTTTCATGGTAAGTGGCTTGATTTCTAACTGTTGTAGTCTGGATAGGAAACGTCTCCATGCATTGCAGGCTAGTTTGTAACCTCTCCAATTCTAGAAAGAGAAAGTTGTGATTAAAGTAAGGCAGAAAGTGGAATGTGGAGTCTATGAACTAGAGGTCACCGGGCTCCCAGGGACCTTGGCTAGGATCTCGCCCTCGTGGTTGGCACAGGCCTGGGAGTGCTCATTTCAAGGTGCCATGGGAAAAGCAGCTGGAGGAAGGCTTAGTTGGGGAGGCCGATGAAAGGATGTCACTCTTATCCTCTCTCTGCTCTGCTCGTTGTCTCGATAGGTCATAATTCCATTTCAGTCCTCTCGGATTTCCACGATTAGTCTCCCTTGTCGGAGAAGTTAGAGGACTGCGCTACACTTACAGTTCAGGCACCCAAAGTGGAAATTGTTGATTGCTTGTATCGTTACAAGGGAGGCACGAGAGACCTGCAGCTTCTTCTTGGTTTGCCTGTGCAAACAGCACACGCTTTGCTGTCTTTGCGTGCTTAATTTTATGATATTATAAACAGCAACCTTTCTACCATCCATCCTCGCGTTGTAAACAAAAGCTCGATGTAGAACTTAGGGTGTTTCTTTCAAAGGTCGCGTAAGCAAGATCCTACTGATTAGGGGCTGGTGGTTAGATAAAAAAAAAAAGATACTACTGATGATGGTGATGATAGTATTGCTCATTAATATTCATTAAGGAATTTCATCTAGTTTAGCCATTTATTTTCATCTCTTAGTGCGTCCTTCCATTTAGGGGCTGCTATAGCCTCAAGGGATATATCTTGCCCATCTTATTTCCATTTTGTCTCAGCAAGGTACCTTACAGTTCAGTCTCACTGTTTCCACTCCTCTAAGCAACACTTTTGCTCATATGTGAGTCAGCAGACTTTTATTGTCAGTATGAATCATCGGGGTCGTAACAGTCCGTGGCCATAAAGAGGGGGTCTTGTTCTCAAGGGAAACCTCAGAGTATACTAATTTGCTTTTCTTCACCCAGAGCCATGCGTAAAATCTCAAGGAACTATGAGGATGATATATAGCTCATACTATATTGTGATGTAAAGCAAATTCTTTACACAAGCAAGTATCGGTGCTAACAATAATGTTTAAGGAGATTATTTATCGTTGGGCATTAAGATAAATCTTTTTCAATTACTTTCTAATGAAATGTAGCAATTACCTTTTGAGTGGTGACATACGGCTGCAATCTATTCCGCAGGGGATAAATCTTGCATATACAAGGTTTCAAGGGCTCCCTCCTGAACTGACTTAATTACTGATGTAAACAAAGATAGAGGATTATTCTCACACTTATCGATAAATCTTCAACCCCGCCGCGAGAGAGTTCTCTGGATTAGACCACATTCATCATCAGGTAATTTCCAACCCTTACAGGACAGATCTATTATAAAAGCAATGTGTTTGCAAGCCAGCTGATGTAGGAGTGTGTCTATTATTCATGTGGACGAATCCTGGGGTAATGGGGGGGGGAAGGAGTCATAGAGGATGTTGTGTACTGTGGAAAATGGAATGCTCTAAAGCAACTGTTGGGTTGTCTGTTGGCCAGAGACAATGCTTACTGACACAGGGAAAGGTCGGCCATGATTCTAGAATGTGGGGGCTGCTGAACAGAACCTCCACCAATCTTGTGCCATAGTGGCACCTCTTGCAGTAATTTTTTTTTCAAGAGGAGCTAAAGAATCCAGCGGAACTGAATTGTGATGAACTGGATCAGAGACAGGAAGAAAGCTTTAGGACACACTTCATTGCCCAAAGTCCTTCCCCCTGCTTTTCATTACCTTTCGGTCTTTGATAGACAGGGCATATGCAGTATTGAACGTAATACTGTGTCTCCTTACTCTCTGGGGGATATGTCCAAAGCCCCTCAGTTGGGCCTAAAACCACAATAAGTCAGAGCCCTGGGTATGTTATATTTTGGTCTTGTATTTGCATATCAATTAATATCCTAACTCATTTGCTTTGAACTGTATTAATGAAATACTCAATGTTCAGTGAGTCCATTTGTAAAGATTCTTTGCTTGCCCAAACTTTAGTCAGTTTCCAGAACATTCTCCTAGACTTATCTGTGCCATTCACTGGACTCTCGATCAGAGGTCCTTGGCTACACATTCTTACTTGCCCAGTCAGTTTCCAGAACATTCTCCTAGACTTATCTGTGCCATTCACTGGACTCTCGATCAGAGGTCCTTGGCTACACATTCTTACTTGCCCAGTCTCTATTCAAGGTTGAGCTAAATATCTCTTCCTCTAGTTTAAAATCCAATTCTACCAAACCCACCCAGCCCACCTAGAGACACTCGAAGATAAATCTCTGTAATACTTACAGTAATTGCAAGGATTATGAGGAGGGATGGGGTAGGAGGGCCAAACCAGAAACAAGGAGAGAGGGGACCATGTTACAGCAGAGAAAATAGGTCTCCATCAAGGACTGCAAGTAAGTAATGAGACATCTGGTTAAGTTCACAGACTTTTCCTGATCATTTACAACTGAGGGGGTATGATCTCAACAGAAGGGGAGGGCATATAGTCTGGCAGATAAAAAATAACCATTTTGCAAATGGGTGATTGACCCCTCCCTCACTGTGGTTTCCTACTTTTATTACATCTACCTTTGAATGTGCTCTTATAACAAGACTCTAGTTTAACAGCTTTTTGTCTCTGGCCAGGGGGTGACATACAATGCCCATGAGGATGGAGTGAAGGGCGTTGCAGGAGCAGCAAAACTGCAAAAGAAAAATCAACAAACCGCAATCCAGAACTTCAGAGACGGCTATATCAACCACCTAGAACTAGGCCAGACTAATCTCTCCCTGTCCTGAAGCTCAGGGAAATTTGCAGAAGAGATGGAGGTAAGATTGTAAGAGCACAAGGATGGGAGGAGCAACGACTTGCAAGATTCTCTACACTAGTTAGGGCCGAAGCAATCATAATAGGACTTTGCACGCCCTGCGCAATGTCCAACACACTGTTGACCCCACAAAGTCTAGCATCTGCTAAAGGCACCAAGATCCTTGGAGGCAAGGGATTGACAGCCACAGTAGTGTTCCTATGCTTAAGGGGAACACAGGAAAGGGTTCTGGGAAATGCCACTGGGTCCTTGTATGTCATCAGAGAGGACAGACTGGTAGGCACATTAAAGGATTCTCTGGGGATTGGGGGGGGGGAGGAGGGAGGAACCGGTGTACCTACTAAGTTTGTATGAGCGGAAATTTAAGAAAAAAAATGTTTAAGAAAAAAAAATGTTTAAGAAAAAATAAAATCCAATTCCTGAAGTTTCGAGTGAAGTCTACCTTCATTTTTGATACCATTCTATGGATGTTTATTGAAGCTTGTTTAACAGTCCATTTTTATCCCTACTGTTGTAGTTGAGGAAAGTAAGATTCAGAGAAGGTAAACAACTCCCCCGTGTCACAGAATGTCACACAGCTGGAAAGATCCAGAATTTACATTTGAATCCAAACACCCTGGCTCTAAAATCAGCATTTGTTTCATTGCCTCTTTGGGGGGAAGACGAACACTTAAGCTGATTTCCAGGATACGGGGGAAAGCATTTGCTGGAAAAGAATTAGGAAGGAGGCGGAGCGTCTGAGCTGGGGACAGGAAGAGCTCGGTTAGATTTGCCAAGGAGACAGCAGAGGGTGTTCTAGTCGGCATAAGGAGTTGGTTATAAGGGAAAGAGAGGGGAGGAGGCCAATGATTAGGACTCATTGGCCGAGAAAGACGGTGACTGCAGATGACAGGGTAGGACTGTGGTCAGAAAGATTATTTCACCGTAGGGGAAAAAATAGATGGCAAGGACTGGTAGGAAAGACAAGTATTCTGAGCAGAGGACTAATGCCCAGGAGTTGGTTTATAGATATTTCTCTTCATGTTACAGTTGCTTAAGTTCATGCCAGTCAGCAAGATTAGGAGTGAGTATAGGGTGATGTCAAGGGACATGAGTTCAGACACAGGTGACTGGACTATAGTACGTCCCCGAGAGATGGGCATATTGATGGGCAGTTCTATAAGGATTTGAAGCTTACAGCAAAGTCTCTCTGAGAAGAAATAAGTAGAAAAGTATATCTAAAATATTTCAGATTTTCAGAATTTTTCAAGGGGTAGCCATCTTTAAGATAGATTGCATCAAGATAACTACTTAGACATGAATACCACTGAGAAGTGTTACAATTGAGAACTTGAATACCACTGAGAAGTGTTACAATTGAGAACTGCAAAATTCTTAAAAGACGACTAGAATTTGAAAGAGGAAATCCTTTTTATATTAGAAAGTGACAGAATATTTACAGTGGAGAGCTTGAGATTAATAGTAAGCCGATGAAAATATGGATGTAGAGGTTAACAGCTATCATAGTTGAGGTGTTGACTGTAAAGCAAAATTCTTTTTGTCTTTTCTTTGAGAATCAGAAGACCAGTCATACTGCATTGCGGGCATATGTCAAGGGCCAGTTTCTTGTCTCAGAATTTCTGTTCCCACAACCACTGATGAGGAGGCAGCGGGCCATGGGAAGATGCCCTGGGCTGAGACCTCTGAGATGGGCCAAGTGGAAGACCGCAAAGCTAGACTTGTAGCTGACACTCTGGTTAGGGCTATGGCGGCCATTTTTTTTCCACCTCTAACAGAAGCAGGGAGGAATCATCTGCAGACAAAGGGACAACGTGCATCACTGATGGTGACAATTCTTGTTTATGAACCCAACACGCCTGGCTACCTTTGTGTTCTCAATCATGCTCCTATTCCTTTGCAACCAACGGACCTAATACTGTTAGCTTTAGTTGGACACTCAAGTGGTTTCAAGATGATGAATAACAGGATATCAGAGTCGGAAGGGTCTGGCGCAGTCTTCCTTGAGAAAAGTGATTCACTCAGACCACATTTCTAATAGACACTGCTTCTTGATCAAGCTTGACCCGCCCCTGACATAGTCTTAGTTGTTCTCACAGTTTACTGATATGTAATTGCAAGGTTTCCTCTTCGACATATAATTTCTACAGGTGCCAAGTCCCCACATTGCAGCATCTTCTGTTCCAGTGAGGAGCACTTCCAGCCTCAGGGGCCCCAGAGGGACGATGTAAAGGGCTTGGCCAAAGTGCCCTCTGGCAAGGGAACCTTAGAGAAGTTGGATTTACTGAGATAAACACAGCAAGGCATCCACTCTCAAGCTCTGGTGTGTATGAGGAGGAGATCTCCCAAGTATGTCCAAAAGATTTGCTCAGCCTGATGGCTACTAGATGCTGTGTTCAGGATGAGAATTTTGTCAGTTCGCAAAAACACCAAGATGAGGACTTGACACACAGATGCCTAAATGTGTTGCCTGCGACTCAAGTGCATCTGACATTTACAAGCCATATGAAAGCCTTATGACTTGAATAACACACAGCTTATGGTATTTTCCTGTGCCATCGTTCTATCCTGCTGCACTGTCCAGGAATTCCATGATTGTGACTTGACATGTTACACGCATGTCACATTCAGTCCTGCATCCGTGCTCAGAGCCTGGCTTTGTGTAGGATGGTGACCAGGGTTTCCTGTCTCCCAGGTCTGCATGCCACGGTGCCTACCACCTCCTCTGTGTCACCTTGATGTCACACCCACTGAAATTACCCTGTTCCAAGTCACCAACGTATCTCCTCTGTACTATTACAAAGGTTTTATAATTCTGTTTCTATCATGGTCCCTTTCAATTCGCCCAATTACCTTCATTAAATAGAAGTTGGACTGCACTTTGTGTACACACTCACACACACACTCAAACACATGCTCTAGTTTAAAGTGCTTCAATGGATTCTAATTGCTCAGAAGCTATACGTTGATTATCTTACATGGTGCCCAAAGTTCCGCACTAGCTAGAGTTTCTGAACTCAGATTTCACTTTTGTCTCTCTTCTGGACCTTACACGTGCCAGACTTCTCCACCAATGAGTTCTCACCCCAAGATCATGGTCGCCAGGGACTTTCTCCTGCTCATTGGTAGAGCCTGACTCAAGTATTACGCATCGAAGGAAGCTTGCCTGGCTATTTGGACTAATTTCACTTCCTCGTACATCACGCTCATGTGGCATCCTGACTCTTGCCCTCACAGCATTGGTACCTGCTGTGACTTTATATGTTTTTGCAGCATGACTGATTTAGTGCGTGCCTTCACTAAGATACGAGCTACAGCGGGGGGAGGGGTCTCTTCTCCCATCCCCACCTCGTTTGGCTTTCTTCACTGCTATATTCTGATGACAAGATAGTATTGACACCTCTTGCGTTCACAGTCTGGGTTGACTTAGCACGAGAGGGAAAGCTCCCGTTGAAACTATGTAGTGTCAGACTCATCTGTGGGAAAGTGTTCTAGTGTCCAGATCCACAGTCAATACGTGAGAGCGTCATAATAGATAGGTGGGCAGAACACACAATCTGAGGTTCTGAAGGGGAGTCATATGCTCCTGTTGTAATATAAACCTTGGCCCAGTGGGGGTGTCTGCTTGCTGATGAGCTGAGGGTGTTTGTAAGGTCTCAGTGGCTGTTTGTCAGGGAGAGTTACAAGCATAAAGAGTTCCAGTTCATAGAGAGCTTTGGGGTGAGATGACCTCTAAGCATCCTTCTCTGAGATGCTGTTTGATGCAAAGTGTGTGATGTGTTGCAAATCTGGAAGTAGGTAGTAAAACACGGTGTGATATGATAAGTCCCATGGTCACAAGAGAATTTATTATGGTGAATATTGAACCTGGAGCCCAGGAATCAGACGAAATGCAAGCCCAGAGTGGTTGTGGCATAGATTTTACAACAACGGTGTCATCAGACTTTAATGATTTTCTTCTTGTCACACCTCTAATCAATGTGTGACTGTCCACAGCTTCCCTTCCTCCCCATGTCTGGGGAAATGACTTGATTGCACAGTAGTCTCTCTGACCTGTTCCTTCCTCCACAGAATCTGAACTCACTGCTTTCATTTTCCTTTCTAACTTTCAAAATGGGAGTCACGCTTGGGAGGAAAAAGTTCACTTTTGACTAATACATTGCTAAAGAGTAGAGCAAGAGAACCCACCTCCTAAGGGCTTTGGTGTTTCAAAAGTGGGTTAGACTCGGTATGAACCCCAAACCTCCTGGGAAAAGACAGGTGTAGAGTGGTCCCCCGGGATGTTCTCTGTGAATGACCCTCAGCTTTAGTAGGTGCATCAGCTCAGCTTATCAGGAGACCAGAAGGGGAAACAGTGGGGGCAAAGTGAGATTGGCTTTTCTTTGCTCATGACCTTTCTCAACCATAAGGAAAACGTGGCCATCAGAAAGGGGACTCATTGCTTCTCACCCACCCAGTTCCCCTTCACTCTGTCATAACTACTCATATGCTTTATCATGCTTTATCTTCCCTCCTTTCAGGATGTAGTCACCCTAAATCCTTCCCTCCCTCCCCATGAAGTCCATTCCTTCCACTTTCAGTTTTTTTTTATTTTTGGGTTTCATACAATGAAATTATGTGTTTTTACCCCTTACTACCCATTCCCATAAGCAGTTCACTTATTCTCTGCACTAAACACCTTGTATTGTGTCTTGGTTGAGCGCCAGGAGTATCTCTGCTGTATAGGCATCCTTTCCACTTCATGCACCGTTCTGCCTGTCTGCCTCTATGCACCCCCACGTTCACTCTGGCTTGTCTACTCCTATGGGGCCTCAGGCCTCCATGGTATATCAAGTTACCTCTCTTCAGGCCGCCTTGCTGATAGGTGCATTTCCCTTTGCTCATCCAACTTTAGACCCAAAGGTTTCCGCTGTAAGTTCTCATTCCATGGGTATAATAACAGCTGCCTGTAAAGCACTTTGATATATCTCCTGATTAAGTTTATTGCCCTGTTACTCTCCACCTTCTTTTCTTCCCTTCTTCTGAGGGAAGATCTCAGTTCCTTTCTCTCCTGCAACCATTCATACCTCCATTCAGACACTAATCCCAGATACCCCTCTAGCTAATTTTACCTTCTCTAGTATCAGAGTTCCTTTATTTGCATATTTTCACTCTTTTCAGTTCTGTCATGGGAATCAACCTATTGGTCCAGCTTGGTGTCATTAGCTAATCTCTCAGCAGTAATTTACGATATTCTCACCTACCTTCTTTATGAACCTATTAATGAAACACTCAGCTTCTAGGATAGCTTTCTTCTTCCTTTCTTTGTTTTTCTTCTTCCTTCCTACTGGTAGCATGTAGATTCTTTGTCAACTCTTTGGCCTCGAACAATATCTTCCAGGATATGTTAACTTATGTCTTCACCTGTCTATCTATAGGATTCCAAGATTGACATCTTTGGTTTGGATTTTCTATGTTTAATTGCCTATTGAATTTCTCTATCCAGATAGCTAACTTAATGCATTCCAACTAAATTCTTTATTTTGGCACCCCTAACTCTATACCTTCTCTGCTTCTGACAACCCCCCCCCCCAAAAAAAACTGACCTCATTGATCATAGCCATAGACAGTAGCACCAGTTCCTCTTCTTCTCTGACAACCATACCCTGATATTAGGATATCTTCCTGTCACCCCTAGATCTTGCACAAGCTCCTTCATTGCTATCCTTTCCATCTTGGAGAGGCCAAACATTGGTCAAGATGACACATTTGGACCAATGCGATCCGTAGAAATTTTGGGCTTCTAAAAAAAGTCTGCCTTTGAGTGAATAAGGAAAAAAAGCCTTTTTGGGAGGTGAGGGAGAAAGTCATTAGGTAAGTAAGTCAACAGGAACATATAGCCCTTTGCTAGATACTTTGTAACTAGCTCTTCTTCATCTAGATGTACCCGGGATCAATTCTGGGCTTAGTGTACCTACTTGGCCAATGGTCTATCCCTAAGTTACATCCCCAGACCATCCTTTTGATTCTTAGCAGACATAGTGCCCTGCTGAAGACTCACAGGTGCCAATCATCTCTGCACAAGGCTCCGGTCTTCCTGGCTGGGTCCCCAGACTTCCTCTTGCTCCCTTCATGCTAACTGCATAGGTCCTTGCTGAAGGCCAGAAACCTGCTCCCACTATCTGCTTCCTGAAACATACTTAGTTCACTCACTTCCATTCACGCAAGAGAGTGGGTCAGAAAGGTAATTCCTGATCGCTCACCTGGAATAGGATCCTTACCACCCTCCATTTAATGCCTTTGTGCATCTACCACCTTCACGTCATTACATGGTCTATTGTATCTGTCACATCCCAGAGGATCAGTTAATAATCTTTTAGAATTGATGCTCCATGAATAGCATTGAAAGGCTAAGAGAAAAAGACACAGATACAAACATGTTCTCAAAGTTCAGATCTTCCTCATTCCCTGGGAAAGTAAAAGGTAGATCTTCTGAGACCATCAGGGCAGGAAGCCACGCTGAGAATCAGTAAGGAAGGGCACTAGGTCATCTACAGTGGCCCTTTCTCTTGGTCAGTGTTTCTTTCTAAGTAGGATGTTGACAGAGGGACCAAGGAGAGCCATGAAGTGCAAGGAGAAAAATGGATCCTCGTGGCGCAGTGGTCGCCAGCCGTGCACACGAAAACATGTGGTGTGCTCTGTAGACAAACCCTACAGAGAGCTGCTGTCCTGTGTTTCTCCAGGCCACGCCCATTGCTCCTCCCCCCACCGCTCTGTGTAGAGGCTGTTTAATGCTGGGTGTGAGTGGTGGTGTTTCTGAATTTTCCTGTCCTGGTTAACAGAAATTTAAAACCCTGGGTCCCAGCGAACTCTATAGTACTTCATGTTGTCTTCAGAAGGAATTATCATAAAGAGCATACAAAACCCTAAATTCAGTATTTAGAAATATTCAACCAAGCACTGTCCTTCATGAGTGACAGTCTATCAATCACAGGCTGTGTGCTCTTAGGCACTGTGCTCTATGTTGCCTTCAGAAGGAATTGTCATAAAGACCATACAAAGTCCTAGATTCAGTATTTAGCAGTACTAAACCAAGTCCTGTCTTTCATGAGTGACAGTCTGAAGGGTGTGTCAAGGTGATTAGGGCATGATGTCTGAGCGTTTGGTCAAATATTAATCGAGATGGTTTTGTGAAAAAAATCTCTTATGAATGCCAGTCTCATCTATCAGTGAACTTTGAATAAAGCAGCTTAACTTCCATAATAATGTGGGTGGGATGCAGCCAATTTGCTAGTGGCTTTTAGAGAAAAAGGCTGACCTTGGAAGAAGATGATAAAGTTGCCATTGGATTCACACTTCGACGATCATCGGGGTTTCTTGCCTACCCTGAAGCTCTGGGATTATTTGGTCTATACAAGTGTGTGGAGCCATTCCTAAAAATAGATCTATGTTCCTATTGTGAGTATGAGTGTGTGTGTGTGTGGTGTATTTTTCAGATACTGGTGATACACTCTGAGAAATACATTGGAGGCGATTTCATTGTTTGAGCAACAGAAAACAGCAGTATAAATGGCATCGCCCACTGTATACGCAGCTACTTTCTAAACGCAGAGTACAGGGCTGGATCTCCTGACTACAGGCTGTCTAGGTACCATTAACCAACAGGAGATGTGCAAGGCTGGTAGTGGTATAACATTGAACTCTTGTACAGCAAAGTTTTGACAAGCAGTTCATTCATTCTATAACAATGATAAATAGTATAGCAAATCCCTAGATCAATAACAATCATTTTTAGCATTGGGAGGTGTGATAGGCTGTACTTTGACATGGCTGATGAGTATAGTAGACATTGCTAGAAACAACATTGTGCTGTGTGGCTATGACATCACTAGGTGGCCAACATTCATTCAAATGCACTATAATCTTGGGATGACCGTGGTCTGTGACTATGCATGTAAATATTTTCTCCTATCCTACTCTGCTTCGTTGATGAATACTGATGAACACCTCGTCACATGGGGAGATACATGTCATTCAGAAGTCACAAATGTCAAAGAAAGAGAGAAAGAAACGACCCCTGACTGTGAAATCCAGGGAGGAGGTGAAGGCAGAGTTTACAGGGGAGTCACAGGTAGAGGAAAGAGCCACGACTGTCCATCTTTAAATCCCGACGGCACCTGGAAACACATCCTCATCAGCAGATTCAGGCAGGGCACCTGGCGCAAGGCCACAGGGTCTGGGCGTAGCCAAGTTGGAGGTGGGACCCTAAGGAGATGCCTGGGATATGTTTCCAACAACCACGGGAGACAGACTTACAGAACACGGCCTGGGAGGAGAAGCTCATGCCCTACAGTTCATTCAGCAGAAGAGGCATCAAGAGATGTGACTCAAGAGCGACTGCATGGGGAGGACTGGGAGCTGTGGGTGGGTGGGGGGGGCAGGCAGGAGCCTTAACGATGGTTTCCATGGCACTGAAAGATCGAGGCCTGGCAGCCTGGTTCCAATTTGGTTAATATTACAGTTAACCTTGGTTGGCAACTTGACCAGATCTAGAATTAACTAACACATGAGCCATCGGAGCACCTGAAGGGATTGTCTAGATTTTGATATTCAAACCCTCTCTCTTACTCTGGGCTGTTGTCCCAGCTGCTGTCATACTCTCTTGACACTGGAACCTGGCTCCAATCTTCAAGGTTACTAAAGATCCCTGACTTTCAAAGCATATACTCAGCTCCTGAACTGAGCAGCGAGAGGCAGGCATGTTGGACCACCTAGACCTTATAAGTCAATCCAATAAATTTCATATATACACGATGCAGTTACTCTGTATTGTTGCAGACGAACCCATGGTCAAATGCCTTCAAGGAATTTACTTTGGCTTGCAATTGTCTGGCTACAATATTTGCTCCAGTGTGGCAGAAAATTCCACATCAACACCAAGAGCCCACATAATGGCTGAGAGAGGGATGATTCTTACTTGCCAGACCAGCATGTCTGGCCAAGTGTACACAAGGATGCCGACTCTCTCAGCCAGATCCCTCTATCTTATTCACCTGCCCAGGGCCTAGTCCTATCCACCATGGTTTGGGCCTTTCCCACTCTCCTATAGATGCGCTCTTGGCTTTTAACTACTAACTCTCTACAAATGTGCTCAGAGTTGGAACCCTCAACCACATATTATGTTATATATGAATGTAACATGAATATAAATATATTCATTCCATAGGTTATGTTCCTCTGCAGAACCCTGACTAATACAGTTAGCTTGAATAATTTCAGTGGGCTACAGTGTTTCTCTAGCAGTCGCTGAGTCTAGAGTGATTCTAGAGTGATTCAGGGTAGGAGCAGTGGTCTGCAGTATGGAGACCAGGTCAGAAAGGCAGTTGAAGATGGTCCTGAGCTGTGTGGGGGGAGATGCTTGTGGACAGATGGCTGCTTTCTGCTGTCACTGTGTGGGTCTGAAATACCCCCCAACGGCTCATGGGTTAAAGGCTTGCTCTCCAGCTGGGAACTGGGATGTAGTGGGAGCTTTGGGAGAAAAAGGCCTAGCAGGAGGGTTTGCTATTGAGGTCTACACTGGGACC
The DNA here is from genome assembly GCA_023101885.1 of Typhlomys cinereus. Classification (NCBI taxonomy): domain Eukaryota; kingdom Metazoa; phylum Chordata; class Mammalia; order Rodentia; family Platacanthomyidae; genus Typhlomys; species Typhlomys cinereus. Next base: position 416,503 of record JALPQD010000561.1, on the reverse strand, counting down.
CGTCCTCCTACGTCTTTAGGAAGAGCTGAGTAGCTTTTCTCTGACATTGTCACCGGCCATGATAGTTCTGTCCCACCGTGGGCCAAACTGACCATGAACTGAAATCAGGAATCAAAATAAATCTTCCCTCCTTTCACTGGTTCTTTTCGGGGCCAGTAGCAATAAAGCTGATTCAGTCACTGTGACTAAAAATTCGCTGACCCTGAAATTCGCTGCAGGTCTTCTGGGATCCGTCAAACTTTAAGGTGCCAAAGGCAGCCATCACAGTACAGAAGACAAAGACATCCTTAAGGCCAGTGCAGATGGCTTTATCCACAAGAGGTGGGTCCGGGCGCCACGAGCCATGCACACCAAAGAGAGAGGCGTGATGGGGCCGGTCAGTTTGGCAGGATGAGAGCAAGAGTCAGGTGAGAAGAAAGGTACACAAGGCTAGGAGGGAGGGGTGGGGGGAGGGTGGAATAAAACTTAAGCCTTATGATGGGGAACTGGATTTTGTCTGCAGGCTGTGAAGGGACATCAAAGGCTCCATGCTGAGTCACATGAAACACATTGATGGTGAGCTAGCTCATGTGTCTCTCTGCGGCATCCCAAATCAGCTGGCCCGTTCCTAACCAGCCTGGCTTTTTCCACCATTACTTTAATTAAGTGAACTTCCTTTGAACTGTTTATTTCCTCTCAACCTGCTGCCCAGGTAGAGACTTCAGATGTTTTCCTTTTGAAAATATTTAATGTATTAATTTCACACATGAGGAGAGAAATCATATTAAATCTCCCTATGCAATTAGCCAAACTGCAAATGCATTTTTCAGAGAGACAAAGATGACTCACGTCATGTTCTAATTAAAACCTCGAAGGGTTTCATTAAAAAGCATCATCTGGAATCAACCGGTTTTGGTGGAGTTTTGGTGGAACCGGGGCTTGCCTTTGTGAATGCGGGCATGCAAGGCTAACCTCTTGCGCTTGTGCCCTGGGAGGAGAATGCAGACGCAGGTGCGGTGCAGGCAGTCCGGAGATGGAGCTGCATTTGTTCAAGCAAGGCAAGCTAGCTTGGTGGTCGCCTAGAACCTGGGCATGGTAGGTAGCACACTTTAGAGGGCGCCACCTTGAAGTTCTGCTGCTTCCGAGTAATAGAGCTGGGAGAAGACACTTGCCATACACAACGGTAGAGCGGTAGAGCGCTTACTAAGTGTCAGCATTGCGCTAAGCTCTGAGAAGGAGGGGATGTCACTCCATCTGAGGGCACAGAGATGAGAAGCAAGGCAACCACAGCAGGCATGCACCCACCCCCCCCACCCCACCCCCCGCCTTCTCTATGGACATCAGTGAAGTGCCAGGGACTCCTGGAGCAGACACTGTGCTTTGGAATTCCTGGCGCTTCCTAGCTGTGAGATCTGTAGCCCGAGTCCTTCCACCATAAAGTGACAAGAACTTTGGAAGGCAGTTTCGAAGCCTGCGTCACATAATGCACTGCCGCCTGCCAGGAGAGCATGTTTTAGATGCAAGAGTTGCGAGCACTTCCATTCATTAATGCCAGACAAGTGGGAGGTGGGACCACGTAGGCAGCTCGGTGGGTAGAGGGTCTGCTTGCCAGCCTGGGGATCAGAATTCAATACCGGGAAGCTCACATGGTGGAAGGAGAGAACTCCTTTCTGAGGGTTTTCTTTGGACCTCCATCCTGTCATGTCATGTGTTCACATACTCTCATAAATATTAAAAAACACGCCAGACAAGCTATTTAGGAACTGTGAGGTTCCCAGTTAATATCACATCTGCAATATGCCATCAGGTTTGTTTTTAGTTCAAACAATGTCAAGGACCTACTTACGACTACACAGATGCACTTGGAAATCAATTTTAGGATGGCCACTTTGGCCATGTACAAAGCCCTGTAGGATTTGGCCTGCGCCTCTCTGCTCGTGCCACCTTTCCTTTGCAGAAAATGCCTTGGCACATTGGCTCCCCTTGTGCTTCAGAGACAAGTGCCCACTCTGTGCCAGACACTGGCCTGAGCTGTGATATGTGGATTATCTCGTAATTCCCACGGCAGACTGAAGAAGAGAGTGCTAATGTTTATCTACGCCTTCCAGTTGTGAGGAGAGAGGCCAGGGCCGGTTGGTAGCTAGCTGAAGAAAAGCTGGTTTGCTAAGTGCCGATGCTGTAGCTCATGTCTCCTCGCTCCTGTTTCATAATCCCTCACGCAGCATCCCAAAGCCACTTCATGTAGATGTGGGTTGAGCCAAGGGCAGATAGCTGGTGGCCGCATGGATTAGACACTGAAGATGGAGAAAAGCTCGCCAAGCCTGGCCGTACGAAAGGTACTTTGCAAACCCTGAAGGGACAAGCATGGCTTCTTCGTGTCTGTCCCTGAACAACTGCCTTGGTTGCTCTTCACTTGCTGTGGCAAGTATGTGACCTACATGATGGGGGGGGCGGGGGGGCAAGGGGCTCATTCATGCTCATGGGTCTCTAGGTTAACAGTCTGTTGCGACAACAGAAGAGCTCACGCCAGCATTAGGGAGGGAACTGGCCCCACGAGATCCACAGGAAGAGACAAGAGACGTCCTCCTACGTTGCCAGTCCTGGCATACTCAACTAACCAGTTCTCTCTCCACTTGCCCAGGGAATAGCCCTGTTCGCTGTGGGCTTCACCGGGTCTTTGCACAGCCATCCATCTCCTGCAAGATGGCTCAGAAGAGGACCGTTCACAGGTGTGCCTAGGGACACAGTGGTCCGCTGTGTCCATCAAGTGGCAGCTGTAACTGACTGCCGCATCACTCCTCAGCGAGTTTGAAACTTGACCTCCGCAGCCACCTTGTCTTTTCTAGGAGCTTCTACCAGCTTAAAGACTCTACTCTCCCATTCTTTCATTCCTGCAAGCAGCAGTCACTGTAGTTGGACGGTGGGCTTCATCTGTATTAGTAGCCTTATGTTTTCCCTTCACATCACTAATTCTTAATTTTTGTACCAAGACACGGGGCAGGCCATGCATCGATTGGCCAGACACATTGGAAAGACTGTCAGACGATCTTGTCTAGCCTCACAGCTATGGCTGAGTTGGCCAGATGCGTCGTGTCAACTTTCACAGCTCAATGAGACCCTTTCCTAAGCCTGTCAGTGGTGAAGCCCGTGAAACATTCTCCACGTCTCCAAGCAACAGCACAGAGTGTCGATGTTCAGGCCCCAGAATTCATGGGTGAATCTATATGTGGTTTTCACAGTTGTGACATCAGTGGCCGGAGATCAAGGTAGACAAATGAGAAATGAAAGTGGCATGATTCATGGAAAAGATACTGCTTTTTCATCAGTGACTTGGGTTCTGAATGGCTTGTTTTACAAAAGAGATAAAAGCAATAGATAGGCTTCAAGGAAAGCCGACTTAACATAGTAAATAAAAACAAAAATGAAAGTCTTTTGAAAGAGAGTCTCCTTAGATTATTACATATGGTCGGTTTTCATGATTGACAATAGCAGTATTTTGGAGGATCACAGAACATGTGGAAATAGACATACGAAGCTACTACTCCCACAGGAAAATATGCTTCTGCAAGACTCTGCTCATCTATTGAAAACAAATGGCGTTTTGTGTGTGCCCTGTAAAGATACTACATATGCCTACAGGTTTCATGTACATGTATGTATACGTGTGTGTGCGTCTATGTGAAATCTTAATTCTTTGATAAGTGTCAAGTGCCTGTTTTACTATAAGTTGCACATCAGCCATCTCATGTCTAGGAACATAGGGCAACATTGTGGAACTCTGAGTGAGAACAAATGAAGACAGCAAAGTCACCAACAAGCACAAAATGCAATAGCAAATGGAAGTAGATGTTACTTATAGTGTGAGCACTAAAGCAAGGTAAATGATGCTGCCTGTTACCGTCTACTAAGAATGTGAGTGCTGGGTCTCTCCATACATTACGCGTCCACACATAACTGCATAAGCATAAGAGTTAGTGTTTATAGGGTTCCAAATAAAGTCTGGCAGGAGAAAAAGTCATACGCCGAAGCTCGGCTGCAAACATAGACCACCTGCTCTCAGTTTGAATGTGTGTTTACGCACAGGGAACTGAAGCAGTCATCTGATATGACTGGGACACAAACCATGACCCTCCGGGGATGGTGTAGCTGTTCATTTCTTCGAGGTGGTAAAGTAGCTGATTTGACAGGCAAAGGGATTAACAGTAATTAGCTCAAAAGCAGGGACCAGTGTGCAATACACAGCTTGTTTACCTGAGAAAATATTAGAAGTTGGTACAGATAGCCAAGGAGTAGCAGCCAGTTTAGAGGGGCTCCTCACAAATGGTCCCCTTCACTTGGTCTGTCTGCTCAAGTCATTGTCATGAGCCTCTATTTACATATTAATGCACCTATAGGGCTCGGGAGCCTATCTTGTGTGAAGCACTGTCCAGAAGATTCCAGAGACTACAGAAGTGGTAAGTGCTTTGCCACACTCACATTCCTGTGTGGGAGACAGCTGCTCATTGTTGGAGTCGCAAAGAGGGTGACTGGGTGGAACAATTCAATCAGAAATTGGGGGGTGCTTTTCTGAAGGAGCCTGCAGAAGCACGTTCCCATCCAAAGCACGAGCTGGGGCAATGGAAGGGGAGAGCCAGGGCTGCGTCCAGCATGAAGACACAGGCTGGTGCCACCACGTGGAACGGAAGCAGCGAGAGAGGATGGCGTGCCACCCAGAACCGGCCTCTGAGCGTTTCCTGAGAAACGATGCTGGTCCTCAGATTCTCCGAGAAATGTGGCGAGCTCATCCTATAGTCCTCCTCTCTTTAAACCTCAACCCACATCTCCTAGTCTGTCACACTTGAGTTTTACGTAGTAGGCAAACCGATAGGTCTAGTTAAGTGGAACATGATGCTGGCCGAGAAAGTAGACTTTTGTCAAAGATGGAGTTGCTAAATCACGACTCTTTTATGTAGCGGCCATGACTCTCTTCTGGTACTAGCAGCTGACCCTAAATATCTTGAAAGATCTGCCGAGCCCGCAGCATGCCTTACTCCGCCGTGACAGCTGCCCAGGGTGTGTGTGTCACGGTCACACCTTCCTTAGGAAGCATGTTGCTTTGGGGAATTCCAAGACGTCATTAAAATATAAAATCCGACCAAAAGGAAAAAGTCCCCCAGAAGCAAAACCTGGCCAGGATCTGGGGGTCAACCTCTCCCTGAATTCACAGCAAGGCAGTAGAACAGAACAATGACCACCCAGGCCACAGAGTCGTCCTCTGGCCAGGTGTGATGGATTCACAAGTCTTTATGTTGAAGACTGCAGAGGTCAAAGAGTTACTTATTTTATTTCTTACTCCTAACTGGTTTTTTCCCCCGCTTACCTCTGCCTGCTCCGAAGGGGAGGAGATCTATAAAATAACACCTGCCTGCGGGGACTTGATATTCACTAAGCAGGAAGCTGTGGATGACGTCATAGTGGGGAGCAGATGTCACTTGCAATGGTATGCACAACGTGACACATGCCAGCCTCGCACTAGTGCTTAAAGGACCACGACTTTTTTTTTTTTTTTTTAAATACCCAATGAACGTTGTGAGGAAAATACTGTTTTCTCACTGCCTTGAGGCGTTCCTACCAGGGACCACAGATGGTTAGACAAAATTTCCAGTACAGGGTATGTGATACCGCTAGAGAAGCCGTTGGTCAGGGAGGTCTCAAAGTCCCCCCCCCCCCCCGTGTGCTCTTGGTTGCTCGTCAGAACCTGATGGTAAGACACAACGGCTGACGATACCCTGGGCTCTGATCTCAGGGCACAGAGACTGGTATCAAGCTAAAAGTGGCCCAAAGCTTCCTCCCTGTTGGTTAGCTTTCATAGTACCAGCAGGTGCTATGCACAGTAGCAGCAGGTGCTATGCAGGCACCTGCGGGAGGGAGAGAAGAGCCATTAACAAAGTCTGACTTTGAATCCTGTCTGTTACTGTAACAGCCAGGCTGGCAAGGTGTGCCCACAAGTGCAATAGTAGGCTGCCTGTTACAGGGAAACAAGACTTAAGGCCCTCTTCAGGAGGGAACTCATGCATGGTAATGTCAACCAGACTAAGAACCTGTGGACGGAGAGGTCAGAAGCCCCAGGGGAGAACTATTGTTTTCCTGTGTGAATATGGTATCAGACTTCCACCTAAATATTTATCACCCATAGATCAGGGCAGCTCTCAGCCTTCAAACCAGAAACTTCTTTGTGTAATGGAAGGGATGTAATACAGAGAACTGCAGCCCAGCCAGAGTGCTTGGCCTCAAATGGGGCGTTTCTATCAACCACGGCGCACCCTCACCCCAAAGACCAGGGAAAGAGCGAGGGGAAAGAATGCACAAGCCAGAGAGTGGGGAAGATGTTGCCAAACCTTCTTCTGCACATGTCAGGCCTGGGGCACCCACGAACTTGTTGCAGGAGTGTGTGCTTCCCCAATGCCCTTACAAGATTGGGTCTGTTCACATTTCATCATGCTCGGGGAGAAGACCTCTCCCCAGGGGACTACTGAGGGCTAAAGCTGGCTATGGGAACAGGGGCTACTTTCTTCAGTGGCATCGTACTAATAAGAAATGCCTTCATCAGAGAGAGTCTAGGCACATGCTAAATGCAAGCAACCCTGATGGAACTCAGCTGGAGAAACCACACACACACACACACACACACACACACACACACACACACACACATAGAGAGAGAGAGAGAGAGAGATTAGAAGGAACATTAGTGAGAAAAAGGATTTTCAGTGGGAGGAAGGAGATGGAATTAGGTATTATGAGAAAAAACCTTAAGTAGGTATATTTTGGCTTGTTCCTCCCCACACCCATGGGTATTTGGAATTGTACCAATCCAAGTTGCTAGCAAGTACTTATTGAGCACCTTTTCTCCATTATCTTGGTTTATGAAGAAATGTTTGTTTTGGAAATATTTTAAAACATTTTTTATTTGATTTGAATGTGTCGGAGAGAAGAATCTATACATTTCATGGGCTTCTGTTCTTCAGGCGTGGAACGCTTCCAGGAACCGGTAGTGCACAAGAATGATAAGCAATGGGCCAGGAGGCAAAACAAACTGTCCCAAGATGCTACACCTTCCACGCTAGAGGAGGGCTCTGGGGGGTGTCGGAGCCTGGACCCTTCTCAGCGCTTGGCATGTTCTTCTGTCAGGGGGAGGGGTTTAGGGATGCAGTCTGCTGTTCATGGAGATTACAGGGAAGGAGGGAGGATTAACCCCAGGCAGAGAGCAAGCTTGTTGGTTCCATACGGAGCCCACACACCCATCGTCCATAAATAATTCCGGTTCTTTCCAAACTGATGTTGTATCCTGGCTTTGTTATTAATGAGGCAAGAAGGGGAAGGGGAAGAAGGTAAGTGTCAAGAACATAAATAATTCTCTGTTTATGACCCAGTGTTAAAAAAAAATCCTCCCTCCTTCGCTCCCTCCCAACAATTATGTAATTATGTGGATGGGATCATTGATCATTTCAAGAATTTCCAGGCCACACCCCCTCGGCATTCTTCTCTTCAGACTTCCTTCTCCATTTCTGCCTCTTCTTTCCCAGACTATCCTCCAGGGTAGACCATCCGGCCACTCTGATTCTGATTTCTGAACAACATATTTCCATGTAGTTTCCCATTAAAATGTGGTTTCTATGGAGGAGGGCCAGAGGCAAGGGCAGCTTAATTTCATTGAGATCCTCCGGTTCATCAGCTTCCGGGGTGTATCTGCAACTGTTCACTTCTGCCCTTGCTATGCAAATGTCCTGCTACCTCCGCTTCTTCCTATTGCTTTTGCCTGCAGAAGATCTGTGTGGCTTCTGCTCGTTATCCTTACAGCGGACATCCCGTATTAGCATCCAGATTATTCTGAGCAGAAGCCCAGGAAGAAGAAAAAGTAGACAAAGAAGCTTTCTTTCCTCCCTTCATAATTAAAAAGCAGGGCAGGAAATCCCCCCTTTGGAGGAGAGTGCTCCCTCCCCTTTACTTAAGAATCCTGTTAGCCCAGTGGACGGTCAAAGTAACACTCACAGACAAGGTTAGTAAAACAAACCTCCTATCTTCCTCCCATTAGTTTCCCCCTTATCTCTACCCTCCTACGATTTACCACCTCTGGAAATTCAGACCTCTTTTTCCAGGCTTTTGTTACCTTTCTCCAAATTTATCACGTTAAAAAGAAAAAAAAAAAAATGGTACACAACCGTAGCTCTCATTGCTTCTGCTTCTGCTTGTCTGGGGATTTTGATTCCTTTCTGTGAGCCCCCCCCTTCCTCCCACCACCAAATATGCGTGTGAAATAACTTTTATATTTTCTGTGAACCAGTCTTCTGTCAGTTCAATTCATAGGGCTTCAGGGTCCCCTTAATAAGTCGGAAATGAAACCCCTCCCTGCCATCCGGCATTGGGCAGCATCTCATCCTCTGGGCCTTTCCACATAATGGGCCGGCCTTCCCTTCTCCAAGCACACAGGCTTTTCCTCCTGTTCAATTCTGCCTATTTAAAGAGAAGCAGCATATGTATTAGAAGTTAAGTGTTTTGATCTGCAACTTTAAATGGGTTTAGGATTCATTCCTGAATACGGTTAATGTATCTTTGCTTTCTGTGTATTTTTGTATCTCATGCATACTGGTGACCTAAAAAGATCCTTGAAAGCATGAGGGAGCCCCAATGAAGACTTTGCTGTTTCTTTCACTTTAATGAAAATTAAGATAAAACAAAAATGATGCTGGACTCTATAAAAAGTTCTTAAAAATGACTTATACTGGGGGGAAGGGGGGACTGGGAGAAAGGGAGGGAGGGGGATGAAAGGAAGGGGAAAAGGGGGATGGGTGCAAGAGGGACTGGGGAGGGATGGAGGGAGGTAGGGGACAAGGTACCTATTAAGCTTTTATGATTGGGAAAAATAAATAAATATAATTTTAAAAAATCAGGATACTGTCAAGCGTTTAAATGCGTATCTCCCACCTATGGTAGTTACCATTTGGTTGTGAGATTTTTTTTTAAAGACAATTTCATATATCTATATAATGATTCTTATACTTTATCTTCTCTGTCTCTCCTTGAATCTCCTCTTCTTCCCAGTTAATCCCTGCTTCTACACCAACATCTTTTATTATGATCCGCCCAACTTAAACTAAAAATGTATGAGCCAAGTCACATGGAGACCTACTACTTTGTAAGTTAATTTAAAAAATGTACAATTAAAAAGATTTTGAGCAGAAGTCCACCATGTATGTGGATAATGTGGATCCCCGAGGTCAGAGATTAATAAAAAAAAAAAAAGCGGGTCAACTCCTTGGGAGCTTGTCAGTGAGGGAAGCCCCTTAGGCACCCCCCGATCGATACAGTCTACTGACACTGAACCAGGACTAAACAGTAAGACCCCACTGCTGAGGAGGCCGCGCAGTTTGGGTAGCTGTTGGGTGTCTGCCATGGTGCTAGATGGTGCCCTGCAGGCTTCTGGGAGACCCTGTGAACCACACAAACTTCCAGGCAAGATGTACCCAGTGGCATGGCTATTGTGGGTGCAACTAACTCCTCTTTGACTGTGTGTGAGGACTGAGGGAGTTCATGTCTGGTACCGTAAACCCTATCAAAAGCTCATGGTTGCTAAGGGTGTAGCCCTAAATGGACAGGTCCTGTCCGTCACACGACTTCTTAAATACTTAGGTTTATGACTTTAAAATCGTGGCACTCTCAGTCTTGATTAGAGTCAGGGAGTTTCAGAACAGGCCCATGCCAGGAAGGTCTTCAAAGATCATCTCCCATTGCTGGGCTAATCCTGAAGGAACACACCCCACTAATCTGGGGGAACTGGTTCTAATCCTCCACAGACATAAGATGGTCAACTCTCTGTAACATGGCTGTTGGACTCAGCAACTCAGAGCCGCTGTGGTTACCCATACTTAGTGTTTCAAGTGCATGCTATTCTTAAACTTTAAAAGATAACTGCTTTTTTATTTGTTATGAAGAGTAAATCAAAATTCTATGTTTCAAGGGAGATGATCATGATGAATACCACGTAACAATACAGTAATATTTTACCTGGATGCTGTCAAGTATGAAAAGGCTCTGAATTCAAAGTTTGTTCAAAACAGATAAAGTAGCACAGATAAAGTAGCACCCGCTGACCACACACCTGAGAGTGGACCCCTGATTAGGATGGCGGAGTTCAGAAGGACTTGTTACCCACACCGGAAAAACCTTCTCTAATTCAACACTGGTCTGCTTTCCACACTCGGGAAACACTAATATAGTCCAGCTGCTTCTTTTAAGGTTGAAGAAAATTACAGGTCAGAGAAGTGTGATTGTTAGCGGCAGAGACGGACCCAGAACCTTACAGACCCCCAAGTGCTTCTTTTCCTTCAACTACTCAAAAATTCTCATTTGAGAAAAAAGCAAATGACATTTAAAGGTTATTCAGTGATTTTTTTTTTCCTTTGTCTTCTTCCCTGCAGTGAGCGGGGATCACTCTGGATTCTCTGTGCGTTACTTACTGATGGTTTATCCACAACGCTGCCTGAAGAGAGATCTCATGCTGCAGTTTCTAAGATAGGAATCACTCCTTGCCTATTTTATGGAAGCTACGCATAGATTCGTTTCCTAAACAAGCAACAGCTATTTCACACCCCATCAGTTGTCTTCTTCTGTCCTCATTTGATTGTATTCCTTTGGTTTTTCTTTCATGTCAACAGCCCACCGCCTACTCTACCCAGTCAGCCCCAGACAGTTCTTGTTTAAAGAGAAATGAGAGGAACATAAACCATAAGGTAAGAGCTCGTGAAGCACCGAAGTGTGTAAAACTAAAGAACATTTAAGGCGCTTCTTCCTGAAATAGTAATTACAGCCATGAAGACTTGGGGCTGCAGAAATAGATTGTAATACACGGAAGTAAACCTTAAATTTATTTAAGATTATTTAGGATCAGGTGCAAAACCTCTCATCTTTGAACAAAAGATGCTTCCATGAAATAGAAGACGCCTGGGCCACGTTGCTATGTTCTATGCAAGCTGCTGCGCCCAGATTTATCACACACTACGAAACAACACCTACTACAGTTGGATGTGCACTCCCCCCCAAATTCCAGCTTTTAATACTCAAATTCTCTTTAGTGCTATTTTGAGGTAGGGTCTGTGGGAAGTAGTTAGGATTGGGTGAGACCCCAAAAGTGTGTGTGGGGGATTCATATAACAGCATTAGTGGCTATAAAGAAGAGGGAGGAAGCCCGAGCCAGCACCCCTTGCTTGTTCCCACCCTGTGCTGTCCTGTGACATGTTATGGTGCAGCAAGAAGCCCTCACCAAATGCTGGAATCATGCTATTGGGCTTTCTAGCCTCGAACCCTGGACCTATGCATGCTAGCTGTTACCACTAAGCCCCGCCACGTCTCCTTCATCCATTGCACAGGGTCAGGCATATTTTTAGCTATGACAAAACAGAACACAGGTGGAGGTACTCTACTCTAGACTGTAATAAATGGAAGTAAACCTTAAGTTTATTTAAGATTCTTTAAGGTCAGGTGGAAAACCTCTCATCTTTGAACAAAAGATGCCGTGCCAGAAGCCAGAATTTAAAAAATTTAATCTATGAGTAAACACTGTCTTATATGTGTCTGTGAATGAATAATGTTTTCATGGGATAATGAGAATGCTTCTTGGGATAGATATTACCGCTTACTATTCTGTCAATAGCCCTTCTCTCTATGTTGGTAAAATTGGCTCTGTATTCTGTGCAGACAACTTCAAGTAAGAAAGGAAATAGGATGGGGGCAACGAAAGAGCCAGACCAAGTCCAAAGGTCTGGAAAGCAAAAGGCAACAATCCTCAGACTGAACTGAGAATTTCTAGATGAAGAAAGGAAAAGGGTGAGTTGGAAGGAAAACGCCTTGGGCAAGGAAGAGTTTCTGAAAATGGGCCCCAGTCCTATTTGCTGGTAGAATCGCAGAGTCAGGAGAGACAGACCTTGGGCATCTCCAGGTGAGATGCGGGAATTTGAGAACAGACAGAACTTGAATTCCGTACCCTCTTCCCTTCAAAGGTTGGCAAAGTGCCAAGATGCTATATGGTTTGGATTTAGGGTTCCTTCCCAGTTGACCAGACCACTGGAGTGTGTGTGTGTCTGTGTGTAGATGTGTGTGTGTGTGTGTGTGTGTGTGTGTGTATGTATGTGTGGGCATATGTATACGTGTGTGGGTATGCACATGTATATGTGTGTACGTGTATGGGTGTGCATGTATGTATGTATGTATATGTGTGTATATGTGTGTGGGGAGATAGGAAGTGAACCCATTGAGAATGTGCCCATGAACGGCATGTTTGGCTGTGGGCTGTCCCCCTGTAATTTCTAGCTACCCCTGAAGCCAGTCCACCCACCACCTTCTCTCTACCCTAATATTCTGTCCTCACCACAGGCTGACCTGAGAAGTGGGATGGAGGGATGGTCGAGCAGAACCTCCGAAGCCAGGAGCAAAAGCCAATGTTCCTTCTTTGAAGTTGTTTACGTTTGGTGCTTAGTCACACTGCGGACAGCTGACCAGCATCAAAGCCAAGCAGCACAGATTCCCGGGGAGCCCCACAGGCAGACCTAGGGCTGCTCAGCGTACCTCTGCGCACAGCACTAACCACAAAGTGTTTTCCACTGTCAAGGGAAAGCAGGGCTGTGACGTCGCGCCTGGACGGACCGCTGGGTCTTCTGACCAGGAGCAGGGGATGTAAAATGTCTCCTTTTCACCAATGACTGCGAATCAGGAGACATCATGGAGTCTCGTCAGAGGCAGTGTAGGTGGAAACTGACTTTAATGTCCATCTTTTCAATTTTGCTTATGAAGGACCTCGCTCTGTACTCCAAGGTGACCTTGAACTCATCATGAAGCCTCAAGTGTGGGACAATCTCCTGCCTCCTCACCTTAAGTGCTGGAACTATAGTTATAAGCCACCGTGCCTAGGTAAGAACTCGACTTTCATCACGCAGAGCCTTGGCATGATGTTATGAGACACCCAATAAAAAAGAGAGAAGTGTGGAGAAGGGCGTTACCCTGGACTAACTTCTAGTGAAGCCATGTTCTCAAGGACAGGGCCTGGGATATGCACAAAAATCTAGCTCTTCATTCCATCGCCGCTGGTCGGAAGTAATATTTTGCACTTTGCCCTGAATAATGTTTAGGATTGTGTCCCCAGATTGTAGATGACATACTAAGCTACCATGTCCCTCATAGAGACAGGAGTGAAAGTAAGGATTTAAACATATTATTCAAGTTCTTTTCCTTCCAAATGTCTTACACAATTGAATGTGATTGCACCAGGTCGGTTGGAGTATTTTAGTATACGTATTTGAACTCACTGTGAATAAGAACACAAGGGCAGCGAAGGACAAGATCTAAGACATGGTTAAAGGACTGGCCGAGGCATACAACCCAATGCTTAGAGTCCATTGAAGTAAGTGGTAAGAAGCTCTCTGACAGCTGTGGTTATAGAGCAGTGATGGAGATTCATCTCCCTTGAGAGCAGAAATCTGGGCAGTCTCTTTGAGACACACACACAGAAAACTCACCTTTCATTCTACCACGTGTCAAGTGGTCATGACTCCACACTACATCTCTCTGACTTTCAGTGGGAGGGACCAAAAAAGACTGCCTTGTCATAGATTGTCAAGTAATCACCTGTCACATGACACACCTTTGTTTTGAACCTTTGGATTCCAGTCAATCAGGTTAGGCTAGGCTGTCCTATAATACCAAGCACCTAAAAGGTCAATGACTTGCAAAATCAATTGTTGCTAACAGGGCAACGGAGAAGACGACAGAAAACTTGCAGCATTGATGACTTTTAAAGTTCCCGGAGAGATTAAGGCTCTGCCTTTACCTCACGAGCAGAAGGACCCAGATTCCAGATTCCATGTAAACTTGCCAGGTTGAAATGACAGCAGCCTATAACTCCGATCCTGGAAAGTAGAGTCTAGGAAACCCCAGAGCAAAGCAAAAAGGAGGTAGAGCAATCCAGGATGATTCTTGAAGTCACCCTTGGGCCTCCACAAGCACACAGAGCGTTTTCTACTATTACTATCACTGCTGCTATTACTACTACTACACAACACACACACGTAAAAAATTTAAAAATAGATAAATAATTAAATTAATATCAAAATATTAAAATTATATAAATATAAAATATAATATAAATATATAAAATATAAGCTACTTATAGAAAATTTAAATTAAGTTTAAAATTATATAAAATTATAGTATAAATATAAAAAATAAAAAATTAATATAAAATAAATTTAAAAAATGCTTCCTGTTTGGGAGTATATTGCTTCTGCTCATCTCTCATTGGACAAAGTAAATCACATGATTCCTGGCCGGGATGTGGCCATGCTACTCTCTGGCAGGAAAAGGAAGAGTACATATCTGTGGGTGATAAAATCTCCGATAGAAATTCTTTTTATCAATGCTCACATATGGATTTCTTTAGAAACTCATCTCTAAAAGTATTTTAGCAAGAGGATGGGCCAGTTTATGAATTAGAACTCTCACTTGTGAGACAAACAGCGGCGATTCTAACTAGCCTACTGAGCAATTGGCACAGCGTCCAACATTGGTATAGTTTATTAAAAGCATACTGACTCCTCGTTGTAAAAAAAATTATCATAGACTCAAAAAACTAAATGCCACTGTTTTAGTCTACTCAATCTTTCACTTAGGTTTTATTGTTTTCAGATCAGCGTACGGCTTTCCTTCATGGATTGTTAAATGATAAAATATATAAAATGCAGGAAAGCATGTACTCAGGTTCTCTGCTTGGGGCATGTTAGGCAAATTTAGACCAACCTTTGAACGATATAAATGTGAAGCTAATTTTCTCTGTCTTATTATTCATTGCTATGTTAACACTTTCTCGGCTGACAGACTTCAGTAGCTTCATTTCCTCTTTTACGCTAACCCTTAATGACAATAGGGAGCAATTTTAGGAAATGCTACTTACATTTGGAACGTTTCAAATCAAACGATCTCTAGGTTGAAAGCTAACATGTCTGGGTTTTTCTCTCTGTTGCTGATTCCACACTGAGTTCCAGTAACTTTCTATATATTCGGATGGCACAGTTCGGGTAGCTTGGATCTTACCCTCAACGACAAGAAAAGTCACAAGACCCTCCTTCCACTCTGCACGCTCCGTCCCTTGATCACCCATTACTGGCCCAGGAATAGGAATGTGCTGTAAGTTGGAGCACTGGGGCTTAATAACAGCCTTCTGTGGGAACTGCCGAGCAAAGATTATTTTCTTCTGGGGTGAATTAAAGTGGGTAAGGAAGTCTGAAAGCATCTTAATGGATCTGTGGAGAGTTTCTTGTGCATGGAGCTACACGAGGGAAAACTGAGCTCAGCAGTAGAACGAAGGAAGAATTCTGAATATGTAAGTGGAGTGTCTTAGTTCAGAAGTGTCCAAAGCTTATTTTTCCATGCACTTTTCTTGAGTTCAGTGTTCTTACATTTGGAGACAAAGTTCTTCCTAAGAAACTGTGTCTTCCGTATATGCTCATCACAAAAGAATGGCAGGTTAGGACTCAGCAGGTACCATACTATTCCACAGGGAGACACAGGGGCATTACGAAATCATGGCTTGCAAAGACCTTTCTGTCCATGAGACTTTGTGAGAGAATTTCCAATTATATTGCCATGGGCTCCTTTACATCTTTATCTCATTATTTTTTATTCACTTACTCTTGGGCTTCCTTAGGCTGAGAATTCCCTATCTGTATTCTGAGCTCCAGCATTGTGGCTGGAGTGAATTAGGTACACAATGAATGTTTGAGCAAAAGAATGAAAGGCTGTTGCTTAGTAAACGCTTGACTACGTATGCCTCCCTTTGCTTCAATCACTATTCACTGCATGGACCACAGATTTCTCAACTGCTCATTAAAAATAATGCCATTCACAAAAATTTCCAAAATATCTTTGTCGGGTGCCTTCGAGAAAGGAAGGAAAGGAAATTCCAGGCAGAGATGATAGCTTGAGTTAACTAAAATAACAAAAGAATGGGTAAATTCAGAGGCATATGTTTTGGAATTACCCATTATAGACTTTAAAATCAGCGCTTTATTGTTCCTGGTTTTAATATTACTTAAAAGCATGTTTCTCATAGTTGCCTCAAACCATGAAGAATCTGAAACTTCACAGCACTTGCAAACTAAATAGGGTAATGGTAAAATACATGAAACTCCTGGATGAGAGATAAAGGTCATTATTACTCATGCAACTGAATGAATTGTGTGTCACATCACTCCCCGACAGATCACTCAGCACAGCTGTGCTTTGGTGGATGCCTTACATGCAGTGTCCTTCACAAAGGAGCGGACATTTTTTTAAATGTGAGTGTGCATCTTTATATTCCTGTGTGTGTATGCCTGCATACGTATGCATGCATGTGTATGTGTGTGTCTGCACACATTTGTGTATACATGTGCACGTTACTAAGGAACTCAGGTTTCTGCACATGGCAGATAAGCACTCTACCACTGAGTCGTATCTCTAGTCACAACTCTTTTTCTCTTTTGCATGTGTGTAGGACCATGAGTACACACGCGAGTGTGCATGTGAAGGCCCGAGGTTGATATCAGGTCTCTTCCAATCATTCTCCATTTCATTTATTATGGCAGGTTCCGTCACTAACAAGTCAGTTGGATGTGGAGATCCCACATCTCTGTCTCCTGCCCACTTCCTACCCTGGGTTTTTACGTAGGTTCTCAGTTCTTGAACTCTCCAGTCCTGATGTTTGTAGGGCAAGAGCCTTACCCACAAAACTGTCTCCCCAGCCCCTAAATCCCTCTTTAATGAGGAGTAATGTTCTGTTCTGAGTCTCAGAAAGAAATAGTGTCATAACATGATTGCTCTTTGCTCTAGAGGGAGATACTATATATCTATCTTTTAAAGCTTCTAACCATATAAATATTCTTGTGAAGAGAGTTTGTAATGAAGACCAGCTGGTACCTCTCTTGAAAGACACATAGAAACATGGGAATCCTGTGGCAACTGTCTTCTTCCATAGTAAAGATATAAAAGGAAAATTTAGATTATAATATTCCAGTCTGCATTTATTAATCCTTGGATATTGAACTTCTCCTCAAATAGAATTCCTATCTCATCTGAAATTGAAGGTATATATAAAGTCCATTTCACATAGGTGCTGCCTGAGGAAAGCAAAAACTAGATTGCTTTTTTACCAAGAATCATCTCACAAGGAAAGTTAAGCTTCTTTTGGCTTAGGTTTTATTAGGCTGAGTTTCAGCACATCCATCCCTGAGTGTGTTTGGGGATAACACAGGGAGAGAAAGTAACTACATTTTTTTTCTGGACCATTAAGTTGATACCCCAGTAGATTTTAGTGATAAAAGGCCCAAAGAGTTCACAGAGAGGAAAATGTTGATATGAGAAGTAAGATGTTGCTCAGAGGACTGGAAACAAATGTGTGTGTGTGTGTGTGTGTGTGTGTGTGTGTGTGTGTGTGTGTGTGTGGTACCTGCACATTCAGAGGTAGAAATATAACCCAGGGCGCATGGTATAATGACATATACAAAGCAAAGTTTAGAAAGCCAGTCTTAAATATCATTTTAAGCAACAGCTGAACAGCCAAGTCAACATTGTGTTAGAGAAAACAAGTCCGTGATGCCCAACAGTAGAGCGTGTGGAGCAGGAGGGGGATCGGCAGTCTCAAAAGACTGAAGCAAACTTTACCTGCCTAGTTTTCAGTCTTCACCCCGGGGAAATGGGAAAACAGAGGCCAACCTACGACAATTTCCAAAACCTGAGGCTCAAGTGGATCTTGAGATATTTTAGCCTGCCTATTAGATGTCTTTTAAGGATCAGGCCTTAAATCCTTCTGGTGAGAGCAAGATTTAAGAGGGACGGAGTCTGCTTAGAGCTGCACTAAAAGATGGGGTTGGTGCTCTCGGATCCCACTGCCTTTGGCTTTCTTTCTTCATCAGCATGAGTGACGATGCTTGATTCAGCGTATCTCCAAGCTTTCCAATTGCACAGGATATAGAAAATCTTAAGACTTTTCTTCCAAGTTTGCACATATCCAAACACCATCTGGGTGAATCCCAGGTTAAATCTCATCAGAGGCTTTGTATAGAAGATAATGATGTCATTTCCTCAAATCACTTATGGGCTCTTTCACCACCTGCTCTGCCCTGGGAGTCCTTTTCTTCCAACCCTTTCCTCTCCCCAGGCCTTCATCTCCCTAATTAGATGATTTTGCCCAAACAAATGATAAGACCAGACTTTGACTGGAGCAGGAAAAAGTCAACAGTGGAAGCAGATTTGTAATCCAAACTTCCAAGTTATTTAGAATGCTAATGGCACCCTAGGTAGAAGGGTGTGGACAGCTAGGAGAGGGGGTGAAATGTTGGGGACACGTTCCAGAGGGGAACCACAGGATTTTTCTGACAATTCCACAGAAGTTGCCAAGGAAAGGTTTTTTTTTTTCTTTTTCTGTTTGCTTGAGTAACTGGAAACATGTACCTGTTGCTGATGGAAACTTGGAAAAGAGTCAGAGAAATCAGGTGTTCAGAAGCAAGACCTTGGGAATTCTCAACTCGGTGCTTGTTCATTTGAAATATCCATCTTATTTCAGTTATAAGGATATTAGAATAAGTGGCTAGTTGGATATAGCAATATGGCATTCTTCTGCGAAGTTTCTGGACTCAAGAGAATTGAAAGACCAGCACAGAAAAGGTATTTAGAAGCATAAAAATGGCTAAGATTTTATCTATTTTCAAGAGGAAAGTTGTGGTGTGGAATTTAGGGGCTGTCCAATGGTTAGTGGATGGGGATGCGAGAGCCACTAAAGCCATGGTGAAGGGAAGTCTACAGAACAGGTGAAAACTCTGTGTGTGTGTGAAGTGAAGGGAGGTTCTCTTGTTAATGAGGGGTGGCCAGGCACAGGGGAGCACACACACATCATCTTAATAGCAGCACGCGGAGGCAGAAGGTTAGCCAGGACTACATAGGCAGATTCCATCACCAAAAACAACAAGCAAACAAATCAATAAATAGAGAGAAAGAGATAAAAAAAGAGATAGGAAGATACACATGTATATACAGTGATAGAGAGAGAGAAAGAGAGAGAGAGAGAAAGAGAGAACACCCAACAAAACCCCCTGACCACTGGCTATGGCAATGTTAGTATCACGGCTAGATCTAGATTCTCTATCTTCCAATAGATATAATCCGGGAGCACTTAAAGACAGAATACAAATTACATACAGGAGCTTGAGAGGGCTTCCAAAAGTGAGGGCCAACGACACTGAAACTTTATTCATTTCAAGTTAAATCTACTTTTGGTAAAAGTCATTGGTAAAAGGGTGTTTGTTTTTTTCCTGGAAGAAGAATGACATTCAAGGAGGACGAAAGTGACAGTGGCTGATTTTTGTTCCACAACTTTCAAAGACAAGCGTGTGTGTGTGTGTGTGTGTGTGTGTGTGTCTGTGTGTGTCTGTGTGTGTGTGTGTGTCTTTTCAATCAAGTAAGATTTATATTCCAAATGAGTAAACATTTATGGAGATTCCACAAAATATTGGGACTTATGATGCATTATATAGAGATTATTTAATTTTTGCAACAAGTGTTTATGTGTATTGAGATTACCAGAGGTATTAAAAGAACATAGAGAGACCCTCAGGTGGGCAGGAACACCACACCCACCCTAGTTCATCTTTAGGAAGTGCACAGTTACATGAAGGTACTGACAGCATCAGTGCCCAGGTATTTTCATTGTGCTGCAACATTGTTCTTTCCTTTAGCTCAGTGGACATGGAAATTTAAAGCTCATCGGAATTATTACACTGGGTTGAATATGAAATCACAAAGTGCTATCCACGCAATTTAGCAGACTTCCAAAGGATGGACATATCCACCCTAAAGACACATCACTGCAATTTATCATTCTTCCATTAGTTCTGCTGGTCCTGGAATTCGTCTCCCAGTATAAATGGTTGTATCTCCAAAACTGGAATAAATATGCACGGAATGAAAAGAACTGAATGTCACGATTAGTATAGCAGTTCTCACAGAGTTACTCAACAAAACCATTCTTGTCAAGTTACCTGTCCTGCACCTGCGCACACGAAGATGGGGCTCAGACAGGGGGGCAGGTGGACAATAGTATGGGACATGTGCCAAGATGCCCGGGTGTCGGTGAGGACCAGGCACGGGTGGTATTTGGAGATTAGGAGGGGGATACCAGCAAAGAGCATCAGTAAGTAGGTCTATGGGAGGAGAGATGAGAGACACAGAACAGGTTTAAAAACGTAAGATTTAGGACAAAGGAAACAATCCTTTCTGCTATGGGCATTGGTCATGGGTCACTTTAGCGAAGGAGTAAAACTCCATCTATTCGATTTGTCCTAAATGTTTTCCAATCAATAAAAGTCTTCGTGTTCCTTCTCAGCGCTAAGAGGTCTCCAAGGGAATCAGACCCAGATGGGTTTCTGCTCTTAGGTAAAATTGGTGACCATATAATACTGACCTTCGTGGTTCTAGGACTCTAAAGCTTTTACTCTTGGCTACTGGGGAGTTTGTTTTTTACAGTTTCTTGTTGAAATGCATGAGATGTGGAGTTTTTTTTTTTTTTTGACAGACTCTCTTCATGTAGCCAGGCCCATTTCATATTCTCAAAGTTGAATGTTGGGATTATAGACAGAATTGGCATATGGAGCTAAAATATTCTTTAAATGAGATAGAAAAAAGGGAGAGAGAGAGAGAGAGACAGAGAGAGAGAGAGAGAGAGAGAGAGAGAGAGAATTCTCTGATTCTGAGAAATTATAAAAAAATTTTAGCTTGTTCAAAATGTACTTGACAAAGTTCCTTAAATGTTAGGGCTACCTGGGGATCTGGGGACCAATCACTTGCCTTCCTGGAAGTAGAAGTGGAAGATTTGGGTCCTATGGACACATTATAATCTTGTTTCTTTCTTGGCTTGCTGAACTGAGACCTAGGTCATAAGTGATGGTTTCTCATTCTGACTTCTGACTATAATAAGTGTAATTCAGAGAAACCAACCGTGTTTAGTTGTACGGGAGAAGAGCAATCCAATTGCGTTCAAAGATGGAGCAGAGGTCATGGGCTGACACATTGGCATAGCTCAGTGGAGGAATGTGTTACATGCCATACATGCATGAGTTCAATCCCCAGTATTATAAAAAAATTAAACAGGAGATGGATTTGAAGTAGGTCTGGGATTCCAATGATCACTTTGATGTGCTAGGTAACTGCAAGCTTTGAAATGACAAAAGCACTTGACATTTGCAATCAGAACCATCAGAATTTTCATGCAGCTGGAAAGGAATGTCTTTCCCTTCCAAATAATGCATCATTGGATTATGGGGTGCCTAGTGGTGCTGACAAGAGAGAGACAGATGGGTCCCTTGGAGTTTCAACTTCACTTGGTCCAATTTTCTCTCTCAAGGAAAAAGAGCAGAGCAGTCTATGTTTGATTCTAGCATGTGACCCCCCCTCATGATCTAGGTAGGTACTAAGCTACTGCTCATGTAACCTCCCTCTGCTTAGTCATCCACAGTCACCATGTCTCCATGACTATCAGCAAGTTCACAGTGCTTCACTTCAAATCCAGGTACGGGGGACATGGATGTCATACCCCGCTGAGCACAGATTGGCATCCCTTTGACGGTCATGGAGTCTGCCACTTATTCTCCTTGTGACCTGTATGTGCAAATGTTATGCCAGTCCTAGGACCCTTAAACGAATTAATCTTGGTTTGACCTTTTCAACACTACTGTAGCAGCTCCCTGAATGGTTGCTGATAAATCACCATCAAACAGCTTAAGGGAACAAGGGGTTTATTTTCTTTTATGACAGTGTGGTTACAGTTCTCAGTCCAGCTTGACAAGAGAGCATGCACCAACACCAGGGCTGAGGGAACTGACCACACCATCTCTACATAACGGCTGAGAGAGGGACGATCCTTACTTGCCAGACCAGTATGTCTGGCCAAGTGTACACAAGGATGCCAATTCTTTCAACCAGCTCCCTATATTTTATTCCAGGGCCTAATCCCACCCACCATGGGCTGGGCCTTCCCCATCAGCTAGACAATCTCCTGCAGGTTTGCTCTTGGCTTAACTCAACCACTAATTCTTTACAAATGTGCCCAGAGCTCAAACCCTCAACCATCAAGTTGACACCTATAGGTGTCACCTAACTATGACAACTACCTACTGGGTAATTTCCCTGTTGTAGCCAACACACTGTGTATTGTGTAAGCTTTTTCTCTTTTCATGTGAACTCTGTTCTCTAGACATCACACTAAAGTAATGAATAAAATTCTGTTTACCACTCGTTGAGACAAAGAGACATAGCAAGGTTAAGTAACATGTCGAAGGGCATCCAACTGGTCTATGAACAGATCTAGAACTCTAAGAGTGTTTTGTCTACAGACCTATCCATGTGTGGGCTATGGCCTTCTGAAACATCTTCTTACCCAGCTGGGAATCTTCTTACCCAGCTGGGAATGTGCAGTCTCTATAATAACGAGCGATTGTCACCAGGGATGTGCAAGCAAAAAAACTGAATACCATGTGCTCAGAGTAATGTGGGAAGATTTACACCTAGGCAGAAGGCTGGACCGTGCAGCCTTCAAAGAGCCTTCAAATGATTCTTACACTTCAGTAAAGGGTCGATACCTTTAGAGTTAGGTTCGGAGTAGTGAGTTAGGGATCATTAGACGTCTATGAAAACAGGGAGGATACTGATAGGAAGGGAAGAAACAGTCGCCCAGAGAAATCTTTACTTTTTTGACATGTCTTCTCTTCTCCTAGCCTGGGGAGAAATTACTGGCCATATAAATAATTTCTCATTCCATTTGTTCCATCCAAGTGAGTGATTTCATGCCCGGCCGAGCTGCGCTGATGCTTCTAAACTGTCCTACGCATCTAGCCATCTTGCTGCTGCCGTGTTGGAGTGCAGCCTCCCTGCCAAGCTAAAAGATGTCCTCTAATTTCTAAGCAAGCAGGGAGAGCAGCAGGACAGCAGAGCCAGGTCAATTAAGATAGCAAATGTGGAGGAGCCGCGATGCTCGAAGAAAACCACTGAAATCACAGATTTAGGAAGGAAGGGAGGAAGGGAAGGAGGGAGGGAGGGAGGGAGGAAGGGAGGGAGGGAGGGAGGGAGGGAGGGAGGAAGGAAGAAATAGAAAGGAAGAAGAAAGAAAAGAAAAGAAGGAAGGAAGGAAGGGAAGGAAGGAAGGAAGGGAGGGAAGGAAAGAAGGGAGGGAAGGATGGAGGGAGGGACGAAGGAAGGAAGGAAGGGAAGGAAAGAGAGAGAAAGAAATAGAAAGGAAGGAAGAAGAAAGAAAGGAAGAAAGGAAGGAAGAAAGGAAGGAAGAAAGGAAGGAAGAAAGGAAGGAAGAAAGGAAGGAAGAAAGGGAAGGAAGGAAGGGCAGAGAGAGAAAGAAATAGAAAGGAAGGAAGGAAGGAAGGAAGAGAAGGAAGAAAGCGAGAAGGAAATAGGTAAAAGAAGGAAGACCGAAAAGAACGGAACAGAAAGAGAGAAAGAAAGAAAGAAAAAAAAAAAAAAAAGAAAGAAAGAAAGAAAGAAAGAAAGAAAGAAAAAAAAGAAAAAAAGAAAAAAAGAAAAGAAAATGACAGGACTGCATTGTAATGGGCTCTTTCTACAGACTTCATTGGGGAAGGTTTCTTCTTTGTAGTGTATGTCAGTTTTTTTCATATAGAAATAAAATCCTCAGTTTTGTATTAGAGGGTTGGTTATCTTCCCATCTACTAAACTACCCATCTACTATTCCCTCCATCCATATGTATATTCATATACTCACTCTATCCATTTATCCACATATCCATAAATTCATTTATTCATCTATCTATCCACCTATCCACCTATTGCTTTACCCATCTATCCACCTATCAGTCCACCTGCCCATCTTATTACATCTCCAAGAAATGGGGATGTGCCGGCGGACAAGAAACATAGGATTCATTCACACGAAGCTCACAGCTCAGTGATCAGGCACTTAAAAAG
Source organism: Typhlomys cinereus (assembly GCA_023101885.1). Classification (NCBI taxonomy): domain Eukaryota; kingdom Metazoa; phylum Chordata; class Mammalia; order Rodentia; family Platacanthomyidae; genus Typhlomys; species Typhlomys cinereus. The sequence continues at coordinate 392,482 of JALPQD010000561.1, read as the reverse complement.
GTGGAGTGTAACGCAGGCTGTGACGGGAGACTTCAAGGTCACACATACAGGCGTGGCAGGTGTTCTCCTTTGGCTGGCTTAGAGAAAAACTCTGAGGAAATGGCGAATGCTAAGATTATTTCCAGAAACATCAGCCAGGATCTTTAAGCCCATTTACGAATTCATGGGAACTTGGGAGGGAAGGTCAAGGAATGAACTGGGTGGATGGGGTGAGATTAGGAAGTATGTGCACAGAAAAATATATGACAGTATTTGAGAAAAAGAACATCTCCCAATAGTTTCTGCCTGCTTTCTCCTAGGCACACAGTGAAAGTTTCTAGAGAGCTGGGCCATTTTTCTTAATTTCTCCTCTTAGAATCTCAATGAGATGTAATTATTGCCATATAACATACCTATTTAAAGTCAGTGGTTTCCATTAAACTTTTATTATATTTACAGAGTGAGGCAACTATTGTCATAATCACTTCTAGAACATTTTTATCATTCCAGAGGAAAACCTCATGTCCTTTATCTCTCACCCCTAAGGCAACAAGCAACCAGATTTTAAGCATAAAAGTGATTCTTGGGTATTAAAAAATCATAAGTATGCATTCCTGGCCAAGAGATACAGAGAACAGATAGCCAGACGCCCATGCTTCTACATGTCTGTTGTGGTGGCGAAGTACTTGCATGTGTGCAGGCAGGATGGTGACACGATAAAGGTTCTAAGACCTTAAAATAATGGGTCACATTTAGCTCTAAAGTGGTCCTCGGACCCTGAAACATTTAATTGTAAGAGTTGATTGTGGAGTAAAAAAAATAACAGGGGAAGAGTTTGTTATTTGCTAACATGCACCCACATACATAGGAACCGTTGCTGCAGTCAGCCTGCATGGTTGCTGATAAATGACCATCAAACGGCTTAAGGGAACAAGGGTTTATTCTCTTATGATTCCTGGTTACAGTTCTTAGTCCAGCTTGACGGGAGAGCACGCACCAACACCAGGGTCGAGGGAACTGGCCACACCATCTCTACATAATGGCTGAGAGGGGTTCAATCCTTACTTGCGAGACCAGGATGTCTGGCCAAGTGAACAGAAGGATGCCAACTCTCTCAACCAGCTCTCTCTGATTTATCCAGGGCCTAGTCCCACCCACCATGGGCTGGACCTTCCCCATCAGCTAGACAATCTCCTGCAGGTTTGCTCTGGGCTCAACTCAACCATCAACTCTCTACAACTGTGCCCAGAGCTCAAACCTTCAACAGTCAAGTTGACACCTGTGCTTAACTATGACAATCTTTTTCCTAACTAAACATTTCAACAGTTAGGAGGCAGACTGGAGGGTGGACATATTATAAATTTTCACTGTGTCTACGGCAACTAGCTGGAAGGTAGTACAAAAAGAACAGGATCAGCAGAGTGAAGCATCCATCTTGGGAAGGATTCTCAGAGCAAAATAATTTGCAAATAACTCCGATCATCATCAGAGACCTCAAGACTCTCAGTGAGAAATCGTAGAACTTTGTTGATGTCGGGGTATCAGTGAGTGAGATCATTCTCCATTCTGTCCACTCAGAGAAAAACAATTGCCATTTTTTACTGTAGCATCATAATTGGCATAGGAAACAGAGAGTGAAGAGGAGAGGGAGGGAGAGAATTGAAAGAGGAGAGGAGGGAGAGAAGGATGCACTATTCTGAGGCACTGGCTCATACAGTTATGGTATTTTATAGTTGCAACTCTGCAGAACATTAGTCTGAGGCAGTCTGTTGATAGAAGTCCCTTTTCCTTCTTTTCCTGAGAGGTCTTTCAACCAACTGGACAAAGTCTACCACATGATGAAGCTCTGGCTTGACTCCACGTCTCCTGTGCTTAACATGCATCTCGTTTAAAATATCCCTTCCTGGAAACATTCAGGATTATGTTTAACCATCTATCTGAGTCTGATGTTTCGAATAGGTTAATATGTGAAATTAACAGCCCTCTGAAATCAAGAAGAAGGGATGGATGGGTAGATGTTCTTTCCTGATTTGTTTTCTAAACTCTCACTTCCATTGTTTAGCCTGGTTACCAGTGCATGGAGAAGAGAACACACAGATCCTATGGAAGGTTTCTGTTAGTGTCCTGTGAGCTGATATGCTACAGCGATTCACATTTTATCTCCGAGAATGAGATGAAGGTAAATATTTCACGTCACTTCCTGTTCCCTTTGGGGTGGCACTAGCACACAAAGGCCAAATCCAAGTGGGTTTTTATTTAAATCAGCTGGCATAAGAGATGACACGCTTCTTTCTTCTCCGCGGGAAAACCAGACGGGTCTAATTAATAAAACGGATCATATCAATCTTCAATTATGTCTCAGTGGGGAGGGAGAATGTGGCAGCCTGGAAGTCTCCAGGCCTTGGAGAATGATGTTTTAATTAAATAAACACGTTTTCCGTTTTGTATTTGGGGAATAGCTTTGAGAACAAAGTACTGTGGTCTGATTTTCATGGAAAAGACAGAAGTGTTAAAAAAAAATATGTCTTTGTTGATACTGAAGGTTTTTTCTTTCTTCCCAATTTTGTAAGTTGGGTACAGTTTTTGCCCTTTCTCTCTGATAGCGTGAGAGTGAAAACCAAAAATGATATCGTGGAGAGAATTTTGAGAACTGCAAAGGACTGTACCCATAGACAATGACAAAAAAAATAGTCCAAATAATCAAGTTGTCGCTAGTCCAGGTATGAATGTAAACATAGCCAAGGACTTTAAAGAAGCCCTCAGAGAGTGGCCGGATGGCTAATCCAAAGCAAAATCAGGAGCTATAATTGAACAAGACACTCGACTCCAACACACTCACCTCTGACTCCGAAACCCAGAGTCAGCATTTCCTGTGAGGATTATAGTGGCCGGGTGAAGAGGTGAGCTTTGCTATTTAGATCCCAACACTCCCATCACTGGAAAACCTTAATCAGGCAGCGGACTGCAGCCGTTGCTATTTGGGGCATCATATCTTACGGGGCAATCACTGCCCCTCCGAAGGCCTGAGAGTTCATGAAGTCCAATTTTGTGATTGCAAATGTCCCTCGGGACCAGGGAGGGAGTCTGCGGATAAAATGCATCCCACGTCACTGCAAGTCGAGGACAAATAGCAGGTGACGCTCAGCCTCGGGGTCAGAAAGGCAAGGAACAACGATGGAGGCAGAGGTGAAAGAGACCTTCTTTCCCTGGTGGAAAGTGGTCGTCCCAGATTAGGGTGGGAATTTTTAAAAAAGCTCCCATTTTTTTAAAAAAAAAATTACTGATTGCTAATTAATATTAGGAAATCAAAAGAAACCACAATCCCTATATTACATTAAACAGCTGTCATAGGTACCGTTGTCAACTTAACAGTTCAGGGTTTGAGCTCTGGGCACATTTGTAGAGAATTAGTGGTTGAGTTAAGCCCAGAGCAAACCTGCAGGAGATTGTCTAGTTGATGGGGAAGGCCCAGCCCATGGTGGGTGGGACTAGGCCCCGGAATAAAAAATAGGGAGCTGGTTGAGAGAGTTGGCATCCTTGTGCGCACTTGGCCAGACATGCTGGTCTGGCAAGTAAGGATCGTCCCTCTCTCAGCCGTTATGTAGAGATGATGTGGCCAGTTCCCTCGGCCTGGTGTGAACTCAGCTAAAATAGACAAACAACTGTAACCAGGAATCCTTTTTCCCTTAAGCAGTTTGATGGTGATTTTATCAGCAAGCAGACTAACTGCAACAACAGCTGCAAATTCTAGAAGTCTGCTGCTGTTGCTGCTGAGGAAATAAGACCAGAGGGAGGTGTCTGGGGCAGGGGCCAGCAGGCAGTAAGAAATCAAGCATGGACGCCCATCACTACCATGTGCAGAGCACGTGTGCTGACAATGTGCCCAACACTGATTGCATCCCAGGACACATGCCACTGGCCCAAGTATGCCCAGAGTCAAGAACATCTTCTCTCTCATGTCATATTCTAACCTTCCTCAAAGTCAAAACTAAAGGATGTGGGAAACCACAGAGAAAGTTTAGAAATCAGGTAGGATGGAAACATGGATTCCTCCTCTAGGTAGTAAGAGCATGTAATTTTCCCTTCCCCTTTTCTTCCCTCTCTTCCTTCCTCTTCCCTCCTCTCTCCTCCTTTCCCCCTTTCTTTCTTCTTTGTCTCTCTCCTTCTTTCCCTCCCTTCCTTCCTTCCTTCCTTCCTTCCTTCCTTCCTTCCTTCCTTCCTTCCTTCCTTCCTTCCTTCCTTCCTTCCTTCCTTCCTTCCTTTTTTCCTTTTTTAGACTATGTGACGATTAATATTGTCAACTTGATGTGATTTAGAATTTCCCAGGAAATAAACCTGTGAGGGCATTTCCAGGAGAGGTTTAACTAAAGTTGGAGGCTAAGTTTGAATATGGACTTCACTACAACATATACTAGGGTCCTAGACTGAAAAAAAAAAAATTAGAAAAAAGTAAGCCAAGCACTGGTGGTCATGTCTGTCTCTGTTCCTGACTCTGACATAAATGTGGCGGATCCTCCGGCTCTTGCCACCTTTTCCCTGCCATGATGGACTGTACCCTTGACTGGTGAACCGAAACAAACCTTACCTTCCATAAGAAGCATTTTGTCAGCGCTTTGTCATAGCCACAAGAAAAGTAAAAGAAAACTAGAATCAGGAGTGCGATAAGATCTATCCCAACTGACTATGTGGTGCTTAGGCCTTGGAACTGGCATTAAGGAAGAATGTAGAAGCCTAAAGCCACAGGCTAGGAATGTTGTGTGTGAAATGTAATGGGTCATTCTGGTGAGAGTTTAGAAGATGTGAATGCCAAGAGATATGAAGACAGCATAGCCCCAGCTTAGGAAGTTTGAGAAGGAAACAAAATTCTATCAGGAACTGTGATAGTTCATTCATGCTATAGTCATTCATGCTATAGTCCATTCGTGCTATAGTCTAGCAAAAAACATCCTCTGGCTTCATTCTGCTCATATCCTAGAAACTTGCATAAAGATGAGTTAAGAAGTAATAGGTTAATTTGATGGAGCAAATTTTCTTTCCTACTGTTGATTCTTAGAGCTTTATTTATTTATTTTTTTTGGACATCCTCCTGAAAACCCACTTTTAGGTAATTCAACCAGAACTTCCATGGCTTACTTAGAACACTAAACAAGACAGGAAGGAAGAGTAGCTGCAATAAGCCAGTAGCGAAGAATGAGGGCTGTGAGTGTCCCAGCTGACAAATCCATTCAGATAAGACCTACCTGATTACCCTTTCCTTGAAAGAGTATGTAAGCAAACATTCTAGGCACTAAACACTCTGCTAAAAACATTAGACCTCTCATAGCAATCATCAAGGCCATACGTCCTGCTCTAGGGGACAACAGTGATGAGCACGTATATTGGGGAACACAGGAGAAAGTTAAGGTCCAGGTCTGTAGAATTATTTATCCTTCCTCTACCAGTTAGATACAGGTTGTCAACTTGGCACCTGAGAACTGAACCTTTAGGCACATCTATGAAGAATTATTCAGTTAAGGTCACCCTGTAGGAGATGACTTAATTCATGTAGAATTACCCAGTTCATAAAAGGTGGACTCATTCCCTGGGCGAGTGGATAAAGAAGAGAGAGGTGATTAGAAATGGGAAGACTAGAAGGATGGAAAGCTTCCTTCTCTCTGTGGATATAGTGTGCTTAGCTCCCTAGGCGCCTGGTGTTGGTGTGAAAATTCCTCTCATGCTGCTGAAATGCAATGACAATCACAAGCATGAATGAACGAACACCTTCTTCCCTTACGTCATTTGGTCCTGTATCTGTATGAGGAACAAAGGGTAGTTGAGGCACTACCTTTCAGAGTTCAATGTGGTGTCTGTGGTCACCTGCACACACTTGGAAATCAGGCTTGTGTTGCATGATGGCTACATCTCTTTCCTTCTCCCCCCCTTTTCCAGCCAGCAACAGTTAGGGACAATCAAGGATGACAGTGCAGCGCCAGGTGAGTGACAGGTTTCTCTTACGTCTCCACCAGTACCACCTACAAGTGCAGCTTGTCAGTGAACAGCGATTGATGGCACCGGCCAATGCAGAATGTGGGAGGATCGGCAAATGCTAGCAAGACACATTTTCCAGATGGAGACGGCCGATTTCGCCAGCACATTATCTGCTCTCTACTTCAGCTCGTGGCTCTGATAACAGTGACACTTTGGGCTCATTCAGACTCGGGGAAAGAATGGCAGACATCTATTTGGTTCAGCAACATAAAGGTAGCACAAGTTGAAATTCCTGCCATCAATAAAGAGCTCGTCTCCCCTTTGCTTCGCTTCATGGTCCTGACTCAGTGGCTCAACCCTTCCAACAGAGCACCGTGAAACCGCAGAGCACCGTGAAACCACAGACCAAAAGTTCAAACGCATGAGCCAACAGGTGACATTTCACACTCAAATCACAGAAGTAGTAACTGATCTTTACTCTTTGGGTCTCAGTTTATACCTCATGTCTTCCTGCTGGGCTTCCGGGACCCTCCCAACTTGTTTCTGGGTTTGTCGCAATGGCATGCCCGGCTCCCTGGCTACCCTGACCTGTCCTGTTCCTTGTGGCTGGCTGAGGACAGGCAAGGACAGCCTATCTCACTCACGCTTGGTGTCCACTATGACATCATAGCACCCAGGCCCTGACTGACACCATTCTAATTCATCAGCCCTCAGAGAACCCCAGGAACATTACCAGAGAAATGGGAAAGTTGCTGGGATGATTCGAACGTCAAGGATTTTTAGTTTCACTCCAAGTTACAGGAGCCCAATGAGTAGAAAGAAATACCTTGGAAGCAACTGAACAGGTGCACGAGAGACAGGAGGTAGGCTGCCACAGACCCATCTCCAGACGAGGGAAAGAACGGAAGTGGGGTGTCAACAGGATTGGGGTTAGACTGTAAAACAAGGCCTGACCCCTCCCCCAGTGACCCGCTTCCTCCAGGGAGAAATCAGCCTTGCTTATTTTCTCATGTCCCAATATCAACGCCAGGGAGCCAGATGTGTCATTGCGACACTGAGGTCAAATCCCGTAACAAGTTGGGAGGGTCCCGGAAGCCCAGCAGGAAGGCATGAGGTATAAACTGAGACCCAAAGAGTAAAGATCAGTTAATACATTAAATCTGAAATTGTCCTGGCAGAACACTGAAATGGCCGAGTGAGATGAGAAAACTAGACAATATTTGGGAACTTGCAAATAACTAATCTTAGCCTGAGCACATGGACAGGAGGAGAGACGGGGCAGGGCATGAGAAGGTTCAGTCCCATGCGAAGCATCCGCTCCACAAACTGACCTCCTGGTTCTTAGTCCAGTGTCCTCTTTGCTCCCATTTAGTGGGCCATGGATCCTTTTTGGGGTTCCCTACAACAGTCAGAACCCTCGTGCAGACAGACCATAAAGGATGCTAACTAGTTGGGCAGTTCACACTGCTTTAGCTTGTCAGATACTTGCTCATCTTTCCAACTCTCCACCTCTGCATTTCATTCAAATGCTTATGAGGGGCAGGGCCCTGCGCCTTTTGCCTAGTACCACATGGGAATAGGCAAGAAGATAATTGCCCAGTAGAAAAACTTGAGAATGATGTAGCATGATGCAGTCAAGTTTGGAGAACTGACATTTCTTTTGCAGTTTGGACTCATCTTTCTGATCATTCTACTGAAGAAACCTTTAGCTGTCTGAAATATTTTCTCATGCTAGAAGTTTCTAAGCTCTGATACTCTTTCAAACCCCACATATATCTAATAAGATGAATCTGTGAGCTTCTTTTAGAGACTAAACAACTTGGGTATCCAAGAGATCATGAGATTTGCTCAAAGTCATAATCTATTAAGTGTCAAAGCCAAAGATTTAGTTCACATCTATGTGGGTAAAAAGTTTAAGGTTTAGTATTTTAAAAGTACTGATTTTTGTTATTCTTACTCATTACATTTTCAGAAAGGTATGTATATGTGTGTGCATCTGTTTTGACTGCTAAAGACATTTCTATCTGTGTCAAGAGTAATGGATTATGGTGAGTGAGATGAACTCAGCAGAAAAAGACATTTTGTACAAGGTCAGTGATGGGAGTTCACCCCCAGCATCCATAAATAAGTAAATGAAGAGAAATGATTCCAGAAGTTGTCCTTTGACTTCCACACTTATGCACCCATATGCACATCCGATACACACACACACACACACACACACACACACACACACACACACACACACACAGAGAGAGAAAATAAATAAGAGTTTAAAATAATGAGTTATGAGAAGCTTTATAATGCAGAAAAATATAATTTTGGTTATAGCATAACCCCAGCTGCCCTTGTAGGGCTCTCCATGCTAGAGAGCACTGATTACTCTCATGTTTTTATTGTCATTCAACAAGTATTTACTGAGTAACTATGTCAGGTGCCATGTTAGAGACTTGGAGGAAAAAAGAACAGAAAGTTCTTTTGCTACATTATGCTCTAGATTTACGGGAGAGGAAAATATGAATAATGCAGACTTACAAGTGCAACAGAATCAGAGGCAAATGCAACAAAGAGAAATATGGAGTCTATAGAACACAGTACACAGAGATGGATGTATGTGTAAGCTCAATATGGATTTCCGATTGCATAATGCGGTGGTAGGAGATGTGCAAAGACTGATGTGTCTCCTTCATATCAACAACCCCCCAAAGTCTAGCATGGATCTCAGGGGAGAAGGCTCTAGGCAGTAGGATCTTTAGAGGCAAGCAGGACCTGCTGCTTCCTTTCCTCATTTCCAATTAGTTTCTGCCTCTCCCCTGAATGCTCCTTATCCATACTGCATTCTTTTTCCTTTATCTGGCTCAGTGTGTTGAACTCCAAAGCCAGTTACCACATAGCCTGAAGATACTGGCCTTTTGGCAGAGGCTGAGAAGAATTTTGCATCTATAGCTTGATTTTTAGAGAGTAGGGAGAAAGCAAAAGTCAGCATTTTTAAAAACCCATTTCGGTGTAAAATATATTTTTTCTTCTAAAGAATTCTGTTACCGCTCCTTGCCCACATGTTAACTTGGGCACTTCCCCTGGTGCCTTCTAAAATTCCATTTAGAGATCTCCAGATGTTTTGCCTGGACATCCTCACTTGTGCCAGAGACGACAGAATCACAAGCTGGAGAACCCTGCAGCCCTCACAGGCCCTGAGCCCGTCTGAGACGGTGAAGAGCTGCCATCCTGTTTGTTGTGCCAGAGAAAGAATCGTGTACCTAGTGGTCATCGCTGCCAGGCTCCGCTGCACAGAGCAGTCTCCAGAGACCACCATTCGAGGGCTAAGAAGCGGCAGGTAGCTCTGTGATCTTAGAGTTGTCAGCTAACCAGGAGAACTCATGTGCCCCTTGTACAACCACGGCATCTAGGTGGTTAAGCCTCAGTGGCATTACCCTTCAGAGGACTCCCAGATATGCCTGGGATATCTCAAGGAAACACTAAGGTACCTATTGGCTTAACAGCCAGGTAGCTGCATCCCTGTATCATAGATCTCAAGTAACACACCATGAGCAACTCAACCCACGCGGGATCAGAGAAGCAGACAAGCAGGCCCATCCCCAACCACAACACTCAGACACACTGAGAGTCTCTCATGAATAGATTACCCATCACAGTCTGCAGGAAATAACTAGGAAGTTGCTTGGACCTTTTCCGGGCCTCAAGAAGCAGCTGAGCAGCCTGGCCTCAGAGGCTAAGCCTACTGAGGTCCTGAGACATAGATGCCTGACTCCACTGCCCATCCCTGTCCCTGGAAATGGAAGCGCAGACCTTCAGCTGCTGTCTCTGAGCACTGGCCAGTACATCTTCTGTCCACTTGGAATGGACTGGTCAGCACGTGGTGCCCAGGCACCCAGAGGCCTGACTCAGACTTGAAGTGTGATGTCCTCACTCCCACTATAGTGCCCTGTCCTCACACATTCTCAGAAGTCGACAGGTGCTCCCCAGCCACCTAGCACATTGTGCCCAGAGCCGACAGTCAGCCCAGCCCTACTTCAGGGAACTGTCTCCTCTTAGAGTTGGTGGTGTAAGTCTACAACCCCCACAAGCTGGGACACAGACACCCATGGAGATTATCAGTGTGATACTATATATGAAGCTTAGCATGGGCCCATCAGCCAATATAGCAGACACATTACTACCACAAAGCCTTTAACTACCAAAGGAGTCTGATGCATATATCACTGAGGCACGGGATCAGTAGACTCACAAATACTAGTAAGGACACAAGAAGCAAGCAGTGGCTTGCTCCCAAAGGAACACAGTAACTCTCCAGGAAGAGACGCAAAGAAAAGGAAATCAATAAATTGCCTGACAAAGAGTTTAGAGGAATGGTTTTTAAGGGCACTTAGCAAGACACAAGAGACTATAGGCAGACACACGATAATTCATGATAGGGCTGAGAAATTTAGCACAAAGGGATGAAATTAAAAGAGCCAATCAGAAATGTTGGTGGTAAGAAACTCAGAATAAATAGAATTAAAGGGTACAGTTGAGAGCTTCAACAGAAGAACACATTTTTTTGAGCTGAAAGAGATTTTTCAACAGTCCACTAAAATTAAAAATGAGTAATTTAAAAGAATGAAGAACTTCATTCATTCTTGTGGGAGGCATTATGGTATCCCAGAGGATGAAGGAATGGGAAAAAGAAAGAAAATACCCACTCAATGAAATACCCCAAGCACTGAATCTTCAGAATGAAAGGATGCCCAGGACCAGGAATGGAAAGGACATAATAGATTTTACCCCAGAGATCGTCTCTGAAGTGGATTATCATCATTTATATAAAGGATAAGAGAAAGGGGAGAGCTAAAAGTATGAATCCACTTACAAAGAAATCTCCAAGAGACTAAAAACTCGTAGGTCAGGACAGAAAGGAATGCCGTGCTCAAAGTCCTGACAAAACAAACAAACAAACAAACAAACAAACAAACAAACAAACAAACAAACAAACAAACAAACAAATGATGGTGATCAAAATTACTGTTCTCAGCAAGAGTATCACTTAGAAAAAGTGAAAGAAAGAGGGAGGGAGGGATCTATCAATATATGAATGCATACATGAATAGATATGAGTACACATGATTATATACAAATGAATACATGAGTGTCATACCCTATTAATATAAAAATCTACCAAATCACACATATGAACAACAAGAGTAAAAAGAACAAAGCATGAACAAAACAATCAGAAAATATATTGGCAAAATGATAGGAATGGCTTTACTTATAACCTTGAATGTAAACAGATTAAATTCCCACCTTAAATTATTGATTCACTGAATGAACTGGGGAAAAAAAAAAACTAGGACCAACAATATGTTGCCTACAAGAAACTCATTAGAAAGGGAAGATAATGCACCAAGCAAACAGAAACACGAAAGTGAATAGAAGCACACACTTATGCCAGAAAAAATGAGCCTTTGGATAAGAAAGCTAAAAAGAAGCCAATATTAAGGAGAATGACGTGGCAATTCCTTACAAAGCCAGAAGTAGAACTGCATACACCAGGAATTACTACTTGACATAGATCCAAAAACACTTGAAATCAGTATGCTGAAGGAGATAGATATCTGTGCTCATTGATACATGCTTGCTGTATTAGTCATTGCAATAGCCAGGATATGGAATCAAGCTAGGGATCCATCCATAGACAAATGGACAGAACAAATATGGTACACATACCCAACAGGATGGTATCAACCATGGAAAACAATACAATCCTGTCATTTGAGGCAGCATGAATGGCAGCGGAGAACATTATCTCTCAAGCAAAACTCAAGTGACACACAGGACAAATGCAACATGGCCTTATTCACAGCAAACTCTGAGAAACAGCAGCTCTTCAGATAACTTTGGGACAAGTTACATTTGATCTTTAGTAAGCAAAGTCTCGATCAATGTATAAGACAGATATTATACCTTTTAATTGTTTTTCATCTATACTCTAATCAACTTTGCATTAAGTCCCGTGGCCAGGCCATGTTACTTTAGCAGTGGCGAACTCCTTCATCATCCTGCTCTCTAATTAAATGCAAGTCTGTGAGGCTGCATTTTTGCCCAGGGACAGTATTTGCTCTGGCCTCTTACTTGACGCAGTCTCTTTGTGCATGGACACACAACTGAGGACCAGAGTTTGTCATATCGGTAGAGTAACCTCACAAGGAGAGCAAATCAAGAACACAAATGATATGGAAACATGTAAAAATATTCCTAATGGTCAATGTGGTAGGACTTTTGAGATTTTTTTTTTTAACAATGTGTTTTCTCCATGATCGCCTGTAGGTCAACCCCACACTTAATAACACACATGCAAGTGTCCTCATTATCCCACCTCAACCCCATCTCCAAGACACTTATCACTCTCACACCCTCAGGCGACATTTTTTCCATCCCTGTAATGTATCACGTGTGTAATTTTATCCCCATGGTATATCCCATGCCGCTTCCTCTCTCTATCAAAGGGCTTTTGCACTTTGGGGGAGGCCTCCTCATCTGTGAGCTCAGATACACTTGTCTTTCTTCTGTGTTGTCCCCACGCATGGGTCTATTGCAAAACTGACTTTCATCGTGTGTTCATTGGTGGCTCCAAGCCTTTCTCAATGTTGCCTTCCTAGCATGTAAGCATGCAGAGCTATGTCCACTGATAGAGCATACAAAGTATAGGACTCTACATAGAGACAGCCCTTCCAACATTCCCCCAAATGCACTTCCTTCTAGATATTCTTACTTCATGGTGTAACACCCCCCACGTCACAGATCTGAACACCAAGACTCATAGGTGGAAAGTCCCTGGTAATAAGTGACATAGAGCAGGGTCAGAGAATGGCTCAGCAGTTAAAGCACTTGCCTTGCAAACAGAAAGACCAGAGTTCGGATCTCCAGCTCCTGCATAGTGTCAGGCAGGTAAGACCAGCCTGCCTATTCATTCCAGTTGCAGAAGACAGCACCTGAGAATCCCCAGGTTAAGCTAACTAGCCAGATCGGCCCTGCAGGGGAGCTCTGGCTTTAATTAATGACCCTGGCTCTAAATAATAAGGTGGATGGAGTGAGTGAAGATGCGTCCTCGGATCACCCGTGGGCCTCCACCGGCCTGCATACTCATCTGCATACACACCTGCACATGCACCCACGAACACAGACACTCATGGGAATACACATGCACACATGCAGGCATCCCATACATACTCATGCATGTGAAGAGGAAAGTAAAAGAAGTGATAGAAGACTAATGGCTCTAATGTCAGGGGTCCACAGTCTTGGTGCTGGACTGGCGCATATTCAGGAGGCAACATGCATATTAAATGGTGGGAAAAAAGAGAGTGTTGGGCCCAGCTGGGAGTCAGGCATTTGGTTTTCAGAGCTCCTGCCCTGCTTGGCTACATGGTGGGATGACGCCATATCTCTGGACTGATTTTCTCCATTCATAATATGGCAGAGCTGGACAGAGGATGTCTCAAGAGCCTGTGGCTCCTGAGTCGCCCTTTCTCCTTGGTATCAAGCTGTCCTAAGGGAACAGAGAAAGGACTGACAGCGGCTTCGATCCGATTATCACACGTCATGCTTTTACATTAACACAGTACACTCTACCTCATACATAGGTGCAATTACTACATGTTAATGAAGAACTTAAAGAAAGAGAAGAGAAGCAAGCGACCACATTACTGACTTCTATTCAAAGCCTATGTATTCACAGTCAAATTCAATGACAAACTCTGACTAGTTGTGTCTGAGTTTCTTTTTCGGGAAGGAGTTCTGCTTTGATGTGTAGTTCCACAGAAAGGCAAGACCCCAAGGCACGAATCTTCGGGATCATGAGTAACTAAGAAAAGTAGGCTGATGTGTGCTGCAAAGAATCAGCGTGCTAGGAAAGGGTTAAGATAGCACAGCAGGGAGGAGAAGCAGGTAGGGGGAGGAGGAGGAGGTGAAGTAGTACCAGGCGATGTAACCTGGGGACTGGGGATGGGGGGGGGCAAGCATATTTGCTGTTAGATTTCACCTTGCCTTGTCTTCACAAAATTGCAATAAAGTTGGGGTTGGAGAGATGGCTCAGAAGTTAAAGTCTTGTCTTGCAAACAAAAGACCCGGAGTTTGGATCTCAGATCCCACGTAAAAATGCCAGGTGGAAATAAATGAAAGCAACTGTAATTCTGGCCCTGGAAGGCAGAACTGAGCCTGGGAAACCCCAGAGCAAAGCAATAAAGAGGTAGAGCAACCCAGGAAGATTCCCAGTGTCATCCTTGGGTCTCCATAGACACACACACTTAAGGGCCCTCTTCTACATACAACCACAACCCCACCCTCCATAGCCCCCCTGACCACACCTACATAGTGTCCTCTGTCCACAATAGATCCATGTGTGAGACACTGGAACTGTGTGCCTTTGCTCTGTTTTTCTGGCACGTGGCAGACGGTGTCTTGCTCTAAAACATTATCACTGCTGGGACAATTTCCTGACAGATAAAAGTGAAGTGACCCAAGGGAAGGGGGTCTTACATTAATCTAAGCAAAGATGACCTACAGCGTGACAGTAGTGTGAGGCCCAGACTGAACGCAAGGCTATACAAAGTTCAAAGTCAAGTGTGAGGATGAAATCAGAGGGACTCCGCAAGGGACGGTCTACATTCCACGGTCTGTCAAAAGAATTTGGCATCCGTTGCTGTTTGGATAGATGCTGGCAGACAGGATGAGCTTAACAGACATCCAAACATCTAGAATAGTGTCAGGGTGGTTAGGAGAGACCCGCACTAAGGCTTCTGCTCTGTATCATGCACACAGCCTCACTTGAACTTACGTGGATAAGAATAAAAATCAGATGTGCCCAGCACCGTATCAGCAATCTCCTGAATTATTCAGGGGTGTAATGAGGAAAGTATAAGTCTTTCAGGTGTGGAAGACACTTCTGTCTTCCTCACATCCGCAACTAAATAAATGTGAATAGTGTGAACAGTGCTAGTTCATATCAGCTGCTGCTGCTTCTTCCTCCTCCTCCTCCTCCTCCTCCTCTTCTTCTTCAGACACAACCAGAGAGAATTCCCAATTGCTTGCTGGATGTTCATGCAATTCACTCAAACTCTGATTTCCTCTTTATTGCCGTTTTCCCCCTCAGTCAAACATGATTTGTGGAAGAAATAGGAATGAAACAGAACCTGTGACATCATCATTGCACGCGCTGCCCAGATGGAATCAGACCAGGATCACAGATGAACACATGCTAAGACATGCTAAGACAGGCAAGGAGAGGCATGCTTTCAGGCGATGGGAGCACGCGGAGGTTGACTGGGAGCAGCACCCTGCGGCTCGCTGGGAGCACCCTGCGGCTGGCCATTTGCTTTTTCATATGCTTCTGTAGTTATCTGACATCTCTGAGGACTTTACACAGCCATTCTAAGATTAGCTATAAATAATAATCTAGTCAAGGTACCGTATGAACTCGATTCAGTAACTGCTATAATCACTGCCTTCTTCATCCACCAACTTGCTTATTCACTCACCCACCCATTCATTCATTCACTCACTCACCCACTCATTCACCCATTCACTCACTCACCCATTCATTCACCCATTGACTCACTCACTCATTCATTCATTCACTCACTCACCCACTCATTCACCCATTCACTCACTCACCCATTCATTCATTCACTCATCCACCACTTAGCCATTTATTCACTCATCCACTCACTCACTCATTCACTCACTAATTCACTCACTCATTCACTCATTCACTCACTCACCCAGTCACTCACCCATTCACTCACTCACTCACTCATTCATTCACTCATCTACCACCTAGCCATTTATTCACTCACTAACTCACCCACTCACCCACCCATTCACTCCCTCCCACACCCACCTGCTCATCCTCCATCTCTCAACATGTGCCTATGTCTAGACCAGGCACCACTTTACAGCTTATATTCTCCTTGGCTGAGGACTAGGAATTGGGATTACTTCTAAATGTCTCCCATGACCCCATTAACCAAACAATTCTCACTGGCTGAGAATCGAGGACTTGGCATTTCTGTCTCAGTAACGGAAACAGACATTGAAGAGGTGACCGAGTGCATAACTGTGTCATGACGTCAAGGCCCTTGGACACCTACGTTTCCCTGTGTCTGGTGAGTTCTTCCAAGGCGCCACATTGAGATCAGGACCAGGCCTGACCAGATTTTAAATTTTGTTCAGCTGTGTTTTCATGTTCTCCCCACACTGTTGGTGCGATCACAGTCATAGACATTTCTTCTGTGGCAGGCTATCACAGAGACTATAAGCAGAAAGCTTGATGTGTCTTCACCTTGATGTGTCTTTCTAATGAGAACCTTTGCAAAGTTCTCTACAGAAACCAACAGGAAGTACTAGAAACTGATAATGCTACTGACATCTCCTCAGTCCTCTTCCTCATAGCAGGTCCCTTTTGTGTGGCGGCATGAGGCAGCAGGAAACACACACAAATAGGCAAATAGGAAAACTTCTCTGACTTCCTCAACATCTCGGGCAAATCTCTTAAAGTCTTTCAGCATCCATCTGTCTACGTATAAAGCAGGTATGATATTGTTACCTCTCCCATGTATAGATTAAACGAGGCAAGATGCACAACAGATTTGGCTTGGTGTGACATACAGCAATGCACTCTAGACACGCTAGCCACTTGGTTAGAGTAGTCAAGGTCTCTTCTATGAGAACAGAGGATCCACAAGAGCCAAGGACCTTGTCTGTCTTGTCAGTTAGCATGTTCCTTGAATGCAGACACACAGCAGATAGTCAAGTATCTACAGTGGCCATACATTCACCTCATACGTTCCATTATATGTGCATGGTTAGACTGGCAAGTCCAGCTAGAACATCGATCCCGGTAGCGGATGTCATCTCAAAGTCGTGTGGACGGGTTCCACATGTGACTCGACATCCTGAAGCCGAGTCCTCTTATCCCCCTTCACTGACTGCACCCTCAGATATCATTGCACTCTCGGGCACGAGACGAGACTGTCTGGAGACCCAGAGTGTCAGCATGGCTTGTTTTGGGGTTCCAGGTGGAGACCCCACAATTCCATTTTAAAGGTTGTCCCAAAGGACGCACAGAATCAGACTGTTGATTGTGTGCTCTGCGTACCCTAGACCTTATTTTCAAAGCGTGGTCCCGTGATAACTAGGCCTCTGAACACTAGTGATAGGATTTTTCCATCACCAAAGAGGATTTAGTTGCTAACAACAATGACAAAAAATGGGACCCCCTAATTAGTTCATCTAAGAAGCAAAGCCTTCCGAGCCTGGTGGCACAGGCTGTAATCCCCACTCCTCAGAAGGCTGAGGCAGGGGGATTGTGAGCTCAAAGTCAACGTCATGGTTTGCAATGTGATTGTCCCCCCACGGGCTCCTGTGTTTGGAGCTTTAGTTGTTTGGCAAAGTCATGGCACCTTTAAGAGGTGGAGCCTTGCTGGAGGAAGGCAGTCACGGGGGTGGGCCTGGAGGTGGATTCGTCTTACTCTACTTCCCGGGGAGGCCTGTGCTTGCAGTTGATAGTCTGGTGGCTCTCAGACTCCCGGATGGGTGTGACCTAGCCTGTCTCCAGCTTCTGCCACCACGCCATGAAAGACTGTATCTCCCTTCTGGAACCGTAAGCTAAATGAATCTCCATTTCTCCCCTTAAGTTATTTGAGTCTCAGTGGTCTCTCACAGCCATGGGTAAGACTGACTAGTATGGTCAAGCCTGGTGAACTTAGTGAGAACCTGCATTGGAAAAAGCAAAGCAAAAAACAGGGACTGGAGAAATGGCTCAGGGGTTAAGACTCTGCCTCATAAGCAGAAGGTCGTGAGTTCAGATCCCAGGTCCCATGTAAAAGGCCAGGCAGAAATGCCTGCACTTCTGGCCCTGGTGGGCGGGACCTGAGAAATCTCTGAGCAAAGCAAAAAGAGGTAGAAGCAATTCAGGATGGTTTCAGAAGCCACCCTTGGTCCTCCACAGGGACACACAATGCCCTTTGATACACACATACACACACACACACACACACACACACACACACACACACACACACACACACAAGTAAATAAATAAGTAAATGAATAATAAATAGCAAAGCAGTCAGGGTTTACTTGCAGGCAGCTGCTTATAGTTATGAGCTAAAAATGCATCCAAGTCGTATGAAAAAGTAAGTCTCCATTATATACATTCTGGCCTTCAGGGGGAAGAAAACAGCCTAAGTCATAAAGGCTCGCTTGAACAAAGAAGCTCAAGCTTTATGGACCTGTGTAAAAATAAATGGGCAATCTCTAGGATAGCATCAAATCTTCAATGTGAAAAAATTTTTTTTTAAAATCTCATTAGAGTTTAATGTCATTTCATTTTCCTACTGTGGTTAGCAGAGAGCTATTGATTCCTGGCAGCAGTTGGTAACAGAAATAAAAACATACCCGGACAAGACATCTTGTCTCTGGGATTTTTTTCTGCTTCATGGGGCCCTCCAGGGAGTTGGATTTCAGCCCCTGCATCCCTCGTGCGAAAGGGGAAAGGAGGCAGGAAGGACAGTCACTGTAGTGTCAGGAGATGTTAACACATCCTGAAACTTAAATGCTATGCATTCCCATTTTTATGTATGCATGCACATAAATCTGCATAGAGGATGCATCTTCTGATGAGTCCCTTTATTTTTGTGACAGGGTCTTATTCTATAGCTCAGGCTGATCTGACCCTCTACATCCTTCTGGTTCAACCACAGGAGTGCTGGGTTTACTGGAGTGACACCATGCCTGGCTTCTACCCCCCCTTCTTAAATATCAGGTACCCTCCCCCCCATACATCACTATACTGCAGTTATAAGTGGAAAGATTCACTCTTACTGCAGAATAAGCTCTTGAACCTTTTCTGAATTTAAGTACAGTGCTCAGCAGTGCAATCTGTATGGATAAAGCTTAGGTTTCTCAGAAAATAGTACAGTTCTGTGTGCCTTCAGGGAGACAGTTGATGTCCTTCCTGTGTGAACATTTCAGGAGGGTTCATTTTAATTTTAAAATCTACCTGCAAAATTAATAGCTCATATTTGTTTTGTTGCTCTTTTGTACAAAGTAGACCATTAGCCACATGATCACCTATCATCTCAAAAATCATATAAATGCTGCAGCTAAACATCCAGATTGAGGAATGACTGGTGTTGCAAACACAAAGCCCCTGAAATGCATGCTTATTATGCCCCGATTCTAGGTCATAAAGTGAAAATACCTATAGCAGCAGATTCTTGCACATCCCTTCTGAAGTCCGTCTCCTTATTTGTTTATCCCAAATGAGGATTTATGGGCATGTGGCCCATCCTGTAATCTCAGCACTGAGAAGGCTAAGGTAGAACCATCTCAGGTATGGTAGAAACTTGGGCTACATACTGAGATCTTGTCTGAAAATCCAACACAACAAATGATCTCTGCTACTTCCAATTACTTTTCTCAGAGCCTTTTCCCTTATTGCCTGCAAGAAGTGTTCAAGTGGACAAGTTCACTTCCCTTATCGCTGTGTGCAAATGAGACCGACACCTCCATCATAGCTGTGGGAAGTTTCTGAAAGAAAAACTGCTCTGAAACTTACAAAACGCTGTATGAAGAAGAGATGTTCCCCAAATGCCCATGCAGAAAAGAGTGGATGCTGATCGTAGATTCTGGCCTTTCAATTACTCAATTACTCAATTACTCAATGATAGTCTGATCCGTCTATCTGGGAGCAACTGTTGGAAGACTAATTTTCAGTTTCTCCTAATTGGACAACTTGAAAGGTTGTTTAGTTAAATCTCCCTCTGATGGTGTGACCCACCTATGCACTAGTCCTGATAGGACACCCCCCTTACCTTGCTTGAGTGGTGTCACATTCAGGACTATGAAGGGAGATAATGTGGCATTTCAGACCATCGGGAGCGTCTTTCTTTTATTGACCTGTCTCCTTCGGTTCTGCCTCTTCCCCAGGTCATTAAGCAAAGCACAAATTCTCCATCGTGAGAACATCGCACCTTGCACAGACATGAGTATTATGTCATACTCTTCTGGACAAGCCATCTGACCCGTGCTATGGGATTGTGTGACAGAGTACAGCCTCTACATTGGTCTCTTCTGATCTCCCAGGCCCCAGATGAGCCTTGGGACTGGGAAACATATAGTATGATAGCTTCTCCAGGGCTCAGAAAGAGTCAGCTGTAATGTGCTATGTTTGTGTGTCTTGCCAATGTTCCTCAAAGTGATGCCCAGCCATTTGCAGGAGCGTACCCATCACAAGTAGCCTAGCGCCTCTTGCCCTCCATTTCCACCTCTCTGACCACACTCATGTTCGCTCTGTATCTATATGTGAAGGCGGAATGGCACGGCCATCCCTTCTGAGAGAGTCTTTCATGAAAACGAGAGGGAGACGCAGAATCCAACAGACGCACTGTGAAGGGAGGGGATTGAAGTGTATTTGAAGCAGAACACAGTCGATAGTCTCCATCATGACTAATTGTTCTTCGGATGTCATTGCAAAAATCTATCTGAGGAATATCATCTGCCCTTAAAGAAGGGACCAGAATTGTAATTAAGTTTTAAGTCATTACTTCAGTGTAAAGCTGCCAACAAGTGTGAAATGATTGTAATTCACACTTTTAAGGCCCTGAATTTATTAGCATCTCTTTTCTACTCAAGGTTAGGGGTATGGTGCTTAGATTGTCAGGGGATTCAAATTCTTCCGTGCTTTGTTTTCCTGGAGTCGCTGTGGTTGAGATCTGGTGTCAGGCAAAGAATATTATCATTGGCGACTTAGCTTGTACTTGTGAAAACAAGGAATTCTAATGAACTACCAACTCCTGGTCCTTTCTGACAACTCATGGTCCTTTCTGAATAGGAAGCAACAGTGAAAGGTGTAAGTGGTAAAACAGAGGCGCATTCTTCTATAGAATATGATCCCTGTGGCTAAGAAAATGCACAGGTGCTGCAGGCTAGACGTTTCAGGTTCAGCATGGTCCTGCTGGGGTATGACTATCGAATATTCCATAGGCTAAGATAGGAACATCAAGATTTGAAACTGCTTGGGAAAGAAAGCAATGGAATACCCTCTTTTGATAATAATTCACTTTGGAAAGAAACATGGGGGAAAATACATGCTTTGACAAGACCTTGAAAGAGATTCTGAGAACTCTCCTTGCAAACGCTGTATGGGCGGTAAGCCAGGCACATGAACTCGTGTCAGTCTGCAAATTGAGGGCTGAGCTTTGAGCCCATTCGTGAAGAATTAGCAGCTCAGGCAAGCCCCGAGAAAGCCGGTGGAGATTATCTAATTGATGTGAGAAGACCCAGGTCATGGGTGGTGGGATCCGTGCATGAACAGGGGGTTAAGATGGGAAAGCCGATCCAGCACTTTGGCATTCTCTCAGCCTGGTTTGCGCTCCTCTCAGTCATCTCTGTGTATATGTTCTGGACGGTTCCCTCGGCTCCTGATGTCCTGATGTCCAGACCCTCCTGCCAATCTGGGGTATGAAATGTAACTAGAACTGTAAGCAAGAATAAAATCCCTTGTTCCCGTAAGCTGTTCGGATCCTGCATTTGTTCAGTCACAGGACGATGAACCAAACACAGGCGGCAGTTAACTATGTTTGCTGGGTGAGCAGCTGCTTCCGAGAGGCGTGGATTTGTAAGGATGCATCTAATCCAAAAGCCCCGATGGGTCTGGATCCGTGTATGAGAAAATTAAAGGACTGTGGCTGCCGGAGCATTTGTAGGAACAAGTGTGTCCTGAGCCTGGTACCAAGGCTTCCTGCCTTGGGCCAGGAGCAGATGTTCAAGATTAGAGATGAAGTAAGCAGAGTCATCCAGACAGACAGGCAGGGAGAGGATCTCAGAACCAGGTAGTGGCAACACGAAGGTTCTAAAACTCTCCAGAGACAACGGGGAAATGGGCAGTGTGGTTAAAGGCTACAGAGGTAGAGGACACGTGACCAGAAGTTGTACTGAATACACCTTGCCTCTGTTCTCTTACATAGTGACTAGAAACTGACTTCCCGTGGTCCCAGTGCAAAACATAAAGAGATCAGAGCAGAAAAGATAGCAATCACGGTTTGGAATGGGGGACGCAAACCCGAAGAACGGGGCAGGATACCTCTCTGGGGAAGCTGACTAGCACAAGAGAAAAGAATCGGCAGATACTGATATTGGAGATCATCCCATTCAGAAATTCCAGCAAACCTTCCTATCTCAAAATCCATCCACTAACTACTTTTGTCACCAGTGCACAAAGCTTGATAACAGATACTTCAGTGTTATAACTGAAGTCGTGCATGAATCACCAATTGTTGGATAAAACTCTAAGTGGAAAGTTGGACCTGAAGTCAAATATATCTTGTAAAACTCTTCAAAGAGACCATCATTATTATAATCTATAATCAACAGCAAAGAGGAGAAAACACATCTACACGGTGAATGCAGGATATAATAAATGGTGATATCCCAGCATGAAGAGCTTCTGACAAAATAAATGTAAAGCAGGGGCTAAAGGATCAGATGAATGATGGGAAATAGAACAGGAGAAATGAGACTAAGAAAAGATGAGAGAGACGAAAGAAGAGATGGCAGATGGGTTGTTCTGCTGTCGGAAGGGAGGAGTTTGTGTGGAAGTTTCATCTTCAAGACTGTGTGGTCCATGGACAAAGAAGAAATGATACAGTGATATTTGGCCCGCCATGGCACATGACCCCAGGCTAGGAAATGAGACAAGTCCATTCAGTTCTTCCTGATACTAGCCTGTCTTACTCTCATTTCCATGGCATTGTACTCTAACAAACCATGGGCGATTCTGGATCAAGAAAGAGAAAAAGATGGCTCTCCACTGTCTGGTTTGTTTCTAATTTATTTCTAGCTTTCAACCAAATGCATGTGAAAAAAAATCTCTTGTCATCTTGTTCTGCTAAACTCCCCTTGCTCTTTGTTTTGAAAAGGTTATAACTGGAACCAAACTAGCCTGGCACCACGCCAAGATGAGGAAGGCTGTAATTAAGCAGGATTTTCTGTCTATATACCCAGCAGGACCATCCTACTGTGGGGAGAAAAACAAGCATCAAAAGCAACTGTGTGTTTTTTCAGGAATAATAGTTCTACACACTTTACATAATAAATGACAGTTGCTGACATTTTAATCAAGACAGAAGCAAAAACAAAGTCACCAAGCCCTGGGTTGAGGCGGAAGGTAGCGGTGACTCTGGGATTTTGTCAAAAGCACATGGGTGTTTCTCTCCAAGCTTGAGACATCAATCAACACTTGCTCTTAAGATGTCATACCTGCCCTGGGAACATGGAGAGAAGCGGAATTTTATATACTCCCATTATTTTGGGGGGAGGGGAATAAGGAGTAATATTTCAGACTTTAATCCCTTACATCCACGACTCTAGAGAACCCTGACTTACACACCATGGATAGTGCTAGCTTTCATGGGCATTCAAGAGATGTCTAGTCATGACCCCAGAGGCACACTCATCCTTACAGTATTCCTTCTGATCTAGCTGGGTTTGAAAGGTTAAAAGCCCCCAACCAACTTTGAGGGGAAGGTAATGTTTACCAACTTCAAGGGGAAGATGCTCACTGCCTCCCATAGCAGACAGTTACTCCAGCTAATACTGATTTCAGATTTCCAGAGGAATGGGAACTGTGGATGTCAGGGGTCTCCATCATGGGTTCTGACAATGTATTTTTTTCTCAGTATTTTCATAGTTCCCACAAGACGGGAAGACTCGCAGCCTTTGGATGTTGGCAACATTAGGTAAGGACATCAACTTACAGAAACAGACAATAGATGTCTTCAGGAACGAGTGCAAAACCCAAAAGCTAACCCCCCTCCCCAAAGAAGCAAACAGAGAAACAAGTGTAAACCGTGCCACAGAGCACTGGCATGGTAGTTGTGTGCTGGAATATGTCTATATTGTTGCCGTAGCCTTGGAAATACTCTGAACAAAAGAAACAGACACAAAACATTTCATTTTTCTGGATTACTATATTACAGACTTGAGACCTTCAGCCTTAAGTCACGGGATGTGACATTTTTTATGACTCCAAATAGTCTTTAACGTCTTTTGCAGCCATATCTAAAGTTACCTGCACACAGTTTACTAAGCAACACAATACTCAGAAGGAAAATCTCACTGTAAGCCTATTTTTCTTCTGAATGCCCAGGAATATGAAGAATGTGCCCCCTACGCTAAGTGGCTAGAGAGATCCATTCTTTTGCATCCCCAAGGCTGATGTGCTTTTATCTTTTCTGGTGATTTTTCTTTTTTTGAAAGTTTATTATTTGTGTGTGTGTGTTTGTGTGTGTGTGTGTGTGTGTGCGCGCGCGCGCGTGCACGCATATGTATCAGAGGGCACTATGTGTCCCTCTGGAGGCCCAAGGGTGACTTAAGGAGTCACCCTGGATTACTTCTACCTCCTATTTGCTTTGCTCTAGAGTTTCCCAGGCTCTGCCTTCCAGGACCAGAAATGCGGGCCGCCATCATTTCCGGCTGGCGTGGGATCTGGCATCCAAACTTAGGACCTTCTGCTTGCAAGGCAGAGGCTTAACCCCTGAGCCATCTCTCTGGCCCCCTTTTCTGTGTTTTCAATATAAATATTGCTTTCCTAGATCTCCCGGGTAGATTCTATCATTCTTTATGGTTCTGCCTGTCTGAGTCATGTCTCCATCCAAGCAAAGATCACCTTGGCATTTTGGGTTCTATGTCTCTTGCATTCCCCTCCTTTACAAACTATTCGAGCGATCATTTTATGCATTCCCACATTTCAGGTGTTTAGCACCGGACTCCTCAACAAGTGTCCAGCAATCCTCGGCAAACATCTTCTGATCTTCTGGGTGGGTTGGACAAGCAGGTCGCCATCCTTGTCTTAATTGTGTGTGGAGGGAAAGGATGGGAGTGTCATAGCTCAGCGTGTGTGTGAAGAATCCTTTCATAAAGATCATCGACTGCGCTGGTGAGATAGCTCAGCGGGTAAAGACACCTGCTAGCAAAACCGACGACCCAGGTTCAATCCTTGGAGCCTGTATGGTGGAAGGAGAGAACTGACTTCTACTTCCTCATGTGGTGGCATGCATGTATGTGCGCTCTCTCTCTCTCTCTCTCTCTTTCTCTCTCTCTCTCTCTCCTCTCTCTGTCTCTCTTTGTCTTTCAAAGAACTAAAGAATAAATAAATAAATACAATTTTTATAAAGATCATTGGCTTCTGGCTCTTTGGTGTCCCCTCCCAAGTTGCTAAGTTTTAGGGGCTACTGAAGGGGGCAGCACAGGCTGAGCACAGCGGCCCACAGGGCCGCGGCCTCTTCCTTATTTTTACATTTTTCCATGCAGTTTCACAGCCTGCTTCATGCTCTGCTAGGACCACAATCCTACAAGGAAACCTCACACTTACAGTGAACCCGTATAGCACTATGGGCATTCCCAGGCAGCCTGTGTTTTAGAAGATACAAATGTAAAACCGAGGTGCCTGGACTCTGCTTTAGATCATGAGCAGCCAGAGATCAGTGATTTCCCCATTTGTCTTTCAGGAAAAAAAAACAAAAACCGAATGAGTGAACATTTAATGTATTCACATCCCGAGCCTGGCGAGTTTATCAAAGTTCAATTTCTGTCTGTACGTTTCCTTATTTCAAGGGATGGACACCGTGTGTGTGTGTGTGTGTGTGTGTGTGTGTGTGTGTGTGTGTGTGTGTGTGTGTGACAGCTCTGGGTCTGGAACAACATGTCCTTATTTCTGCATTTCCCTGTGGGAGCTGGGCAGAGACCTGTGTACCAGTCATTGTCTGGCGAGGAGCCACCATTTGCTATGGATTTGAACTCAAGTCTGGGTTATATGCAAGCATTGTACGTGAACACTATAGAGCAGTAAGTATAGTATGTAACTCTGGAAAGAAGAGCAGGAAACTAAAAGTTGCCAAAGAGGAAGCTAGCTCTCCTCTAACTGGGAGCTTCTGGGGAGAGATGCTCTGTTATCGTGAGCAAGCAAGATCAAAAATATGTTTTATAAAGGAGATCTGTAGGCATGGGGAGAAGGCTCCGCAGGACAAGTGACTCTTGCATAAGTGCGAGGAACGGAGTTCAGGGTCCATGTACAGCTGGGCACAAACTTGCTGATGGTCAAGACAGAAGTCTGAGGCCGCGAAGGTCCTCCTGATGGAAAAGCTTTCTAAAGCAGGGCTCCGTGTCCGGCCGAAGGTTCTGTATAGGTTTGGTGGCTACCTGAACCAAACTCTGTGCCTTATGCGCTCTGCTGAGTTAGCACTTGGGTGGAGAGAGTCTCAAGCCAGAGTCCAGAAGACACGGGTCATGTGTTCACTACCCATGCGCTCCACGCACAAAGCTAGCGCCAATCAGTAGCCAGATCGAATGTGACACTAATAACTAAACTATGAACGTGACACTTGAACAGACACACGGGGCCCGCGTCATGCCCGATCTACAGGTTATCTTTTCCGTATGTCAGAGATGTGTCTCGTGGGTACGTCCAAGCTGTGGCTCACAACCAAGATCATCTCTGCGGATTTGACCAACACGAAATCATAAAGTTATTTCAGTCATTATGTGATTTTTTTTTGGGACAGTTTTGTATCTCAGCTGCTCAGATCTTGAATGTGAACTTTGTAGGTGGCAGCGTCACGTTGCGATAGCAACAGGTTGGACATGCTACAGTAAGATGGTCAATTAGAGAACCAAATTCCAAGGTTGGCAAAACAGCTGGGCAGGTAAAGGGGCCTGGGCACAAACCTAGCAACCTGAGTTTGATCCCCACAGCCCACAGAGTGGAAGGAGAGAACCAATTTTGAAAAGTTGGTTTGCATGTCACTTTATTTCTCCCTGTCTCTCTCTTTTCTGTCTCTTTCTCTCCCTTCTCTCTCTCTCTCTCTCAAATGGATAAAATACAGTAATAACCAGAAACACAAAAAACTAAATTATGACATTCTATGTTCCCCAACATAACCCCAGCTTACCATAACTGGACAAGAACAAAGGATCAGTTTTAAAATAAAACATGAAAATAAGCTTATGATTCTTATCAGAAAGTTGTACTTCTAACACCCGTTGGTTTTCCCCACAGCTTCAGAATAAGCATGAAAATGTAGCTGATGCCCTACTGAAGTTCTTCTTTACATTGACTGTGGTACATTGGATGTTCGCTGCCGAAGCTTAGTAGTTTAATCCTTCTAGCAAGTTCCAGGGCCTCCCACAGATTGTATATTGGGGCCATAAACACATACTTAATATGCTACAAGTGAGCGCTCTGCTCTGTGTCTCTCACAGAAACAATTCTCCAAAGTGGGAAGATGCACAGAGTTGCCCTTTTGTGAAAAAAAGTTATAATAATTGCATATATTTACGAGGAGCGATATGCTAATTTGATCCAGGTATGTGAGTGCAAGGATTGAATCGGGGTAATTAGCATCTGTGTCTCTGTAAGCATCATCTTTTCTGCTGGTGTCTTTCAAGCTCTTCTACTGCCCTGCAAGATTATAGTGAACCACGAACTCCAGTCGCCCTGGTCTGGTAGAATATTAGACTCTGTCTTTCCTCCATCACTGCATTTGGTACCCACGAGCCACACTGCTGTTGCCTGTCCGTCCACCTCTGCTTACCTCCAATGGCTACTATTCCACTCTCTCCTTCCACAAGATCAACTCATGAACTATTTGTCTTCTTGGTATCTGGTTTATTTTGCCACCTGTAATGCCCTCCTTTTAGCCATGGTGCCACAAAGAAACAAAAAAGTTTATTCTTTTTTAATATTCTGCTGCAATGTAAAAATAAAACTGTGATGAAAGTAGCCTCCAAAGAGCCTTGTGGAGGGGACTCGGGAGGCCATTAGGAAACAGGGCTGATATGTGAACTGAACTCTTGCCCAGTCTGGGACGTGACATTTTAGTCTCCTCTACCCTTTCACAATAGGCATTGGTACACAGGAACAAGACCATTCCATCACGCTCTGAGGCTAAGGGTGTACGTAGATGATTAGACTGTTGTTTTCTGAATATTTCATTTCAGTTTACATGTTTTTGTCTTTACCCTCTCTTGTAGCTCTTACCCTTTCAACAGAGTATCTAAGGTCACCCTTTGCCTGCCTTCCTTAGAACACTGATTCAGAGCTATCTAAACCCCTGTCTTCTGACTTGCAATTTTTAAGACTCTAAATAAAGTCCTTTCTTTTGGCAGTGTCTGAGTCTGAATTCAGTGACATTATACATATGTCACATTTTCTTTATCCATCCATCCATCAAGGTACAACTGAGCTGATTGTAGTAGCTTGGTCTGAGGAATCTTGCTATAGTAGCTGTGAGAATAGAGGCGTCCATTTGATGTACTGACATCACCATACACATACATATGCTTATACATATGCACATATGTACTCATATTTGCATATAGGCACAGGAACAATCACACACACACATACATATGTGCATGGACATGCATGGACATGTGTGGATACACACACACACACACACATACATCCCTCAGAACAGTTGGACAGTTGGATCATAAACTATAGTTCCCTGTGCATGGAATTTTTCTGTGAAAAGTTTCTCACTCTTTAGTCCCAATAAGTTTCCCTGTATTGGAAGGGAATAAAGGCTTTGCAAATATGCCCTGGGCTGATGAGGCTGTCGATTGCTTCCCCGCCCCCAAGCTTGCATAATACTCTCAGGTACTGTAAAAGCAACACAGCAAAGAGGAAGCTTCCAGACCAGTTCCAGCTGGCATTTTTTGGTCCATGTCCTGTGATACACATGTATTACATCTTCAGGTCTTTCTGTAAGTCTCTGGAGGGCAACCAAGAGCAGTGACAAAAGCCTATACCATTTGGGTGGGTGGGTTGAGGGTTTGAGATCTCTCTGACCAACAACTTATCAGGAAGTATCATATAACTGTCACTTAGAGTAAGGATTAATTATCTATGGTTCTAGTTGGAGCATCATAGAGTAGTTTTTTTTTAGTTTTGCCCCATCTTTCTCTTTCTGTTTTCCCCTGTAAAGGGCATATGTGTCTTAACAATAATCACCCTGGCAAAAGAGAATATCAGAGTAATAGTGGTATGAATGTCAAGGGGGCAACCAACAGCTTTCTAACTCAATTTAAGGCCTATGTTTCAGCAGGTATCACCTCACTGGTGCTATAAACTAGAGCAAGAACCTATGAAAGGGGCGAACATAGGCCCCAGGGGGATTATGAGCTATTAAGGTTTAGCTGTGAAGACACTATGTCAAATTGCCTTTTAAACATTTGTCATTATATCCACAGACTGGAGGAATACCAACTTATCGTAGAAGCTTCCCTGTGCAATAGAAGGTGCTTATTACAGAAAAATCACAACTGACAAAGTGCAGAAAAGAAATAACTGCAGACTGCTCAGTTTTAATGCCTAAGTCACCCTAAGACTCATGAAACATATTGGAAGAGCAGTAAGACTGTAGAAGCCTGAAGGGGAGAAGGGGTGTGAGCAGACCCTCTTCTGGACAGACAGGGCTGTTGCACTCATGAATTCACAGCAGTTATGTATATTTGGACAAGACCTGCAAGGGGTGTGTCCTATCAACATTTCACTATGGAAAGGGAAAGGCTTCAAGAGGTCCCACCCCTCTCTGTGAGGCTGATGAAGGTTCATGCTGAGGAGGGGTGGAGGACGCCTTTCTCCATGGCATAGCCACTGATAGGAGATTCATCAGCTGGCACGTCCTATCAAAACCAGCCCAGATGAAACTCAGTGGGACACAGACAGAAGACATGAAAATCGAAGCGAGACAGACAGAAGAAGGAGGGAGGGTCGTAATGGGAAAAGGGAAGGGGTAAGATTGGGGATTAAGATGTAAAAATGTCATAAATTTACTATACTCGTGTATGAAACACTAAAGGGGTTTTAAAAATTAAAAAAGAAAGCATGCAGCAAGACCTGAGCAATCTGTCCAGGGAGAGGAAAATTGTCTACTCCCTCATAAAGCAACACAAATCAGCCATTAATGCTTATTATTAATCTTGTTGAAGGAAAGGAAATAAGATACTTATCTTCTAACATATGTTTTTAGAAGGAAATCAATGCCGTGGGTTTTGGAATCAGGTTAAGTAGTTGAGACTTTCTATTTAAAGAACACAAGCCCTCTCATGGTTCTTGATATCATAGCAAAGCCCAGATTTTAAGACTATATCCTGAAACAGATGTGGTTTATGCAATGTGAACACCTTCACCTAGTGTTGATGTCAGCCATAAAGTATCAGTCAGTTCTGTGTGTCCTCATCTGATGATGCATGATTCGTTTTAGGGAACACAGCTATTGAATGAAGAAAGCCAGCATTCACTGACTTTTGATAGTTCTAATAACATCCCAGAAGTGACCCTTGTTTGTGTGTCAACATCTGTGCCCTTTGGGTGGGAGGAGCTGGGACTTTGGGGTCTGTCTGTCTCTCGGATGCTCTGTTTCATTTTCTACCATCAGTAACAAGTACATTGAATTTCAGAGGCCTCCTCTGCTGGAGTCTGTACTTACAGACATTTGTGAATATTACCATCAGTACGTGGACTACCTACCTATGGAAGTTAGTTCTGACAACAAACCACACAAATAATAGATGTCCATTACTTAGGAAAACAGCTCTATGGAATTTAGACTTTGGCTTCTTTAAGATAGCCAGGGGGGAGGGGGTAGAGAGATGGCTCAGGAAATAAGCCTTTGCTTCATAAACAAAAAGACCTGAGTTCGGATCCCAGATCCCATGTAAAAATGCCAGGTGGCAATAGAGGGGACCTGCACTTCTGGCCCTGGAAGGTGGAGCCTGGGATACCCCGGAGAAGAGCAATAAAGAGGTAGAGCAATCCAGGATGATTCCTGATGTCACCCTTGAGCCTCCACAGGCACACACAATGTCTTCTTTTACATTCACAAGTACCTACACATACATATACACACCTACTCAAGATAGCATTTTGGGTAGCACGCTAATCAACACAATTACTCAGTTAAAACTTCATCTACATGTCATACCACAAAAGTCAACAGCAAGCAAATATTGCCAGTGCACCAACCTAAGACTTAGAGTTCCAGAGCTCACAACATCTTCCCCTAGACCTGTAATTTCCATAAGTCTTCTGAGAATTTTCTCTCTTGCTTATTATTGTCAGTAATTTGCAACCTCTCAGTTTTATACTTTTTTTTTTTTAAAAAAATAAGCAATAAGCATCAATACTTAGAATGAACCCTCGGCCAGTTGCAGAGAAGGAAGTGATTACCATCCAATGGAAATGAAAGCCAGAAGCTTACCTTAGTTCCTTGAAGGGGTCTGCTCTGACGTTAGGTGTCTCTATGGATTTGGGGAAGACTGTGCCCTCGGCTCCTAAGACAAAAACACACAGATGTTGAGGATGCAGAAGATTCGCCTAGGGGCACCGTCAGTGCACTTCTTAGAGCTAAAAGGAGCGAATCCATCCATCGCACAACCCCGGCATGCATGTAGTTTGCCGCTGGCTTCAGGACTTGTGATAAGGGAACATTGGAGCGACTCATGCGAGCAAGTTTGGATGAAACAAGGGTCATCTTTTAAAAGTGCTCTTGCTAAGAGCAGAGTGAAACTGCAAGGCAAACCCCGTCTGGGTTTAAAAAGAAAAAAAAGGAGAAGAAACAAATTTTAAAAGATGCCTAGAAATGGGAAGTTCTAATTCTCGTGCCCTCTAAACCATTAATATCCAAAGAGTATCTATTTGAAGCTTTCTCCTCGAGAAATGAAGATCATATTCTGTGTGCAATATGGATCATGTTCTGTGACCAGACTTCAAAGGGTTAGACGGTGATATTTGCCTAATGACAAGCTCAAGTTTTTCTGCAAAGTTCTGAAGTATGATCTTGAAGGCTTAAGCAAACAGAACATTCTGAGAGAGTGTTTGAAGTTCAGCGCTTTTACACTTTGACTCAACATTGATCCCTGGCCTGATCCAGCTATTCAGCTCTTCGCTGTGGTAATCGACCTTTATCTGTACAACATGTCCACCTCGCCTGAACCTTCCCAGCTAGGAAAATGGTGATTAACTGATTTGTATGCTCCCAAAGCGAGTTCAAATCATTGAACCCTCTGTTTATAATAGACGGTGGCCCTAGATCTTAGCTTTGCAATTAAACTTAGCCTAGGCAGTGTCCTGAAATAAAGACATTTATTTGTAAACACTGGGCGTTGCCTCTGATGCTGTTGTGAAAAGGGAATATCTTGTATTCATGTGAGAATCTCTAGAGTCCTCTTGCATTGTTATAATGTCTAGCAATCCTTCACCCACTACTATTACTTCAAATCTAGACTTATCCAGGGATGACACAACTGTAAAATATTCAACCTTTTTGATGGTTATATTAGACTACTGTTGAGTGCAATCAGAAAACAATACCTCTATCTAATGGAACTCAAGGCATCAAAAGAAGTGCTTGATGCATGACAAAGCTTCTTCTAAGTGAATATTCTAAGCGGCTCCTACAGTCTCCATCATATACATTCATGTGCACTCAGTAGGCTTATAAAGTGGACATCTATGAGAGGCTCAGGGTTGTTAAGTATCGGGCCCCTGAAGACATTTCTCTCTTTCTGAAGACAGTTTTACATTTTTGTGTAAGAATGAACATGTGCGTGTGTGTACATGTACACATTAGTTGATGGACGTAAATACCCATGTGTGCCCATGTGGAGGTCAGAGGTCAACATTAGCTGAGATAGGTTCTTATTGAACCTGGAACTTCCTGTTTGGTGAGATTGGTTGGCCAGGGAGCCCGAGATCCACCTGTTTGGCCCTCCCCCCCCCCCAGAGTACTGGGGTTATAGATAGGAACTGCTGCACCCGGCTTTACATAGGTATTGGCAATCCAAGTTCATTGACACAGCAAGCATTTTACTCATTTACTCCTCAGCCCCATTTTTACTCTTTGAGACTCCATATTGTTTCATTCTATTTTGAAGACATTGCTATATACACATAAGAAACGTACAATTTTTCATACAAATTATATCAGCATTTCCCTGTGCAAAAATTTTTAAATGTTGCTCCTGGGACTTCAACACTGCTGCATTCGGTGTAACTGAATAGGAATGGGTTGATTACAGACTATCACGTAGCATTTTTCGCAACATGTACTGCATTCAGTTTTGAAGAGTATTACTAGTAGTTAATTTTCTCTTGGCCATGACCAAATAATACTTGACAAAGAGTGAGCTGAAGGAGGAATGCCTTATTTTGGCTCTCACAACATGTTGACTCTGAGACATGATGTTGGGAAGGGGTGGGTCTATGGACCACAGACTGGACATGACTGACTCATGGTTTAAGGGTGTGGCTCCTCACAGAGGGACAGGCAGGGTGGAAGGAACTTGCCCACATCCGGGTTTTTCAGAGGCAGGGGAATGACATCATTCAGGTCAATTTCTGCTTCTTTCCTTTTCTGGCTCTGAGACTCTAGCCCGTGGGACAGCCTGTCACACAGTCATGGTGGATGTAACTGCCCTCAGCTCACTGTGAAAATACCCTCATGGTCACACCCAAAGTGTGCCCTCCCCGCCCCTAAACACTTCTTAATCCAATAAAGTTGCTATTGAAATTACTGATCACGGTCCAGTATATATTTCACATTTCCAATATGTGTGTGTTTCCAATGGTGTGCTTTGAGACATACCGAGGCTGTGTGCACTGCAGAGTTGCCAGGAATTAAGCAACTCTACTATAGCAGCTGCATGGTGACGCTCCCAGGCTGTATGAAGCCATACAGCACAACCCAACCACATCTTGCTGAGTCATCAACCTGTCCTACAGCAACTTCCATTTGTCCCTAATGCACTCGACAGAACTTTACTTCCCTTTGAAGCACAAGGACCCTGGATTGCTGCCCATCGACCTTTAGCTTTCAAGTAGCAATTAGAAAGAACATGTGTCTCAGGGAGGCACATGGGCATGTCTTGGTTATATCACCCACAATCTTTTTAAACATTTTTTTTATTTTATTATGTTGTCTCTGTGTGTGTGTGTGTGTGTGTGTGTGTGTGTGTGTGTGTGTGTGTGTGTGTATCTATATGTCTGTGTGTGTCATGGTTTGAAATGTGTCCCCCACAGTCTCATGTATTTGGGAAGGTCATGGCATTTTGAGGTAGAGCCTTGCTGGAGGAAGGTGGTCTCAGGGGGTGGGCTTGAGGTGCGTGAGTCCCACCCTACCTCCAGGGAAGTCTGCCTTTTGGAGCAGCAGTCTTGCAGCTCTCCGCCTCTTGGATGGGTGTGACGTAGCCTGTCTCCTTGGCCAGCCACGCTGCCTCCGCCATGAAAGACTGTATCTCCCCATGAGCTGAATAAATCTCCCTTTCTCCCTTAAGCTGATTGACTTTAGGTGTTTTCTCAACAGCAACAGTTAAGAGTAACTATTACAATGCGTATCAGAAGGCACTGTGTGCGCCTGTGGAGGCCCAAGGATGACTTTGGAAATCATCCTGGATCGTTCTACCTCCTTTTTGTTTTGCTCTGGGGTTTCCCAGGCTCTGTTTGGCTTCCAGGACCAGAATTACAGGCTGCTTCCATCTTTTTCCCCCTGGCATTTTTACATGGGATCTGGGATCTGAGCTCAGGTCTTTCTGCTTAGGAGGCAGAGGCTTAAGCCCTGAACCATCTCTCCAGCCCTGTCATACCCATGCTTGAGCTCCAGTTGAAATCTCCCCTTCCTCTACCCAGAATTCTATGAGAACTTTGACGTAAGGAACACAGCTTATCTTTAAATCTGCCTACATTGTCTTAGGACTAGTGGGTGACTTCGATACCCTGCAAAGCTGAGAGCTGTACCCACTATCTCCCAAGACTTCTGAAGACCAGGACTGCCTAGTGTCCAGTTTCTGACCATGCACAGGATGGTGGAGGCTCTATAAATCAGGCCATTTACTGAAACCCAAAGAATGCTTTTTTTTTTTTTTTAAATGAACCTCAAGGGGTGGTAAGAATGTAGGAGTCGTGTGTGTGTATCCAGATAGTATCCTCTGGAGATGACAGGGGCTGTACCCAGGAGCTCACTGAAGTGGTCTGTGCTTTCTCAAGACTCACTCAAGATTTGGTGGATCAGCGTCTCATCGTGGAAGGAGGAAGACTTCCGGTGGCGCCCCACCTCCCTGAGAGATGATGGAGGGTAACACTGTCTGTGGAAAGGGGAGCTGCTTTCTTTAGTGGTCAACATGCAGACACATCACCCATGCCCCAGCAAGTGCAGACCACCCCGAGGAAGCCCAGAGGACCAAGCATACCAAGACACCCACGTATGTTGGAGACTGGTTGGGAAGAAGATGGTTTTCAATGGGAGAAGGAGGAGAATGAATTCAGGTAAGACAGGGTAGAAATGATTTAAATTCACTGTATTAATCAACAAAATGGTCAAATAGTAAAAACTGAATGAAGATGAAATGAACCTTGAATGTCTGGTCAGTTTCCCTGTCCCTTTCAAACACTACGCTGAGTGTCTTCATTTTCCCAAGATAGGGATTAAGAACTCACCTGCCACTTTAAATTCTGTGCTTGGCTGTGCTACGCTCAAGAAGAGGCAACTTGCCCGCATCGAGTAGCTCTCTGGCTTGTTACCCTTCGGAGCCAGTCTGACAGGGGCACAGGTTGAGAGGTCGCGGGAAAGTCATCTATCATTACAGAGCCCACCGACTGCGTGGAAAGAACGTGGTCTTCTCTGAGCCCCAGAGCTCAGCATTAGCAGACTCTGATACAAACGGACCTTTGCCATCCTCTTGGGTGGAAGGTGTTCTCTGTCACATACTCACTGCCCAGCACAGTCTGGGCACACACAGGCACTCAACATCCATCTGTGAGAAGGCTGCGAGGCTCATTTGGCACTGAACACATACACACCCAGGATGTCGATGGGTCGTGCAGACAACAGTCCATTGGCACATGCTAAGATCAACTAGGTTTTAAGCTCTATGTGAGGAGGAACAAGTCATGCACTGTTAGGCTTGAATAAGGTTCCTCAGACTTCCTGAAGATTGGTTCCTAAGAGAAATGATAATTTTTTTAAAAAAAATTATTGTGTGTATGTGTGTGTCAGAGGGCACTGTGTATCCCATGAAGGACCAAGGATGACTTCAGGAATTATCCTGGATTGCTTCTATCTCCTTTTTCCTTCGATCTGGGATTTCCAAGGCTCTGCCCACCAGGGCTGGAAGTGCGGGCTGCCGCAATTTCTGCCTGGCATTTTTATGAGGGACCTGGGATCCGAACTCAAGACCTTCTG
The DNA here is from genome assembly GCA_023101885.1 of Typhlomys cinereus. Lineage (NCBI taxonomy): Eukaryota > Metazoa > Chordata > Mammalia > Rodentia > Platacanthomyidae > Typhlomys > Typhlomys cinereus. The sequence continues at coordinate 356,240 of JALPQD010000561.1, read as the reverse complement.
CTTATAAGGCAGTTTTAACCCCTGAGCCATCTCTCCAGCCCCCAGAGCTGGTAACTTGTATGAGAGAACTCATTTGCCATATTATGTGTGATCATATATTGCATATACTATATATTTCACTCAATATATAATCACTAAAAAATCACGATCCAACATGTTTGAATTCTATCTATAAAATTAAAAAAGGCCCATGCTAACAAAGGCATATAACTTGGTCTGCTTTAAATACCTCCTTAATGTCAAAGGGGACCAGGAACTCATTGCCTTTACCAAGGCTGCCCACCTTGTAGCTGAAACCATGTGGGTCGCCCCTGTGGAGACTCACATAGGCTCTGGTGCCACTTCCCTCTCCTTGCCAGCACACGCCATGGTTTACATGTGAAATGGCCCTGCAGTCTCAAACGTTGAATGCTTCATCCCCAGCTGCTGCTGTTGTTTTGGGAGGTTTCAGATTATTTTCTCTCAATCTCTCTCTCCCTTTCTCTCTCTCTCTCTCTCTCTTTCTCTCTCTCTCTCTGCAGCCATCAACTGCACACCCTTTAGCATATACTCCCTGTACTATGCATGATGTTGTACTTGTCACAGGTCCCCAAACACACAGTCAGATGATCATGGACTGAACCCGCTGAAATGATGACCTTCAAATAAATTCTTCCACTTGCAAATTGTTCCTCTTATATATTTGGCTGCAGTGGTGTGGAAGTAACAAACACAGCCCTTGTGGTATCTACTGCAGAATGAGGCAGGGGGGAGAGAGAGAGAGAGAGAGAGAGGAGAGAGAGAGAGAGAGAGAGAGAGAGAGAGAGAGAGAGAGAATGCGAGAACTCTGAGCAGAATAGGAGGGGGGCTCTATGGAGGTTGGGAGTGAAGGGCAAGATGCTCCACAGGACCCCGGGTTTTCTGTTTATTGTGGGGCTTTGGCCAATGGGATTCCTGTGTCTCGCACATCAAGAGCCACACCGACAGATAAGAAATTCTAGGGGAGGATATCCCAGCCCCTCATTTGTTAAGTGTGATAGTTAGTCCTGGATGTAAACTTGACCACACCTGGCATTAACTAAGATCAGCTGAGACCACCTGAAGACATTATCTGGATCAACACATTTACAATACAAAGACCAGTCCTAGATCTCACTAGAACCTCTAAGTAGCGGACCAGATAAAAAGAACCACAGAACAGAAGACTGGGAAGAAGAGAGACTCTCCAGGAATCCTCCAGCCTTCAGTCTTACCCACTAGCCTACTGGATGTCTGTGGTGGCTTAGCCCGACTCCAGCTTCAGCCACCAGTGATGTCGCCTCCGCCATGAAAGACCGTATCTCCCTTTGGAACCCTAGGTGCACAAATTTCCTTTTCTCCCTTAAGTTATTTGACCTTGAATGCTCTCTCACAGCATCGTGACTCAAGTTCTGTGCTACTCAGCTTTTTTCTTTGAAACCGCTGCTAAAGATATGAGAAGACTCTATGATGGGTAGTGCATAGAGGTCTACAGAGGATATTCAAAAAGCCAGATTACCAGTAACAAGAAATTTCATGAGCCCCGTCCTGTCCTTTCGCCTTCTTATTTTGCCCCCCTATGGTGATTTGAGAAGTACTTATGGTGCATTGGAACCTGAAGCGTATACTCTAGGTTTTACAGGATCATCAGAAGAGTCTAACTATAGAGTAACTGTGTCTGTTAGGGGCGTGCATGCTGAAAGTTGGGGACATGGAAACTGTCCTATAGTCACACAGCTCACAGGGCTGGGGGGGCTGGGAACTGAGGTCCAGTCTCAGGTGCAGACTTGATGCTTCGCACGGCTGCTGGGCACCGTGTCGCTCCGCTCACTCTACCTGCTCGTCTTCCCACGAGGCCTGAGCAAACATCCACACTCAAACCCTCGAGCAACACTTACTAAATCCCCAGTGACCTGCCTCGTAAAAACAACTCATAACGTTCACTGAGATGAAACAGTCATATTTTGGAGAAAGACCATTTCCTTTCAAGTCCCGTCAAGCCTGATTTTAGCACAGCCTTTCACATTTCTTGTGCTGCCCCATGGACGACCATCTATTGGGACCCAAATCCCCGATCTTGTCCTCTATCTGTTCTTGGAAAATACATTATTCTCAATTTTATTATTTCCAAAAGGCTCCTATTAAAAGTATACCTACTGATTCTCCCTTTTGACACAATATAATTTACCAGCAATAAATGTTCATAAACAGTTTGACTGAAAAATCCATAAAGCCATTTCAGCTTTATTTTCAGTTCCATTTAATGTCCCTCAAAAATGATTTTATCAATGCGCCTCCATTAGCTGGTTCCCTGCCCAATAACTTAACTCCATGCAATCAGTCACGAACCTATAAAGCATGTGACAAGATCTATCTAAAGTGTTTTGATTCACCATAAAGATTGCCTCAATGGCTCTTTTTTCTACCAACATAGGTAGGGAGTATGCTTGTCAAAAACACCTTGTATATTGTGTTCCCATAGTAATAGAAAGCTAGCAACTACTCATCGGAAAGGATGCTAAGCTTCGGAGTTTAGTTAGCTTTTCTTCAAGGTATTTAGTCCTGTATGTCCAGAGACCTAAAATTCCATCTTTCCTCTGTGACCCAAGACTACCGCCCAACCTCTTGGGGCTCTACAAAATAAGAACGAGATGAGCTAGGTATGAGAGAAAATGGTATGCCCCAATGCTACAATCTGACTCAATTACATCATGGTCCAATCTACTCAGTCAGGAAATAAAACAATCCAAGAACATCAAATGCTTACAGGTTGGCTTTTTTTTTTTTTTTTTTGCATTTTGGTGATTAAACTTAGAGTCCCACACATACTAAGCAGGCGCTGTACCCCTGACAGACATACCCATCCTAAACTGCACTTATTTGGTAGAAAAATAATACCACCAGGAAATAAATCTTATAACAGACATAGTGGTGCAGAAAAAAATTAATGTTGATGGAAATAAAGAAATATTATTGTAATTCTTTAAACCTTCAAAATATGACTGGGAGGAATGGAATTTTATGAAAAGTAATAAGCACCAAGTGCCCCAAACCACATGTGCTATAATGAAAGGGAGAAAGCAAATGCTGGACAGAAAATACAGATGCGAAGCTTTTCACACAACAACATGGGACTTGGGAGTTGGTGAGATGGCTCAGTGGGTGAGCTGCCTGCTCACAGACCTGGGGACCTGAGTTCAAATCCCAGAAGCCCACATGCCCACATAAGTAAGAGAGAACTGACTTCTGAAAGTTGTCCTCTGATTTCCATCTGTATGTATATGTCCTCTCTTTCTCTCTGTCTCTCTGTCTCTTTCTCTCTCTCTCATCTATCTGTCTCTTGCAACTAAAACATAAAAAAAAAACTTGGGAGAAGCACTGAATAGAAAAACTATGTTAACAATGAAATCAACACTGCAAATGTGTGATGAACTAATCTTTGTGTCACATGGAGAACTGACCTCAAACGCAATAGTTCTAAGAAATTTTCTTTAAACAGATTTAAAAAAATGGCTGGAAAATTGATTAATCTTTAGAAATAGACAATTAAATTGGCATTAAGTAATTCAGAAAGCTAATTTTTTTCTTCATCAGCATCATTAATATTTAATTACAATGAGCATTTTTATATTAGTGGACATTAACAAAATTCTTTTTTGTTCATATTGAACCACTACAAAGACAAAAGTTAGCATATTTGATGTGTATTGTTTCAAATAAAAAAGTCAAGTTTTCTAATGTACATTGCTGGGATGGATACAAATTGAACAACTTTAAAAACTACCAGATTTTACTGAATATGAAACTATTTGTAGGGGTGGAGAGATGGCTCAGAGGTTCACTTCACAAGCAGAAGGACCTGAGTTTGAATTCCAGGCAGAAACGGTGGCAGCCTTCTGCCCTGGAAGACAGAGCCTGGGAAATCCCAGAGCACAGCAGTAATGAGGTAGAGCTGGTTAGGGTGGTTCTTGAAGTCAGCCATGGGCATATAGTGCCCTCTGATACATACACACAAATAGCCAAAGCCACACGTGTATTCACTGGGACACACACACACACACACACACACTCTCTCTCTCTCTCTCTCTCTCTCTCTCTCTCTCTATATATATATATATATATATATATATATATATATACACCAATATGATAACATAAAAACAAGAAAGAAATTTAAACTTAAAAGCAGTATTGAGAAAAGGGAGGTGGACTGATTTCATTTCCTGAGACACCCAAGTAATGGAAAACACAAGGCCTGGTTTTCGGTTCCGGCTTTGCAGGTTGTTTTCGGTGCTACGCTTGTACGCAGTTTACTCCTGCAGGTTTCCTAGGTGGGAAGCTCGGTTCTCAACTTCGTGGTGTGGCGCCTTTTCCAGGTAGGCTCCAACGGGAGGCCCTGGGGGACGTGAGTCAGAAGGCATGGTGGGTGGTCTGTGGGACTGAGTTGTCAGGAGAAGATGTTGTTACCAAGGACTGCATCCGGCTTCCTGTTTTGTGTCTGTTTCTTATCATTATAACCCAGCTGGCTGTTCATCTTCATTTTCTGACTTTGGACCTTCAGCCTGGAAAAGTATGAGCTGAATAAACTGTTTATAAAATTGATCTTTATTTTATATATATATATATATATATATATATATATATTATAAATATAACAAAATGCCTTAAACAATTTAAGGCATCCTTACATACACACACACACACACACACACATACACACACACACACACGCAGACACATACACCAGAGTAATCATACAGACTTCGTTAATCTCCTTCTGTTATCACTGTGGACTTTGTTACATGTAGTGGAAATGGGTGGATTCCATCATCTGAAAGGTAGCTTCCAGCTCTGTTATTTTATAGTCTTCCCCATAGCTCACTGGCTGTACCTCAAGAGCCAGCAGAGAGAATCATATAGATCAATCCACAGGGCAACTTATTTAATGAAGCAGGGGCTGTAGCTCTTAGGCAAAGAGGCCCCCGCACGGTAGAGTGTAGTTACTCCATTAGCTACCTATGACTTGTTGAGATTATTAAGGTCGAAGTGATCTCACAAAAGAAACTCTATATTGAAAAGGCAACAAAACTTAAAAAGACTCACATGTTACCTCCAGACATAGGCATGAAAATGGAAAAGGAAAGATATTTCTTTGCCATGTCAAGTACCCAGCAGCTTAGACACAGGGCCACGGCAGAGGATGGCAGATAAGGAATCAAAGATAGATGTGGGAAGACAGGCTTTCAGATGGAGTGGGGGTGGGAGGTGGGGGCGTTGCTGCACTTCAGAGCCCATGGCTAGAGAGAGCAGTAGACAGACCATGGACCTACTATGATCTGGATCACTGGACGAGGGAGACATGGGAAGGTACCCCACAGCACTTGGGGACCCCCAAGATGTATGTTCAAAGCCAAGTAACAGCTGTTCAAGGCCAACCATGCCCATGGGACCCTGTGGTCCCTCCAAGGTCCAGCTGTTCTGATATTTAATACTTTGGCCCCAAATCAACGTTGTCTTGATTGCCTAAAAGCAGGTACATGAGCTCATCATGTTCTTCTCATGAAGGAAATGAAGCACGGCAATAGAAATTTAAGTAACCACCTGCCGTGATTTATTTCTAACACTATGCAACATCAAAATAATCCTTTAATACGAACGTAACCTGTGGAAAATACTGGTTGCTTCAAAGCTTTTGATAAAAGCATTTCATTATTGAATTTCTTTTAAAAATATGTGTGATAGGGCTGTCGTCCTTTTCCCCCTCCTTCTCCTCCCCTCCTCTCTCTCCCCCTCCTCTCCCTCCCCCTCCTCTCCCTCCCCCTCTCCTTCCTCCTCCTCCTCCTCTACCCCCTGCTGAACACAGTGGTGTTCTGATACTTAGATGTGTTCTTCAGTGCCAGAGACCTGTCTTCACACCAACTGGTACTTTCTGGAACATAGCGCCTCTTGTGGATACGGGAATGTGAATTGTTTAGCAGCTGATAGTGGAAAATTCCTCAGATATAGTGGTGTGTGTGCATGTATGTGCGTGTGTGTGCACGTGTGCACGCCCGTGTGTGAGTGCATGTAGAGGCCAGAGGTCGACTCCAGGCATCGTTCTGGAAAGAGCCAGAACTTTGCTTTTTCTGAGACGGGGCTTCTCACTGAACCTGAAACTCACCTGGAAGGCGAAGCTGACTGGCCAGCAAGCCCAGAGTCTGCTTAGCTCTTCCTTCCCAGCCCCGGGATTAGACGCATGTGCCACTATGCTTGAGTTTTGACATGAGTGCTAGGGATCGAACTCAGGTCCTTGCATTTGTGTGGCAAGCTCTTTACCCTCTGAGCCGTGGGGTGAAGGGTCTCAGCAGCCCCCTTTATTTAAATCATCTTAACATCAAGACTTTCCGCTTTCTCCTACAGGTTCGCAAGCAACGAGAACTTCTTTTTAAGGCAATGCACTGGATTAAGTTTAGTCAGAGTTGTGAAATGGACTCATAGGGTAGGGGGGAGGTTGAGTTTCAGGGATGGGTTCGCTGAACACGGCTGCGTGTTCTCAGGCCTCTGAGGACAGGAGCGGGGCACAGACACTAGACAGCAGCTCTCCAGGATCCCTCGGGGCCACTGAATCTCACAATGTCTTCCCTGGCGGCATCCACTAAGCAGCTGATGCAAAACATCTGGAGCCACTGCCAGGAGTCTCTAGGAGACACACCAAATGTTTTCTTTTTAGGAACTAGGACACGTTCTCCCAGCCTCGGGAAGTACAGATCATTAATTCATTCAACAAATATTTATGGAAGGCTTTCTCCATACACGGTTGGTGGGGAAAAACAGTCTTAGATTTTTCCTTTTTAGGAATGGCACGTTAACCACAAAATCAGATAAAGTCTCTCAAATAGGCAGTCATTCCAAGTGTTATAATTTCAATCGATACTGAACAACTACTGTGTACCTACTGTGGGCACAGCACAGTGCTGGAAGATTTTCAGAGAGAAAATTTGATCTTTTTCCTTATGGGTTCTTATCATAGCTGAATAAATAATAGAGAAAAATGTTTTCTGAATGAAGTGATTACAAATCATGTATTCTTTTATTATTATTTATTCAATTGTGCGTGTGCGTGCGTGCGTGTGTGTGTGTGTGTGTGTGTGTGTGTGTGTGTGTATGTATGTGTGTGTAGAACCACGGACGAATTCGGGAATCACCATGGACGCCTCTACTTCCTCCTTGTTTACTCTGCTCCGGGACTCACAGGCTCCGCCCTACCAGGACCAGAAACGCAGGCCGCCCCCGCTTCCGCCCGGTGTCTATACATGGGGTCTAGGATCTGAACTCAGGACCTTCTGCCTGCAAGGCAGAGGCTTAACCTCTAAGCCACCTCTCCAGCCCCCAAATCATGTATTCTTATTTGAGTCAATATTGCCTCCAAGTAGACAAAGACTGCTTCTTACAGGGGGCTGCAGGCTCTCTTCACATTGCTGACACGAATGAAAGGCAACGTTGGTGTGATGGTTCATGCAGCATCAGGACCAGAAGGAACTGATCGGGGATCATGGGATTTATTCTGACTTAATCCAGGTTCTTATAGACAAGGTTCTTGTCTACAGAGCATTAACCTAGCTGTTCATACCATCCTTAAGAGCTGAGGGAGTTGGCTATACTATATGCACAGAAAAAGGTAAGAGAGGGACATTTTTTTTATCTGCTTGCCCAGGAAATGGTCTCAATCCCCATGGGTTGGATTGTTGCACATTGATTAGATAACTTTCCACAGGCTTGTTCGAGGTTTGCCTTAATTATGGATTTTCACAGACATACCCCAAGAGCTTCAAGGTCAATCTGGAATTTACAACTAACTCATAGAGGGCAAAAGAAATCTTCTTGTAGGTGTACAGGTGTTTGCATGTGCCACACATATACATGAAACATTAATAATTCCTATGACAGCAACATTTTGTGGATGGGGTAATGAAAAGAAAATGAACAGAGTCCTTAGGAGTTGGCATTAGAAAGGTTGGGAATGTCTGGGGGTTATAAGGCACCACGAGCACCTGGGTTGGTAGTCAACCTTCACATGCCAAGATTCTAGAAGGTTTCCCTGAGGAAGTGGCTGTTTGAAAGTTCCTGTGTTGCTGAGAAATACATGGCCAAACTACTTAGGAGAACAAGTGTTCTTGCCTGCAATTCTGGTCACAGTTCACGATTCAGCTTGGCAGGAGAGTTTATAGCAATATCAGGAGCAGAAAGGGCTGGCCATACCCTATCCATGGGAATTGCCGAGAGAGGGACAAACCTCCTCACTTGCTAGTCTGAGTCTGCCCAAAGCCTACCAAAATATTGAGGCAGCTCCTTCCATCTTATCCCTACACATAGGAAATGATCCTGTCCACTCTGCCCCAGGTCTTCCTGTGTCAATTAATAATCTTCCACAGGCTTGCTCAGGCTGGCCCTAACTGCTGATGCTTCACAGGTGTGCTCAAACGTGTCTTCAGTTGTCAAGTTGTCAGTTGTCTCCTGCCAAGCTGAATCGTGAACTATGACCAGAGTTGCAGGCAAGAATAGCCGGCTGGTTCTCCTAAGTAGTTTGGTCATGTATTTCTCAGCAACATGAAGAGAGACCTGTATCTAACTGGCACAGACATCACAGGACCCAAGAGAGCGATGCAATGGCCAGGGAAATAGCTTGAGTTCTAAGAGACCCCAGAACCAACAGTCCGAGTGTGAAACTGGGCGTGGTGAAGGCAGAGGCGGGGAGGCAGTTCAGAGTCATCCTTGGCTATTCAGTGAGTTTGAAAATGATCTGGGATACCTAAGAGCTTGTCCCATAAAAGAAAATATTTAAGGAGGTTATGAAAAGAAACAGAAGACTTGATCACAGAGCTAGAGAAACTTTTCAGAACAGAGTACCAGAGAAGTCAAAGGAAAAAGCTTGTGCATGTTAATTAGTGATAAGAAGAGAAATTAAATGTCCAGTGGATTTGGGAGCAGGAAAGTCTTTGCATCGACTAACATTTCAAAAGCCTATGAAAAGCTCCAGACAGACTGGCGTGGGCAGAAGTGTAAGGGGAGGTGAAGAACGCATTTAGCAAGAGCTGTCATTTTCTGACAAGCGGAACTCTGTGAGTTGAGTATGGAACTCTAAGTACTAGATACCAAATGCCTAGCTATGCTGGTGACCACAGAGTCACACGGCACGGGGCTTCTTCATGTATGGCTGGGGAGGGTCATGGGTGTTCAGGTATCGGCAGGCAGGTGCACATATAGGGACAGATGGTATGCTGAAAGGAAGAGAGAAGTTCAAGGCTGTCTGGTAGCACAGGAGAGGGGATATGATGCTGAGAAAGTTAATCAACTTCTTTGGACCTCTGTAAACTCTCGGTGGATAATAGTACTCATCTGGGGAGATGGCTCAGGGGTTGAAGCTTTTGCCTAGCAAACAAAAGGACATGAATTCAAGTCCCCAGATCCATGTAAAAATGCCAGAAGGACGTGGGAGCATCTTTTAATTCAGGTTCTGGAAGATGAAGCTTTGGAAAACCCAGAAAAAAACAATAAGGAGGTAGAGCAATCCAGAATGATTCCCAATGTCATCTTTGGACTTCCATGGGCACATATACTCAAGTGCCCTCTGGTATACACATAAAATACACCTATACACACACACACATGCAAAATAAATAAGTAAAAGTGCTTATAAAGTAACATGAGGGTTAGTGATTTCATGCACATGTATGCATATGAGATATAAGAGACATGTATGAACATGTATATTCAATTCATTATACATAGCATATACTGATGAAGAGCATTATAACATAGAATGCAATGAATGCTAGATGTGGCTAGTACATCTAAATGATTAATGTGCTTCTGTTAGTATGCTAGAAAGTAAGGAAAAGCACAAGGATAGAACATAAGGCTAGAGAGGTCACAGATGCCATTAGCTAATCTAAATGTTAGCACCAGTGGATAGTAAGACATGTTCTCCTTTAAATAATACAACAATTTTGCTGAACCAGTCACAACACCATGCACATATCATGAGCATCTGTGTAGACTGTGAAACTGCAAAGCAATTTATGATCTGCATGTTGCAATGTCCAGGCAAGATACGGAGAGGCAGGTAGTTTCATTAAACAAACTACTGTAGAAACCAATAGAGCAGAACTCATGCTCTGTGTATCATTACATACAACCTAGAAAAAAATGAACCATCCAAGCATCTCATTTCAGTTTCTTATGATTACATTATTATTGAGAGTAACTGAAACTGTACAAATAAATATTCCAGGCCTTGGGCTGTGTCTAACATGGATGGAAGATCTGTATTAATATAGTCTCTGTGTCAGGATGGCATGTCAACAGAGCATGGAGCACCAGAAAGGGAGCTGTGCAATCATTGCATTGCAGAGATGCATGCAGGCTGCCCAAGGTGATGCACTGCACGCGCCACTGTGCTCACCATGCCTGCCAGGCAGCCAGAATCAGAGATGCAGGGAGAAAGCAAGAGAGTCAAAGTGAGCCGTGAGCAAGTTGCTATGACGTACCCTTCCTCTTGGGGCAGAAGGATAGGTGGGCATCTCTACCCTCAAGTGTCTTTTATACCAGAGAGCAATGAGCACTGAGAGGCTAAGAGATCAGAGAAAGCAGAAAAAAAAAACCCAGGTGGGTGGGTCACTGAAAATCAAGCAGACTGCATGTCTCTGTGGCCGAGCAGTGGGGGGATGGGATGATGCCTTCTTACAGAGAAGGAAATTGAAGTATTAACTGAGAACTAGGGAGGAACACAAGCTTAAAGAATAATGGAAGACATAAAGCCGTGTACCGGAGATAAGATGAGGGTAGCTCGAAAAGTGAGAACTAGCAAATTGAAATCCCAATAAAGCGACGAAGGTTTCAAAGTGGTAAATCACTTGGATAATTTAGTTTCTGAATGCAGTCTGGTCATATAAGCAAGACTGAAAGTGAGTGTGTCTTGCACGTGGCTTAAACGGTGACCCTGATGACATGGTTTTGACCTTATCCAGTAGCTTACTTTTCAGGATGGCCAGCATGTCATTTGAGCAACCATTTTCCCCTTTTATTTTGCAAATGAGATGCCAGAATTATTCTTGGATCCAGTATCCTCGGTGAAATGAATACCTTCCCTGACTCTCTTACAGCTGAGCCACAGCCATAATGAAATGATTCCCTTCCTGACTCCTTGCAGCTAAGCAGGGTTCATAGTGAAATAATCACCTTCCCTGACTCCCTTGCAGCTAAGCAGGGTTCATAGTGAAATAATCACCTTCCCTGACTCCCTTGCAGCTAAGCAGGGTTCATAGTGAAATAATCACCTTCCCTGACTCCCTTGCAGCTAAGCAGGGTTCATAGTGAAATAATCACCTTCCCTGACTCCCTTACAGCTAAGTAGGGGTCACGGACCAGCCTTGTCTCATGAAAGGAAGGTTATCACTATTGGAGAGGGGCATGGAGGAAGTTTCGCTGCCCCTAAAGAGGCAGGAGCATATCCTGTTCTAGTCAGGCTCTTTTTTTCATGTAAGACTCACCTAGAAGGTGATTTCAGATGTATTCCAGAGAATTCCAGATGATCTTGGCAATGTAGAGACACCAGCAACTGTCAACCACTGGGTCTGGTTTGTCTGAACCACCTTAACGGGATTCTCTGTCTTACCACTGTCTGAATACCCCTGGCCTATCACCAAGGGAGAAGCAAAGGGACCCTTTCAGAGAGCCAAAACCTTCAACTAAGGCACTTCTGCAATAAGCCAAAGAACCCGGTGTTGAGGTTCATTCTTCCTAAATCTCCATGCTACATGGAAGGAATGCATCCGCTCCTGGTGTTCCTTTCCAATGTTGTCATCCGAGACAGACCTTCCTTGCCTTGCTGTGCGTCCAAGTCTGTAAGACCAGCTGTCTCCTTAAAGACTCTTCATCAGGCTGCACTGACTTTTCCTTCTCCTCTAATTCACTTCACTTCCCTCAGTTCAATTCACGTCAGCCTTGGGCGAGTGCTCACTTCACGCAACGCTGGGAGACGGATCGCTAACTGTGTTTGCCTTCACCCAACACACGCTGCTTGGAGTCACAAACCACGTCACGGATGACACTGTACTTGCTTGTGCAGTCAAGCGGCGTGGGCTTAGATGCTTGGAACGCAACTTAACTCCAGCAGGGCAAACAGCTGCGGAAAGCAGTTTCTGAAGGGAGAAACATGAGCCATTCTGCCTCTGTTCTTCCACTGCGACACTTCCCAACTTACTGTCCAGGGAAGCAAACGATCAAAGCTACACACTTATCTGTTCCCAATGAAGCAACTTTCCTATTTCCTCACCATTCTATCTTGTAAGCTCTTTAATTCAGTGGGGTCGAATCAACTGTTCTAAGACCAATTTGGATGGTTATTACACGTATTTGTTTATCTTCTCATCTTTGCTGAGTAACCATTTCTTACCACAGCACATCCCACACTGTAATGTGACTGTTGAACTTACCTCCTTTCTCTCTGTCTTTATAGTTTTTTGTTCCCCTCATTTTTAACTCTCATCTCCGTGTTGAGGAGGTAGTTACATCCTTCTCAAATCCTTGACAGGTGTTTCCATGCGGGACTGTGTGCTATTTATGGCAAATACTTCCAAGTTGGAAAAAAATCCCTACGGCCACACACTTCCCGCCGTAAGCACAACCTCATCTCGGCAAATACTTCCTTTTACCTTTTTAAATTAACCCATCCTCTCAACTGCAGCTCCTGGATCCCACTTACTCTGTATGTTTTCTTTTCCGAATCCCATCTGAATGAGCATCTGAGTCTGGATTCTTTCACTTAACAAAACGTACTTGTTTTCACGATACGGGAATCATCCTGGATTGCTTTTCCACCTTATTGCTTTGCTCTGGGGTTTCCCAGTTTCCATCTTCCAGGGCTAGAATTTCAGGCTGCCACCTTCTTTGCCTGCCATATTTCTTATGTATGATCTTGGGATCTGAATTCAAGTCCTCTTGCTTATGAGGCAGAGGCTTTAACTACTGAGCCAGCTCCCCAGTCTCTGTTGTCCCTTTTTAATGACGTCAGATTTGAGCACAGAAAGATTACAAATGACTGGAAAGACCAGGGAGTTGAGGATATCAGAGATATCTCGATGGATCAGTGAGTGGTGGACTTGTCTCTATTTTCATAACATCCCATATGCTTCTTCGATTAGTAACCAGTACAGTCATTCATTCAACCAACATTCTGTCTCATGGGAGGCATGATATTGCGTGCCTACTTTCAGAAGAGGAAGGCACGGCGCACAGAGGTTGGTGTGAGAACAGGATCTGAACAACAACAAAAATAGTCCACTGCGCTGCTTTATATCAGTTGTGTTTGCAAGGAGGATTCAGAGGCACAGTGCACTGTCTCCAGGGAAAGTCCCGCCCAGCCAAAAAGCTTCTCAGTACACGTCCAATTGCATCTCTGTGGAAGGATCAATTGGAACATAGCTGGAGAGCAGAGAGACCACAGAGGGCAGCGTGCACGTGTGATGATGCATCTCAGTAAGTGATGACTGACGCTTACTGAGAATCATCAAAGGCCCCCGGGGATGTGACTCCTTTTCTCAGCATCAGCGATGCGATGAGCAGCCGAACAGGTCCCAAAACTCCCATTTTCAACTTATTGACGCAGATTTCAAGCCAATGGTCATGTGTGCAGGGGAAGTGTCCACCAGACAAAAGGAAGGCAAAGAAAAAGAAAAAGCCATCTGGGCTCCCGAGGGACACACAGGGAAGCGCCTCTATTCTAGAAACGTCCCAGCTTAGGTCTCACGATTGCTTGACTGGACATAGATAAGCTGCTCATGGGTTATAATGACACAGCCACGTCATGCTTTTCTCATGATTTAGTGGGGTTGGGTTCTAGTTCATGTAAAATGTGAATATGTCTTACAGACTTCCTGAGCACGTCCCCAAGGAGCACTGTCTCTCTTTTGTTTTATTATTAATTTTTGGTTTTGGTTTTTAATTTCAGAGGTAGGGTCTCCTAGGAGAATCTGGGAGGTCCCAGAACTCACTACACAGATCGAGTTGGTGCTGAATTTGTGGCCATCTCCCAGCCTCTGTGTGAGTGGCGGGATGGCAGGTGTGAACTGCCATTTTTTCCCGACATTGCTGCCTTGTCTACATATCCACGTGGACACAGTAAAGGGGTCTGGAGGTGCCTGAGCTGCAGCAGGTCATGAAGCTGCTGTGTTTGAGGAGAAACCACCACTCACTAGACAGCGCCTCTGTGAACAAGGGGCGTAGAAAGCGGTTGCACATTATTTAGGTAATGGAATAATTTAATTTCTATTGGACAGTAGCATGGCTAGGAATGTCCCATTCTGTGGGAACCACACCTACTAGTCCTCTTTACTACCCTCACTTCCCTAGTAACTCCGGGCCAATCATTAGCAATGTCAGGCTATGAAAGATTGTGGCTCCGCCCATCAGTCTTTCTTCTTTCTGTTGTCCTGCCTTTGGCCACGCCCCGGTGGCTCTGTCCTCTCCTAGCCATGCGCTATGGCGGCTCTCTCCCTGTTCTCTCTGATCTTAGACGCTCTCCTCTGCTCTAATGCTCTCCCACCTTAGGGCTCCAGCTTCCTCCTTGCTTTTCATGGACTGAGCCTCGGAGAGATTCTTCTCTTCTCTCTCATTTTCAATAAAATCCTGGCTTTGACCTCTCAGTATGTTCTGGTTTCAGTCTTCAACCCTGGAGCAAAAGAACCTCCCAAAGAAACAAGCCCACTTTGCACATACTCCTGACCCTTTCCCAATGGGTCATTGCAACTGTGACAGTCCTGCCCCTCTGGGTGCCTTTGTTGCTGCCGCTAACTTGACCAGACAGAAGAGAGTTACAAAGACAGAGCAGGAAGAAGGATTCATTTCTGGCATTCATCACTGCGGACCTTCCAGATTCTGCCACTGAGTCCAAAGAAAGACCTTGGAAAGGAGGCTCCACATTTTCCTGTGAGGCAAGAAGGTTTAATGTCTGCCCAGTCGATAGATATCCTGTATCGCTGTTTGCTCAGAGAATGATTACTTGTTGGGAGAAACTGCATGATGTGCTCCCCACATTCCAATCATAAGGAAAGTGACTTGAGCCGACGAATCACCTTGCTTGAAGGAGTGAGTGGCCTAGAGACATGTGACCCAGGCAATCTATCCCAGTGATACCCAAGGATCGTGTGGGTGCAGGAATGAAGACTCCTTCTATAGCAATATCTACAAAGGAGCTGCTTAAAAGAAACCAAAGGGTAGGGGCAGGGCTTCATGGTTAACAGTGCTTGCTGCACATATATGAGGAACTGAGTTCAAATCTTCAGAACCCACCCAGAACGCCAGTCATTGTTATATGCACCTATAATGCCAGTGCTATGGAAAGATGGAGATAGGAGGATGTCTGGGACGTGCAGGTATCCAGACTAGATCTGGGTCCAGTGATAGATTACATCTCAAAAGAACAAGGTGGACAGTGATAGACCAGGACGAAGACACCCCATTCCCTGCCCCCAAGAGGAAGAATTGCATAGGACTTGGCATCAAATACCTGCTCCATATGAAATAGAAGTCTAGAGACAACAGAAGCTAGTCAACAGTCACTAGTAGTCAAGAATTATGAAAACAGGTTTGCTCTCAAGTATTCTTCCTTTGACTTGGTATAAGACATTTTAAAGAGCTTTTTGTATCTCTCCCTTTTGAACAATATAGACATCAGCAGATTTTGTGAGCTCTTACTTTTTTTATACTTTCAAACAGCACAAATATCACACAGTAGGGAGGATAGACAAATACACACACGCACACACATGCACTCACACGCAAACACACACACAAAGCCAGTATCTGTGAACTCTGAATTATTCAGTGCCAAAGAACCTGCTTTGAGATGCTGAACTGCTCTCCACAGTGAAAGAAAAAATGCTATTCTACTACATTTTGCATTTGAAGGATGCAGGCTTAGAGTTGGAATAAAGTTCATTTAGTGTTATTGGTGTGGATGGAATGTTAAAATACTAATTAAAAACTTTAAAGCATTATGAAAAAAAGATGTTGAATGGATCATCATTTAAAAGTGAGCATAGGAAGCAAGTATCAAGATCCTCCTTGTCTAGAGAATGTTCTTGCTTCATTCAGGTTTTTGCTAACTGTACTACATGCCACTTTGTCAGTCCAGTGAAGGCTGATCAATACTAATTGGATATAGTTGTTCTTTCCTTTTCCTCAATAGGATCAAGGTGCACTCCCTATGGGTGGCTCTTAGTCCGGGATGTAAACCTATATGCTATAACATAAATGCATCTGAGTCTCTTTTTACAATGGAACGCACTGTATTTGCTAGGAAATAAAGATAGATTTCTAAATTTCGCTGAAAAAAACTGCCTTGCTAGTCCTGGATGAATGTTTGCCCCTTTTCTTGGCAAGACTAAGTAGATCAGGCCCTGTTCATTATCTTATACTAGAATGTATACGCCAGTCTCTGGGGACCTGTTAATTTAGCACTGACAATGTCTGTAGTCACTGTGTCCTTTCTTAGGGTAGGAGAATTTCTTCATCCATTTATCCTGTGTTGTTCATTACTTCCTTCATGCATGCCTATTCAGTGCTTGGCACGGGTTCTAGAGATATAATAAGTGAGCGGTTGTAATGACATCCAAATCCCTCACAATTTTGATGCTACCTTCTCTGTTTGTCTGCAACCAGTTGGGCTAATACATTCCTAACACCAAGCCTTTTTACCCTACACAGTCTCCTCTGGGTTATTCACACTGACACTGGGCTGAAACAAGAATGACTTCATCTTTGAACGTCACTTGATTGCTCAGTGGGATTTTCACCTGTGTTTTCTGACTCTCATAAATATCCTTGTGAAGGAAAGAGGGAAGATGCGCTCAGGTGTCTAGCTCCCAAATTGTTTTAAAACATCATTAAGATGGCTTGGGGGCACGGCTCAGAGGTTACATCTGTTGCCTTGCAAGGAGAAGGACCTCAGTTCAGATCCTGAGAATCCACATAAAAAATGCTACGAGGATATTGGTGGTGACCTACAATTCTGGCCCTGGAAGGCAGAGTCTGGGAAACCTCAGAGCAAAGCACTAAGGAGGTAGAGCAATCCAGGGTGATTCCTAGTGTCACCTTTGGACCTCCACAGACACCCCCTCCACACACACACAGAGATGATGTGAATCAGACACTTGAAGTGATGAATGCAGTGAGAATCTAATGAATGCTAATTTGCTAACTGACCCTGTTGTAAAGAGCCATCAGCCACTGGCAGTTTTTCTGTGGATATATTTATTTATCTACCTACCCAATTAACATTATCAAGTGCACCTTGATAGCAAAGATGCTCAAGATTCAATGCTGACCAAACCCACGCTGTCACCAATCCTATGGTATAGATGCATAGCTTTGGATATTTGAATACTGAAAAAGTAACACAACTGGAATCTAATCAGGAATTAGCAAATTAGAACCCTGAGGGCAAGTGTGCATGACAGCCTGTTCAGATCAGGTTTCATTAGAATACAGCTATACTCATTAGATTATGAATATGGTCTATGGCTGTTCTCCTATAATGGTGGAGCTGAGAAGTTGGAGCGACTGTGTGGTCACTGTTAGGCATTTACTGTCTTTCGAGGAAGAGATTCCCAGTGTGGATTAGTGCTTCCTGCATCTGTCTAGTCAATCCAACCTTTCATCCTTTGGAAAAGGTAAAAAAAAAATGTGATGGCATATTGGTCACTCAACTCATTTACATCTGATGGCATATGTTCCAAGCTGAACAGTGCTGTATGGTTTTATTTATTTATGTATTTATTCATTTATTTATTTATTTATTTATTTATTTATTTATTTATTTATTTATTTATTTGTTTGTTTGTTTGTTTGTTTGTTTGTTTATTTATTTAGTGTGTTTCTCATTTGCCCAGAGAATTTCCATGGATTTCCAGAGAGGGCTGTGTAGCTTTGTGAGATAGTTCTTGGGAAGCATGACCTCTCTCTTCTGTGTCCCTTCTGTTCTCCTCCTGGTTAATGTGGGTCTCACCTCTGGCCCAGTTTTTCCTGTGAGGGGATTCACAGGGCAGAGCCCACCACACACCACTGCTGACCCACTGCACTAAAATTCCTTTCCATGGGGGCTCGACTGCTTTTTATTATTCAGGTCCGTGCCAGCTGCTACATTATTGGGCAGGTAGAATTTCTTTCAATATTGCTTTGCATGAATGTCTTAAGTATTCTGTTAGCTGTCCATTTATAGGAAACATTCACGATTCTAACAAGTATAATGATTGATGGTAGGCAGAGGCTTAGCACTTTACATGTTATTACCTTATTCCATCACTTTAACAACACAGGAGTTATTATCTCCATTTGCAGATGAGGAAAGAGATGTCTAGAGAGAGAGAGTTAATTCTTTTCAAGATAAAATATTTGCACATACTGAGAACTTAGTATATTAGACGATGGGTTTTACATGAGATATCTTATTTCATTTCTATAATGACACCTAGGAATGCAGGGCTGATCTTCCTACCATGCACATAAGGCTCAGAAGCATTTCCAACTGAATCAGAATCCCACCTCCAACTGGACTTCATTATATTTGATTGGGATCTACAGGTATGTTTGTAGGACATGCACTTGAGGGAAACCTTGTGATTCACTCATAGAAACACTTTTCTTCCTCCCCGTTGAGCTAAATACAGTGTCTGCATATAGTTCTCTCATTAAGTAGACAATTTAAAAATGCTTTAGTTATTTTTCTCTGTATGCAAAATGGTAAAAGATGAAGGAGACAGTAAGCCTATCACAATGTTGCAATTGGCTCCCGTGCTAAGCCCTCAAGGATATCTGACATCCATGATTTCTTTCCTATCTCTTGCAGCCCATGTTCTGATTGGCAGCCGGAGATAACTATTAGGTTTTGTTTCCATTTTCATGTGTGTATGTCTGGGGTTGATGCTTGTGTAGATATGTGTTTCAATATGTTTGTGTGTGTGTGTATGTAAATGTATATGGAAGCTGGAGGTTGATATCAGAATCACCTTCGATCACTCTTTCATCTTAGTATTTAAGGTTGGGTTTCTAATTAAATCCAGTTTGCCTACAGGACTGGTCTAGCTAGCCAATTTGCCCTGGGGATTTCCAGTTTCTACCTCCAGGGGTCGCCATACCTGCCCCCACATCTATGTGGGATCTAGAGATAGCAACTCCACTCCTTTTGCTTGTGTGGCAAAGGCGGCTGAGACACTTCCCCAGCCGTGCTCTGGGAAGTCTCAAGACAGTGAGAAACATGTTCTCCCAATAAGAAGTCGCCAGTATGTCGCTAGATGTGGCAGAGATGTTTCCTCAAGCATCAGTTTCCCGAGATTATTTCATACTCAGCATTTTGGTACGTGAACCAAGATTCTCTCTGCTGTTGTCACTTCAACCTTGTAGGTGACAGGCTGAATATAGTCTTTGCATATTGCTGATACTGTCTCTAAACTGCAGTGAGGATTTATATGGCTTCAATACACAGTAGTGAATTTCTAGAACCTAGGTTTCTAACTCACTTTCAGGGTTTTTATTTTTTTAACATTCATTTATTCATTGTGTCTATATGCGTGTGTGTATGTATCAGAGGGCACTATGTGTACCTATAGAGAGACCCAAGGGTGACTTTAGACATCGTCCTGGATTGTCTTACAGCTCCTTTCTGCTTTTCCCTCGGGGTTTCCCAGGTTCTGTCTTCGGGGTCAGAAGTGCAGATCACCGCCGTTTTTGCCCAGTATTTTTATGTGGGTTCTAGGACCCTGGATCTGAACTCAGATCCTTCTGCTTGTGAGGCAGACGTAACCCCTGAACCATCTCTCCAGTCCAGTTTTTAATTTTTCCTATGTGGAGTGGCACAGTTGTCAATATATTTTAATACTGACTTCTTATCTACTACATGTGTCTCCAACCCTGGAAAACTGTCCGAGGCTTGGAACGCCTCATTTTCTAATCTCTGGTTGAGGCTGGTCAAGAAGACCAAATGACATGGGGTTGAAGTAGCTTTTCAACCCACACAGTGCAATGCACATGCTAGTGACAAATGAACCGCTCAGAGAATTCTCCCGCATCCAGCAGACTCTCTTAATCTCTTAACAGCTGCTTCTTTCATACGTAGGTTCAGAAGGCGATGCTAAGCCTGATTAATTGCAGATTAAAAGCAAGACTTCCTCTAGCTCTGTTAGATTCCCTCTCTGTATTTTCATAGTTCTCCAACCGTCCCACCCTGAGGCCCAATTCTGGGGAGGCTGGGTACCAACAAATCGACGTGGCCAGGCTCATTTTTCTGAACCCCGCTACTGAGGCAATGCAGAAAGCCGCCCAGACTTCCATGACGAATAGGGACAGCTTGACGAGCAGCTCCCCAAATGGATGAAGCTGACAATCCCCCTGATCCATCAGAGCCAAGGCGTGAGACTCGAGGACCCCGCCAAATCACTCTCCCACTGGGCAATTGATCATAACTTGAAGAGTCAGTTCAGGATTGCACCAAATGAATCTTAAAGGAAGAGAAGGAAATACCACCGATTTCGGCATGACTCAGGATTTTAAAGAAACAGATGAAGCTATGAGATGTCACCTGAGCTACCAGAGATGACTTAAGCTTTTTCCCCCTTACAAAACACGTAACGTGCCTTCTGCTATTTTATGCCATGACTCAATGTATTTTATTTCCCTGCTGTTATTTCTAGTTAGGGCTGGGGGGAACCCAGGCTGGTGCACATTCTAAACCATCCACTGTCCAGCTTATCCATTGCTCCATTGCAACTGGGTTTTGTAACTAAGGAAACAAACTTGGCTCTCAATGGAAAGGGGTATATAAAAATATGCCAGATGTTATACAATAAATATAACATTATAAAGCAACAGAACCAATTTATTAAGTACGAGTCAGATGTTGGGGTTGTCATAAATCCCTTTCAAAGTCTACTGTATCTGTACGGTCACATAAATGGGAAGTGGACATCCTTCCTGTGACAGGTATTACACATTTTGCATCAATTTGAAGTGGGCCTTCTCTATCAATTAAAAGTGGACTTTCTTGTCTCCACCAACTAGAAGTCGACATTCCTGTCTCTACCACTTAGAAGTGAACTTGCCGGTCTCCGCCACCTAGAAGTGGACCTTTCTGCTTCTATCAGCTAGAAAGAGATTTTTCCATATGTACCAAGCGGAAGTGGACCTTCCTATCTCCACCAACTAGACCTGTTCCGCCCAGGCCTCTACCTTCTTTGCTTCACAGATAAAGTTGGTGTGGAGCGCTCACACTGTCTCCAACAAAAACCAGAGGTTCCAACCTTCGCTCTGAACACTCATTTCTCTGCCCTAAAGAGTCTTTGGCTGGAGACGTCTCTTCTGGAGTTCCTTTCTTCTGTATCTATTTCACGATGCAGACCCAGCTCAAGAAGCATCGGGGTTATACTTTTTAGATCACCAGCTTTGTGACACCAGGGGTCAAGAAGCTACATGTGATCGTAGGGAACCAGCGGACACGTGAGCAACTAAGGATACAGAGGGGTCAGCACAGGGACACAAGTCCAGTCACAGCCATATGACATCACTGTTCTCTCCATCGTCCTTCTGGCCCAGGGCTTCTCAATCACAGCAGTTAATGATGCTCAAGGGGCAATTGTGATTGCAGGGTGCAGAGACACCCTCCAGCACTGTATGCATTAGAGGACAGTATTTCTCTCTACGCTGAGTTGTGATCATCAGAGACATCTCTAGACACTGTCAAGCCTGATCCCTCACACCTCCATTCAAAGCCACTGTAAGATCTTAGGCTGCCTGTAAGTCCCTTCCTGCTCCTGCGGCAGGTTACCTCACATCAGAATTTTAATGACTGGCTTCACATAAGCAGAAGACTCGTTTCTCTGGCCCCTGACAGTAAACATGAACGCTGACATACGTCAGGGGATCATGTCTTGATTGTGTCGTGTTCCAGCTGAACTGCTGTAATAAGGACAGTTCACAAGAGATGGTCACTAAGCAGTTAGTTACATCAGGATGGGGGGGATGCACCTGGGGGGAGTGGACGTCAGGGGTCCATGGACAGGATTTGGAGAGTCTGAAAAGTTTGGGGAGGCCACATGCACATCATTCTTTTCACTTGTTTCAAAGAAAATCAACAACTCCCTTGAATAGAATGGAGAGAAATGACCTGTAGTTTTAATCTCTAGGGAAGAGATTAAAGAACAAGAGAAAGACGCTTCAGAACAGACAAACTGTTTTACATGGCCTGAGATTGACAGCAGTTATTAGACTTGCAGTAGATGCTTCCGCATATTAACAAAGACAGTGCGACTCTTCCGCAGCGCTGTTTTCTGTATGGCAAGAACTGTCCGTAATTGACTTTCTCTGGTAATCCTGGAAATGCCATGTAATTAAAAATGTAATCCTGAAAGGGGGGGGTTCCTCTGGTTCATGGCAGAAAATAAAGGGTGAATTCCTACTGTGGATGGACCATTCCAGGGCTGGGGGGATGGTTCAGAGGTTAAAACCTTTAGCTCGGAATGATCATTCCACATGAAAGCCAGCAAAGGGATCCGGAAGCAGAGGCAGCCCTCTAGAACGTTCCATACTATCCTGAGTGCTGTTTGATGAAGGCCTGTCCTCAGAGTAAGGGACGGACTAATGTTACTGGAATGTGCGGCTTCCAGCTCTAGACTGAGCCAGGGAGTGAAGTTAGGACACACACACACAGACACACACAAACACAGACACACACAAACACAGCACACACGCACATACACACGCACACACACAGACACACACACGCACATATACAGGCACATACACACAGACACACAGACACATACATATCATAGACTCACACACACACAGACACACACACATACACACACAGAGATACACACAGACGCACACACATGTATACATACACAGAGCACACACGCACATACACAAACACACACACAGAGGACATACATATACACACATACCATAGATACACATGCACACACAGCACACACACAGACACACACCCACATACAGATACACACATATGCACACACACACACACAGACACACACCCACATACAGATACACACATATGCACACACACATACACGCACAGCACACACGCATGCACACACGCACATACATACACGCTGGGTGTTTTGAGCACAGCTTTGTAGCCATAGGTCTTTGTCACTTCATTTCTCCTTTCTTTCTTTTCCCCCTCCCCACCCACCACCCTAACTACCTTTAAGGATGAATTTGAGAATCAGGTGCGAGGAGCACTGGAAAACGCGTTTTCTGCTCTAACTCCATGTGTCTGCTCCAGTCTGTGGGATTTCATCAGCTCTTGTACAGTATCGATTCGTCCACTAGGCATCTGAGATAGCACAGGCGTGGTCCCAGGTGGACTTTCTTACCTGCGTATTTGTTCTTTCTTGGAAGGAAAGGACGGAGGAGGCCATGGGCGATGCCCCCTTCACCAAGTACCAATTCCTGGCCCAGAGCTCATGTTCTAACCCCTGGGGGTTCAGGCGACAGGATTCCATTTTCAACCTACTCTCAACGTTGCAGCAGCCAACGTTTCTTATATCAGTTTCTTCCAGTGGAAATGGCTTCTTCTGATTTATCATGACTTTACCTGGTGAAATCCTTGGGGGAACAAACCAGAATCTTCACTTTCCAGTGAAGGCCAACATCTGTGACATTGACTCTAAACTCCCCGGAGGCATTTGCAAAGGAGCCTCCTTGATCTCCCTCTCAGATCTCCTGAGACCCCTCAGTTCCCAACGGCAGGTGGACACTACCTTTGAAAGTCAAGTTCCTGCCCCATTCTTTGCTACACTGGAAAACTTGGATCACAGTTTATAAGGAGCGATACACACTTTGGAGTCCTTGGGAGGAAGAATCAGGCCAGAAGAGATTGTTCGGGCACTTATGCAAGGGCACCCTCATTAAATGTACAGCTGGGCCGCCAGTGCTTGACTGCTCCCCCAATAACCAGTCAGCTGGACAGATAGCAAGTCAACAGGGAAAAGCCATTTTCCCTAGCAGCTAAGAAGCATTTAATAGTCCAAGAAGAAAAGCACACTGCTTTCCCCAGTAGCTCATAGGCATCATGCATATTGATCTCATATCAGCTCCCTTTGTTTGGTTCAATGCAATCTTTTCCACAAGCCTTTAATAGAACTGCTGTAAATGTGTTCTGACCTCTCGTCAGTTCACATCAAGCGACCTAATGGGAAGCACAACACATGGCATGCAATACTATCTGCTACACCTGTGCACATCCTAACTTTGTATTCCTGCCCTTCCTTAAGATGTTTGGTCCGTTTTCTCTGGGCTGAGTGTATAATACAGCAAGCTAAACTCAGTGCATCTTAGATGCATCTTAGAGAGAAGGCAACATCACTTTCTTTTCTGCATGCCCGTGTGTGCCTTTGTGTGACTGTGTATGCATCAGTGGGTACTGGGTGTGCCTGTGGAGTTGCCAAGGGTAACTTCATTAATACTCCTGGATTGTTTCTATTTCCTTGTTGCTTCGCTTTGGGATTTCCCAGGCTCCACCTTCCAAGGCCAACAGTTCAGACCATCGCCATTTCTGCCTGGCATTTTTACATGAGATCTGGGATTTGAACTCAGGTCCTTCTGCTCATGAGGTGACGTCTTAACCCCTGAGCCATCTCTCAAGTCTCAGCATCGCTTCTTTTTGAAGGGGTTTGGTCTCATGATTAGCAGATCTGTCCACTCCATCGTTGGCTGACCTTCCTTACAGTGTGCCATAAAATGCACTTTTGTTCTTGCTGCTCTCCGACCTGAAGTTCTTCAGGCTGTCCGTGGCTTTGAACATAAAGTCTGCATGGCATGCCATGCACACGAGGCAAATATGATTATCATACTGTTCTGTTAAATTCACATGCCCAAGCATGTGCACACATCCACCAAGACACAAACATATATGGACACACACAGACACACTAAGAGACAGCTATAATACATGATGCCCATCACATAAAAGAGAGATGGATCTCACATGCTTAACAAATGTATTTACTATGAAGATCAAAAACATTCAATGCTAAAACATGTATACATTCTTGTAGCAATGTGCATATGACTTCAATTGAGGTTGAAGACATGGCACCCAAAATATGGAATCTTGACATTTGTAAGACAGCAGAAGCAGGCAGGTCTTTCTAACTTTATCTCAGCTTTCTCCCCTGAGATAAGTCATGAAAGGTGGGATAAACACTCCGGTCCCCCGCCATCTCCCCTCACAAGTGTCTTTTCCTACATCCAGAGGGAAAGAATGAAGATTCAAATACCCAAGGAGACTTTAAGCAAACCGGCTTTGCTTTAGATACAGAGGCAACTCAGTTGGCAAAGTTATGGTAGCATGAGTCATCGTACATGGTAGCATGAGCTATCATACAGTACCATGAGCTATCATATGGTAGCATGAGCTATCATACGGTAGCATGAGCTATCATACGGTAGCATGAGCTATCATACGGTAGCATGAGCTATCATACGGTAGCATGAGCTATCATACGGTAGCATGAGCTATATATGGTAGCATGAGCTATCATACGGTAGCATGAGCTATCATACGGTAGCATGAGCTATCATACGGTAGCATGAGCTATCATACGGTAGCATGAGCTATCATACGGTAGCTTGAGTTATCATACAGTAGCTTGAGTTATTATATGGTAGTATGAGCTATCATATGGTAACATGAGTTATTATATGGTAATATGAGCTATCATATGGTAGCATGAGTTATTATATGGTAGTATGAGTTATACAGTAACATGAGTTATCATATGGTAGCATGAGTTATTATATGGTAGCATAAGTTATCATACGGTAGCATGAGTTATCATACGGTAGCATGAGTTATCATATGGTAGCATGAGTTATCATATGGCAATATGAGTTATATGGTAGTATAAGCTATCATGTGGTTGTATGAGTTATCATATGGTAGCATGAGTTATCATACGGTAACAGTTTAACTCTGGCCTCCACACACATGAAAAACACATGTACATATGCAATTACACATTAGCATGTGTAATTACTATGCCTGTTAAGAATATTCATTCTTGTGTGTGTGTGTGTGTGTGTGTGTGTGTGTGTGTGTGTGTGTGTGTGTGTGTATTTGGAAGTATATCAGAGGACACTTTAGGGTGACTTCTGGAATCATTCCATATTGCTCTACTTCCTTATTGCTTTGCTCTAGAGTTTCCCAGGCCCTGCCTTCCCATGCTAGCATAACAGCTGCAGCCATTCCCCTCCCCCCGACATTTTTATGTATGATCTGGGGATGGAAACCCGAGTCCCTGACCTTGTGCTGCAAAGACTTTCACCCCCCTGAGCCACCTCCCCAGGCTGGGTATTCAGGTTCTAATGTCATATCAAACATATACTGAATAGCATGCTATGTTTTCATCTTGCAACTCTTTCTTTGTTGTAAGAGTGAATCTCTCAGTATGACAGAAAATGAGACCCCCACCATATACATTAAAAGCAAAAGCTCTTCACACTGAAAAACACTGACTTCTGGCTTAAATGGGCAAATTATACGGTATGTGAATCACGGCTCAGTCAAGTTGTTGTAAAATGTGCATTTTAGAATCTGACTACCTGAGTTTGCGTCTTACTCTTCCACTTCGCTGTCTGCATAACTTAAGGGATTGCATCTCTGGCTACGTCTGTTTCCTTGCATCTGAAATGGAAGTCAGAACGAATTCATCCCAAGAGATAAGAAGAGATTAAGCGGGAGCTGGTATGGAGTGAGGCTTTCAGCATATCGGCTACCGCCATTGTGATCTCTCTGCAGCGTGGGCGCCCAACTCCCTGGTCTCTGTTCTCTGTCTTCATTGCACTACATCTCTTCTCACAGGTTCTCTTAGTCTAACTCAGTCATCCCTCCAGCTTCATCTTCTTCCCTCTTCTCTGCAGAAAGACTTTTTTTAACTGGCAAAAGGGAAAGGAAACTTAATCACCTGCTTTTATGCCTCCAAAGTGCTTTGGCGCTCAGCAGCCTGAGACCATGGCGGGTTTGAAACACCTGTCCTTCAGGCTGTGGCTGTGGATTCCACAAAGACAAGGCCCCAGGGCGTCTCTCTGACCACCACAGCGATGGGCCAAAGTGAGTGGTCAATTAGCAGTGGCTGCAGAAGAACCGCCTACAGGCAGCTGACATAATGAAAAGCCGCTTCCTTTCCCGCCCTCTGAAAGTGAAAGTTCTTGTATTAGCAAGAAAATCGGACTGTACCCGTCTTTCCTCTTTGGCCTTCAGAATCAAACTAACACCGAATATTCCCATTCCTGCCTTAGTCGCACGGGAGCAGAATGTCATCACAGTGGGAAGTCACCAGGGGGATCCAGGACACATCTGGGACAGCACCCTAATACTGACTTCTTGGGGGGAAGCTAGCAAGTCCTGTTTGCTCCCTGCTGCTAGTGACATGCTAGCCCCTAAGCAAAATGCAAGTTGCTCCTTTGATGCAAAGAACACGGCTCATGTCCCTCCTCCTCTGTCACGTGGCTCTGCTCAGGATCGTGGTCCTGCTGCCTGGCAGCCTGTCACTCATCCCTCGGGCCCCGCCCTCACACACCTTTCCTCCTCTAGGAGTGGGGTTTGCCATCCTGTCTCTGTGACATGCTCGAGAGCATTTGAAAAGAAACACTGGCTGTTTGTCCTGCGTTTTTCTGTGACCAGATTTTTCGAGGACCGTGGTAGTAACTTCTCGTGTGGCCTTGGTCAAACATCTGTCCAAAGCAACTGAAAAGGGGAAGGATTCATCCTGGCTCCCGGTTTCAGCGGGCCCCAGTCCACAGAGGCGGGGCAGGCGTGGCAGTGGGATGGACCCCCGCTGTAGTGGCAGGACTAGTTGCTCACACTTTGGAAGATCAGGGAATGAGGGAGGGGGCGAGGGGGTTATGGAAACAGGGCTAGAGGGCAAATCTCAAGGCTGCCATCAGTGGCTCACGCGCTCCAGATAAGACCCCACCTCTCAAAGGCTCCATACAACGCCAACGACTGATTCAACTGTTCAGACGCATGAGTCTGTGGGGGACATTTATATATCTAATGGGGGGGCTGTTGAAATGGTAAGGGGCAGGAGTCTGTTAAAGGGGCTGCAACCATAGTGACTGACAGTTTGGTCCCGGAATGTGTGCTTGGCGCTGAGTCAAGTTCCTCACGTGTGTTAGGTCAGAATTTTTATTATCCCTATTATACAGATGGGAAAAATCTGGGCCTTTCAGAGATTTAGAAACTTACCTAGAGTTGTACCGTTGGTACCAAGAACAATATATGGACAGCCCGTGTCCCAACCCTAAGGTAACCGGTTCTCCCACATGGCTGACTTCAAAGGGAAGACCTCAGGCATCTACTTTTACTCCGGGCTCTGAAGGAGTCTGGATATTTTCTCTTCTTTCTCTCCCCTTTCTTTTGTGTGGATTTGCTTTCTTTACCCGACCCACAAATTCAAGAGAAAGCAGGGTGCAAAAGGAGATAAAATGAGAAAGGGGGAGTTCTACGCAGACCTCTGAGTAGGGATTAGGGGAGGGGGCGCAAGGAACTTAAGAGATGTTCCGTATTTTCTTTTTTCTCAATCGAATAAACAAATCGAATTTATGTTCCTCTAATAGGGAGAAGGAAAAAAGTTCAGTCCGCTCCTGTTCTGTTCTGAAGTGCCTTACGTGGCATTGCATTCCATTCCAGAGTCACTGCAGAATCCCCTCATTCCCTTGGGCTTCTTGCCGAAAAGAATGATGAATGAATGAATTCTATGCAGGTGACTTTTGGTTTGACAGAAGAGTATTTCGGGGGCCGGGAAGATGGATCCCTAGAAGAGAGGCTTGCCTGCAAGTCTAAGAACCAGAGCTCAGATCCCCAGAACGCAAGTAAAAACTAGACAGGTGTACTCCCAGCAGGTAAAGATGGAGGATCTCAGGCCTGGTTGTTTTCTCCTCATTCGATTACACTCCAAATGGTGGAACCAGTGAGGAGAGAACGGATACAATGAAAGAAGCCAGAGATGCCTGAGAGCACGCAGGCCGTGGCTTGATAGAGAACTCAAAACCTTGTCGTGTCTGTACCCAAACCCTCCCAAAACATCCCCCTCCTTCGCGCAGCACTACAATTGCTTCTCTTCCAAGCAGCCCGGGGGCGAACTCCATGAAACCTTGTAATCCAAGTGGAAAGCAGACACATGCTCACCCCCCCCCCTGCCCCCAGGCATTGCTGGGGAGACGGCGGCTGAGCTCTGGGGAGGTCTGTTAAGGCCGTGCTGCGGGGACAGCTGGGGACAGTCACACACATGCCTGACTCCATCAAGCTTTTTCTTTCTGCTTCAGGAATGAATAAAGGCTTGGAGGAGAACGTAAACATCACGGCATGTGAGGCCCCCACACGTGGCTGTCTGAAGACCGGGGGCGAGGTGGGCTGTCACCCAGGCCCTGGCCTAGCCCCTAAATAGATCTTTCCATGGAAAGTTAGGAGAGTTCTTCTCCGGGTAGTATTTGAATAAAGTCTCATGATCAGATTGCTGTGGAAGAATTGCGTTCTCTCATTAAGTACCTCTGGTTTACTAGGTCGGGGTTGTTCATTTGCAACTCTTTTATATTTGGCTTTCCTACTGCATTATTTATAGGAAATGTATTTTTATGACCCGACACATTATTCCTGTATCTTTGTAAATAATGAACCAACTTTGGAATGAGATGCCACAGAAGAACTATACAAGCAGCAGTTCTGTTGAAACAGTGAATCCCCGGGAGTGGATCTCTGGGAGGATGTCACGGGCTCCGCGGCTCAGATGCCTGCCATTTGTCATGCATATGCTACTGTTAGATCTGCCAGCTATCTCAAAGATCAATGTCTGAATTACTTAGGTCTCAGAGCTCAGGAGGCACCGGGAATCTCTCCAGTCTAATCCTTCAGCCTCTCCAACCCTTCCTTCCATTCCCTGACGACATGCTGCAGGAAGGACAGACAAGGAGGACGAGAAGGAAGTGAGGAAATGGAGGCAAAGCAAATACAAGAGGTGAAGACCTACCCGTGCTAGGTGGTGGGAAAACATGGTCAGTGGTGCGCGGATGGTGGGAGGTCGGAGCACACGCCGTGCTGAGGCCCTGAGCTGCTCCGCGACCCTGTGGTGAAAGGCCGAGTGGACCAAGAAAAGCCACAGAACAGGTGCGAGTACGTAGCGGGCCCTGGACCCCTGAAGACTCATCAGGAGCCCCCAGGCTCGGTGACTCCTTCAGAAAGATAGAGATCGAGAGAGAAGGAGATGGAGAGACAGGTAGACAGACAGGCACGCAGATAGATGAGAGATGTATGTAGACAGACAGACAGACAGACAGACGGACAGATAGAAAACAGATCAATAGATGCAGAGATGGAGACTGGACAGGTCGATAATCAATACATGCTAGACAGGTACAAAGACACAGATACAGAGGGCCAATAGTTTAGACAAATAGACGATAGATGATAGCTGATTGATAAGATAGATATGATAGATAGATAAATGATAGATACTAATAGAAAGATAAATGATAAATAACATGTAGATAAATGATACATATATGATACATACAGATAGATAGATAAATATAGATAGGTAGGTAAATAGATAGATATAGATAGGTATATAGATAGCTATAGATAGATTGGGTAGATAGATAAATGATAGATATAAGTAGGTAGGTAGGTAGATAGACATAGATAGTTAGCTGATAGATTAGATAGATAGATGATAGCTAGATATAGATAGATAGATGATAGATATAGATAGATAGATAGATAGATAGATAGATAGATAGATGATGATGATAGATAGATAGATAGATAGAGGTACCTAAATAGATTAGATATAGATAGGTAGGTGGATAGACAGACAGATGATTGATAGATAGATAGATAGATAGATAGATAGATGTAGGAAAACAGATATAGATAGGTAGACAGAGATAGATAGATAAATAGTAGGTAGATAGATAGATAGATAGATAAATATAGATAGGTAGACAGAGATAGATAGAGATAGATAGATAGAGATAATAGATAGAGATAGATAGATAGATAGATAATAAATATAGATAGGTAGACAGATAGATAGAGATAGATAGATAGATAGAGATAGATAGATAGATAGAAATAGATAGATATATAGATAGAGATAGATAGAGATAGATAGATAGATGATAGATAGATAGATAGATAGATAGATAGATGTAGGAAAACGATATAGATAGGTAGACAGGATAGATAAATAGATAGTAGGTAGATAGCTAGATAGATAGACAGATATATAGATGATGTCGGTCAATAGATAGGTAGACAGAGATAGATAGATAGATAATAAATATAGATAGGTAGACAGAGATAGATAAATAGATAGATAGATAGATGGATAGAGATAGATAGATAGATAGATAGATAGATAGATAGATGTAGGAAAACAGATATAGATAGGTAGACAGAGACAGATAGATAAATAGTAGGTAGATAGATAAGATAGATAGATAATAAATATAGATAGGTAGACAGAGATAGATAGAGATAGATAGAGATAGATAGATAGATAGATAGATAGAGATAGATAGATAGATAGATAGATAGATAATAAATATAGATAGGTAGACATAGATAGAGATAGATAGATAGAGATAGATAGAGATAGATAGATAGATAGATAGATAGATAGATAGATAGATAGATAGATAGATGTAGGAAAACAGATATAGATAGGTAGACAGAGATAGATAAATAGATAGTAGG